>JAJLZG010000005.1:0-600000 GCA_030572075.1 Yamadazyma ubonensis | reverse complement strand
AGGGACCAGCTTGGAATAAGTTTTGGTCTTCGTTGGACAATGATACTGATTCCGTGAATTCAGGTTCTTTAGTAACAGAATCAAAGGGTTCTGAAACCCCTGTACAATTATCTGTATCACTTAGTGAACAAGATATTAAACCATCAGATTCTGTATCTCACGTAGAATCCAGAAATACTGACGAACAGTTTACATTTAAATTCAAATCTCCTGCAGTTAACAGAGTTCATAGAGTTTCGTTGAAACCTGCAGAAGGTATTGAAAAATTAAGACTGTTGATAGATGAAAAACTTCACACCCGAGATTTGGAATCTCTTAACTTATCTACTAACGAAAGTTATGCCATAAGTTATATTGATGACGAAGGTGATATTGTTTCGATCACTTCTGATGATGATTTGATCGAATGTTACAAGATCAACACTAAATTATCTAATGATAAGGCAGACTTATACTTACACAACCCACACGAATTAGCACCAGTAACCATCGAGAAAAAGACCAATGATCTCGTACCATTTATTCCAAATGAAATGTTGGTACCAGGATTACTCGTGGCGTTAGCATCTGTTGCTATGATTAGCTTTGCGTTCCGTAGAAATTAATATATTCACTATTTACATGATACTCATAATGAGTTTCTAGCTTGTTCAACTAACGTATCAAGCTTACGTTTTTGCTCAAATTCACTCAACTCTTCGTTAACATAAACATTGGGGGCAGTAAAATCCTCTTGTCTTAATGCTATATCGTTTGGATTTCTTTCGTTTGTGTACTTACTTGTTACCAAAGTATTAATCTTGTCAAATAAGTACTTCAAGTCATGTGCTTGAGATAAAGTTAAATCGTCAATTTCGAATCCCAAATTCTTTTGTAATTCCTTAGTGAAATTAAATCTGAATTGCAAGTCTTGTAATGAAACTTGCTCGAAGTTTTCCACTGAATTTGGAGCTTGACCCAAAGATTCTAATGTGCTATTTATTATACTCACAAGATCTTCAGTAGTATAAGTTGACTCAAGTTTTTTAACAGGTACTGTTTTGTTTTTCCATTGTAAGATCTTGAATCCTGGCATGTGGGTTTTAATGCTGAACTTTTCGTAGTTTGGAGAATTGGTTTCGTTCAATATGACTATTTTAGATGAAGGGTCGATTTCAAAATTGTCTTGGTCTTTGATGAGATCCTTCTTCTCTTTTTTCACTTCTTCCAGTTTTTTTTTACTTCCAAACCAGTCTCCGAGGAATGACTGTACCGGTCTGGTGCTATGTACACATCTGACCTGGTAAACTTGACTTCTTAGAGTGTTTCTGATCATAGTCTCGGTTTGAAAATTTGCAAGAATTTTTTCATATATTCGCAGAAATTACCCGCACCAAAATGAGTTTACTAGAGATACAAGATAGACATGGGAATAATTTAAATAGAATGATATGCATTATATACAGACATGACCTCGTTACTTTGACCTTTTCAACTTAATAAATGTAAATGTAAGAATTCCCATGATAATAAAGAAAGAAATTCCAACAGTAGATTCAACATTTTCACCAATTGTGCCTTCAAAAGTGTCAAATTCAAAAGACCTTTTCAGACTAGAAGTTTCTCCAGCAAAATCAGTATTTTCAATTTGAATAGGCACAGTTGGTGTATCGGAAGTTGCAGTTGGTTCACTGCTCAGAGTAGGTTTGGGTTTGGGAGTTGTTTCAACTTCAAGGTCTCCCATTTCACACCACCCATTAACAGGAATACAACTAATGTATTTACACCAACTACAGCTATTATCTTCTGAAAGAAGTGATTTACCAAACAAGTTCTTTGCCAAAAGTGCAAAGAAAAGTATAATAAGCACCAAACACAATCCTCTAACTCCACACCATATGTAGAATCTCGAAGCGATTTTGTCGTCAAAATTGTAGAGTGGGTTCCAGTTGTTAACAAATTCTTCCCACATAGAAAGACGGGAGTGGTAAGTTATAACTCCGTCTATGTAGACAAAGAACGGGTCAGTTAACAAGAGTATTGAGCTGAGAAGTCCAATGGCGAATCCACCAATATGACTAAAATTATCAAGTCCAGGAAGTAAACCTAGCACGAAAGATACCACTATTTCTGCCACCATAATAAATAAGAAAAGTCCAAACTTCTTAGTGCCGTACATATTGGTATTTTTCCGGCCACAGTAAACAAACATCACGATATTTGTAGCCACTATTCCAAATAAACTACCGGAAGCTCCACTAGATGCAATACCATTTGGAGTGAAGTTTGCACCCAATAAAAAGCCAGCGATTCCACTAAGCATGTAGATAATAGCGTACTTAATTGGACCAATGATTCTCTCGATACTGAACCCCATAGAAGCTTGTAACATTAAGTTAAAAAGAATATGCAAAAATCCAGCATGGAGAAATATAGGTGTAATAATTCTGTACCACTGATCGGGTTCATATTTATCATCGACCAAAGAAATTCCTGATAATCCACAAAGTTCGTTTAAATTACACACATTTGTATCTATTGAAGTGGAATTTGGACATGGGAATTCAATACTTGGATCAGTAGTAATTTTATCGATTCCGTTCATGCACGGGATGTATCTTGCCCCCATATTGATGAGCAAGTAAGTTGAAGGGCCAAGCATGGGGTTGAAGTAAGGTTTTGTCTGAAATGCACTGCCAGTTAAGTTAGCCATTTTGGCGAGTTCTACAATGAATACAATAACTTGAATCAATGTAACAATGATACCAAAATATGGTAATCTGGTATAATGGAATCTAGGTTTGGATCTAAGCTGTCTAATTCTAGCCTTTTCATTTTTTCTAATTTTTTCATCTTCTCCAGGAACTGGAGGTTGTGCTTTATCTGTAATGTATGAGATGGGAGCAGTTTCAAACGGATTTGGATTGGAATTTTCGTTATATGGGAACTGTTGGTTGCTTGAAAACTTATCATCGAAAGGGTTATTTTGGTCATTGATCCGGCTTAGTTCATATGATTCAACATGGTTCAGATCTTTTTGTACTAACGGATTTGTGGGGGAGTTGAAATTAAAATCATCATCGTCTTTGTCTTTATCTTGAAGCTGGTTATACCTTATAGTATCAGAAGAGGGATTCATATTTGACATGAACTGATTTCTAAACACGCTTCTATTATCGAATCGACTCGTTCTTATGCTCTCATGATCACCATAGCCTTCACGAGGCAATGAGGGAAGGCTTTGCTGCGATCTGGGCGGTTGATATGACTGGCCAGAACCATTTTGGTTGTAGTTTTGGTAACTATTGTAATTTTGGTGCTGGGCCAGATTATGCTGGGCCAGATTATGCTGGGCCAGATTATGCTGGGTCAGATTATGCTGGGTCAGATTTTGGTGGGGTTGGTTATAGTTGTGATATTGATCTTGGTCAAAGTTCTGGTTATAGCTGTGGGACTGATTATTACTCAGATTCGAATTCCCGTCGGGTTCAGGGTTAAAGCTGTACATAGTTGACTAATAAAGTGTAGCAGTTTAGTCAATGAAAATTCTAATCACCGTGGTACCTGAAAGCTATTGTTTACCGAGAATGGCGCGGTGACGTAGGTAGTGCGAGAGTGTGATTGAGTGATTTATTGATACCCTGGATATACTTGGCAGGAGATTGCAAACTTGATTTGTAGGATATAGATTTATGTATTTGTAGATCGGGGGGGGGGGGGGGTTAAAGTATTATTGGCTTAGTTTTGCACAGGTTTGTCCAGCTTTGCACGACCGTAAAAGCAGTGCTACGCCCTTTTATGTACATGAACTTGAAATCAGGGTTGCAGCAAGGAACTGTCTGAAAACGCTAACTTAGATAGAGATGTAGTTGAGAATGTAGATTCTGTAGATTGTGTAGGCTGGGTGTAGAAAGGGTGGAGACTGTGTCTAGATTGTGCAGATTGTGTAAATTGGGTGTATATTTTGAATGTAAGCATATTACATCACCGAAGTGTTCTCAGTATAAGCCTCCTGAGTGTAACATCGTAGTCTTAAAATAGTATTCTATTCTTAGAGAATTTATCTAGAAAGCGTAATGCTAGATGCTAAAAATGTAACGTAAGCATGTACAACTTACCAAAACATCACGTCAACTCATCTCCTGAAACTTAATAAGAATTCTACGAACTTCCTAAGATCTTAAACTATATTACTGTTCCTTAAATACACTCTCATTAGATAACGGATCCTTAGAAAGGACTTGGTTTCTTCTCTTAACCTTTCTATCAACAGCAGCTTGTGCTCTGTGTCTAGCATCTTCTGCGGCCTTTTGCTTAACTTGTGCTCTGACAAAGTTTGGACTGACATATTCCTTGTTTTCATAAATCTTTGGTCCACCGAAAGAACCTTCTAAAATGGTAATTAAGGTCAATACCATTCTTGGACCAATTTCAATAAGTGATAAATCTTCAACAGCTGTGTCATCTTCTTTGGTTTCTAAACTTTCATTTATTTGATAGTTCCTGATCCACACCTTGTTATCAACAATAGAAAAAGACATCACATGGTCAATAAATGGCTTGGATTTTCTGGCATTTGGTGGGACTCCAAAATTATGGGTGAACATTTCTTTTAATAATCTGTTGTGGTCACTGGAGTCAAATGACTTGTCGAAACTTAAAATAGGTCTGGATCCCTTAAGACAGTTACCAGTAAAGTTGAGCTCATCTAAGGTATGCAAATTTTGTACATGGAATTTTAAAGTTGGTCCATTTGGAGGCTTGGAAATCCATAAGTATAAATCTTGATGCTTTCTTGCTTCGAAGAAAAGAACGTTATTACAGTTGTATAATTCAGCAACTTCATTTAACTGATATAAGTTTTTCTTTGAATCAAATTTAGGCTCTTTTCTAGCATGAGGTGATAATTGTAGCAAATCCTGGATCAAATGACGATGTCTGAAGGTGATACCTCTCGAGGATATGACCAAGGATCTTTGTCTGTTTATGTGTTTGGTCTTTTCAGCCTTTTCCTTAGAGGATTTGGACTGTAATGCTTTATAGATGGCAGACATGATTGAAAAATTTATCTCATCGCGAAGTCAAATGAGATAACTGAGACGAGGTGTAAATGAATTTAGTAGGAGTTTCGTGCTAGTTTAAGCTTATCTAACTAGTATGTAGTGTTATTGAAGTGGTATTATTACTGTAGTTGTATTTATAATGTGGGATCAATGGGGTAAAGAAGAAAAAAGAAGAAAACATTAGTTAGAGTATGCAGAGAGAACAAGTAACCAAAAGAATCAGAAGTCTGATAATGTATATGTGTATTTCTATAAAGCTACGTCTAGTGCTTTTCTTGGTTTTTAGCTAAAAAGTCCTTGATGTACTTTTCTTCTTCTGGGGAAGCAGCATTGATTGGTGGGTGGGCTGGAGGAGCTGGAGCCCATGGCTTTGGAATGACAGCGAAAACAACAGCACCTAAAGTAAGGATAGCCAATTGGTGAGATGGAACAGATTTACCCAAGATGGTGTAAGCAGAAGCCATATTGAAATTGAATAAATATGAATTAACTTCGAGAACTGAAAATTCGCGGTTTAGCTGAAGATTTTTGATTGGCCCATTGTGGTTGCAAAACTACATTAGATTTAATCAACTATTAGATTAATTTGAGGTTACGAGGTTGGAGTACTGAAGACCATGGGATACTTTAAAAGTTTCTTTATGTTAGGCTTTAGCTGATAACAATGCAAGAAAATTGACGTCAACATCTACAGGCGGAGGGAAAGAGGTATCATCCGAGGCGGTGATTAGAGGGGTCAACCCTATCAGTTGATTAAATAAGAGTTGCCCGAATACACCTAATAACTAAGTTTTAAATGAAAAAACCTGACCGTAAAACGGTCCGAGGTCTGCAATTTTCAAAAAAAAAAACTTTGACACAAATTCCCGAATATATGTCTAAAGTATAAACTGCAGCGAAATCACGGAACCCCAAACTACTAACATTTGTAGCCCTCTGCTCAGCAACCCTATGGTATAAATTATTTTAGAAACCTGGGGAACAGTTGTGCGATATTTCAAACTCGATTTAAATGGCCAAAGTTCAAGATATAAGCCTGTAAATAACCTTAGAAGATAGAGCTTTCACTCCGTATTGTATCTAAAAAGTACCAATATCGTACCTGAATTTATCTAGTATCTATCTCGTTACCAGTAATCCCGTATCCCGTAACACATTCCCAGGAACGCCACGACCCGCGACCATTTTTTTCCAAAAGAAACTGTCAAGGTAAAAGTCAATATAAGGATACTATTTAGAATTTGTGAATTAATTAATTAAATATCAAGTACTAAGTGATCGGATAATAACTTTTAAACACTTCCATAGGTTTCTGATTTATCTCACATATCTACGAATCAGTTATGCTGACCCTGAATAAGATCCCTCCAGATTCGTTCCAACATGAATTAAAACTGAATATTCATCTAGAATATATTAATTCATTAACAAAGAGATTAGAATCATTTTTACCCAATGTTACTGGTTATTCTTTGATTGAAGTTGAATTGAATCCACAATTCTTGGTAACTAAAAATCTACTTATTGATAAATCTAAATTCAATTTGTCCATCGATGATACCGATTATATCCTGCTTTGTTTATCAAATTTATGTAAAGTTTTGAATACCATCAATTCAGACTTCCAGGGTGTTAAGCCTAGAGATAAAGACGAAAAGGTGTTATCATCAATCTTGATTGTCATAAAAATTTTTAAAGAACTTATACACAAATACTGGGTACTGAAAAGTGTTGTGCCGGATTCAAAAGCTCAACTAAATCCTATGAATTTCGAAGTTCTGACTAGTTTATCATTTTATCATCATTTTGAGCCACCAAAATCCTTGAATGGGAAATTCCTTGATTACATTCTTGACACCCTTCTAGAATTGATTAGTGGTGATGTGGTTAAAGGAGTTTTAAATATGATTCAAAGAAGACCCGTCGATAACAGTGGGTATAATTCTAATCACCTGATAGATTCCACCTCGATTGCACCAAGTACTCCTAATCTGCTGACGCTAAGCCCAATGTATGGACATCTTAGCTCAAATATGGATGAATCTATTGATAGTTCAAGTACTTCCATCAACACAGAATTAGATGGTGCAAATTATATCAGAGAAATCGACTCATGTATTGAAACCTGTTTGAGGTTTATTGCCACTGCATCTCCAAAGAGTTATTATAACTATCTTTATAACAAGTTATTCAAGTATGTTTCGTCTAAAGAAGGAATTAATAATTATGCTTTACACAAGTATTCTATATTGATCAAGTACACATTCTACACCGTGGATAACGGAACAGCAATGGCCAAAGTCATAAACAAGATGTTGGATACATTAAGAAATTCTACGTGGAAACAAATCATCTTAGTATTCTATTCGAATAGTGTAAGAGATCAAGCATATTCAAGACCAGAAGATTATGATGCTATAGTTGAAGCCAATGATGAAGTATCAATTATATGTAAAAATATGTTTGACCAAACATGTGGCATATTTGAAGAAGCTCCATTTTCTGGAGTTTGCTCAATGGTTCAAACATGGATATCACTGTTAAATCCAAGTGATTATAAAGAATATGAGTTAAAACCCAATAAGCTTAAATTGAGCTTCAATAAGAGACTTAAATTCATTCATAATTTGGTAAAAGATTGTAATAATCGAGCCAATCTTACATGTTTTGATTCATTAATTACTATTTTCCACTTGGCTGCAAGATTCCCCCCTAACATGCATCAACACCCAGTTTACACATTCACCATGCATCATGTAGATACTACATTTGATAATTTGATAGGACTCAATCTTCTGAATTTAACTTCAAACAATTCCTCAAATGACTACATGAAGTTCTGCTACGATAACTTGGTAGTAAACTTCTATGTGGCTGCAATCATGTTGAAACCAGACCAGTATATCGATAAGTTACTCGGGAAATTCGACGAAACAAAGGATAGTTATAGAGATGTTAAAATCATCATCAAAGTCATTAGAAGTCTTTCGGAGTATTCTTTAACCACGAGTTCATTCCAGGTAATCATGAAATCCATTTTTGGCCAGTTGAAGTCGCTATCTTCTAATGTCTCAAAATTATTGAACCAGTACTATGAAAATTCCATTTCCATGTACTCCTCATCTTCTTCAGTCTCAGTGTACTCAGATAAAGCCAGTATCAACTCGTCTACTTTACAACGGAAACTAAGTTTTGATCATGAACTTAGTCCTCATTCCAGCAGAGTTCTTAGCTATCATAGTGCTCAACAAACGGGCCATCAACACACGCATTCTTCTATTCTGCTTCAGGATATAAACGTGGATGAAATGAAGTTTTCCACTTCATCGATCAACGTTACTCCCAAAATGGTGGCCAGTGTTGAAGATTTACTTGCAGATTTATTTGCTATATTTAAAGCAGTTCCAGAGCTCTATTTTAACGATTTTACCATCATGGATCCAGAAGTGTTTGCTAAAGACGAAGCTGGCGTAAGAGACCAGATTTTCAAATTTATTCAAGCAAATGTCGATAGTTTGAAGGTAGGATTACAATCAAGATCCATTAACAACAAGGATGAAACCAATTTGTTCAGCTCAACATGTAATTTGATCATGGCTATTGTGGACCCTAATAATTTAATTGCTAAAAATTATAATGATGTATCAGCATTTGCCAACTTCGTTACTTGTAAGCAGATTGTTAAGTCTATTTGTGATTCATGTTTATCATTATCATTGACTGATATGAAGTTCAAATCAAATTTGATTTTCCTTAACCAGTTCTTGAAGCTGAGAGAACATTTCAATGATATAATTGCTCACAACCCAATCATTCTTGATAAGAGATCTCACCAGGATGAAACAGTAATAGGCAGCAGTCTTGAAAGAATCTTATTACTTTCACTTTGTACGCATGATGTTCAGTTCTATAACATTGTAAAGGAAACCATGAAATGGCATTTGGTTCAAGTGAAAAGGACTGAAGAATTCTTCAGTGATAATCTTTCTGAAACATTCGAAAAACTTGTTCAGGACGACTTTGTTTTCACGGGATTTGTTTCATTGCATAAAAGGTTTAGAAATATCCTCAGAGGATCTAGACCTACAAAAGCATTGTACCAAGTATGGTTAATCATTTATGAGAGATGGTTTGATTTGTTGTACAGTAAATCAAGCAGCTTGAACGAAGAAAATTTGTTATTCCGTCATTTTACTGGATTCCTTGTTTCAACATCAGGATGTTTTCTTCTGAACGAGTTCGCTGCTGAAGAGTCTGATTTGAGATCAAAGCTGGAGAGTAATATCTCCATGTTCTTTGATAGATGTATTGAGCTTTTGACATCTCAAGATTTAGTCGTCAGAGTTATCATCAAAGATGCATTATCCAACGAATCCCACTCAGCCGTTTACCAGCTAGTTTCTAGTAAATTAGTCGGAGTGGTGACCAATTTCGAAGAGAATAAGAACGTGGATGAAGAGAGTATTTTGTTCACTGAGCAGGCTATTATGATCGTCACCTCCATGATTAATATCCGGAATGAGGGTTCGGTGGTCCTTACAGCTTTATTACCTGAAATATGTATGGTACTTATCAAATTGATCAATGTGGTGGATGTTCCTACTAATCAGTTGAAGTTGAAGTTACGGTTCTGCAAACTTGTGGCGACAATTGAAACAAACAGGGAAAGATTACTTCTTGCTGGAGCCTACAGAATCAGAAACTTCTACGCCAAAGCTATCTGTGAATGGCTTGAACAAAGTGCTCTTTATGACGAACATATCGCTGAAACTCCCCAGTATTTGAACACCAATAAGTCGAACCCATCATTCAGCTCTAAGTCTAGTGGAGAACTTGTTTACATAAACATTGATTTGGCAGCAGAGAGTTCAAAAGCTTTGTCTTTGCAGTTAGAAGAGCTCTTCTTGGACATTCCTGAAGGCACGAGAGAAAAGGATATTTCAAAGCATAAGGATTTAGCTTTTGCAAACTACTTCTCTCTTTTCTACAAGATCTTGACCAAGTATACTTTGAATAACGGCAACACAAAATCGAAGAATAAAATCCAAGCTATTGTCGATAATGTCTTGAAATGTATCACCAACATTCTTCAGTATGATACAGATATTGGGTTACAACTCGTGTTCCCATTGGGATATCACGATAATCAAAAAATCAGGTCGCTTTTCTTAAGTGTGTTTGCAGAGATGTTGTATGAACGTAAGATCATCAGGAAAAAAAATGCCAACTATACCGAAGAAGTCACACTTCAAATTGGGGTCCTCACCGACCTTATGAGGTCTGCTAGTGTAATTGCATCAAACCAGAATCTTTCACTTTACGCTGCTTCTTTGTTTGGAATTTACGGATACCTTAAGAAGCTTGATGATTTATTCGACACTTTATTGAATGAAGAGATCAACAATGTTTCAAGAACAGCTGATATTTTCAGAAGAAATAGTACGTTGACAAAACTTCTTGCCAAACTAGCTAAAGACTACGGAATGGATTACTTAACTACTGTGCTTAAAGATTTTATCGAAGAGTTCAACAATAAGGAGATCGTGTTCAATGTTGATAAAGAGCTGGATTCAAATTCGAACCCTGAATTGTTCATGGAATACTTGAATAAATTGGTGGACTTGATTTGTAACTCAGCAGACCAAATCCCTAAATCTTTTAGATACATTTGCTCCCAAATTTACGGGAAAGTAAGTGCAAAGGTTGAAGATGCGGGATTGATTGCTGTGGGCTCATTTATCTTCTTACGGTTCTTTTGCCCTGCTATTATCAGTCCTGAATCATTCTTTGATATCAATGTTATCAGTCATGGGAACAAGAAATCATTGTTACAATTGGTTAAAGTGATCCAGAATATGGCTAACAGAACTCTAAACATCTTGAAGTGGAAATCGCTTAATAAGTATATGGATGAATTACAGGCCATTAATCAAAAGATCTTTGTATTCTTGCGAAAGGTTTCTGTTTATAACAGTGACGAATATCCATTTGAGCCTATCAGTGATATTCCTATTCCTGAATTGCGGTATGTTCACAAGTTTTTCTACACCTATTACAAGGAAATCAAACAGAACTATCTTGTAGCTGACACCCATACAGAAGAGCTTAAAAAGCGTGTTAAGTTGATGACGGTGTGTGATCAGATCATGAAAAAAGTGGGTCAACCTAAAGCTTTGCTCCAGATTCAAGGAGGTGATGGAAGTGGATACAAGAGCTTTGATCCTACCAGCTCGCTTAGCAGTGAGTATAATGATTTCATGAATAAGCTGTCTGCCAAATATGCCGATAGAGCTTTGGAAGTATTGCTTATTCACAATGCTATTTTCCACGATGGTACACCTGTGGTTGTGGTGAATCTCAAGACGCTTAAGTCAGTTGAATTTGATGTGCAATTGCTTATTTATAAGTTGTTTGAAACTGCTAGCCAAGTCTGGGATAATAAGTTCTACTTTGTGTTTGACTTCACCGAGTTTTCCACTGAATTGCACTTGTTGATCACATATTCGACCCTTCTTAATACTTATGGACCTCCTCAGTTGTTCAAGAACTGTCTCAGAATCTACTACTTCAATTTGCCTATCAAGGACGTGAGTGCTTTCTTTAACATAGTGAGACCTTCCAATGTTGAAGATAATTAAACAAGAGCTAGATTTTATACCTATTCCCACTGTGATGCTCCAGAGATTATTTCAAGCTTGTGTTTAAGCGATTCTACCATGTCAATTACAAGAGATAAGAAGGTTGAATTTAGCAACTGTAAGGTTCTTAACTCGCTTAGCCAGCAATTCTATTCGGCTACGTTAAGAATTGGAAGACAATTTTTGCTTTTCTGTTCAGATGAGTTCATTCCTACCAACCATGAATTGTGTGCTACGAAAGGATTCAGACCAGTGGAGATTTTTAGTTTGAGTGACATCACCAGATGTGAAATCACAAAGGCTAGTGGTGCTTCAGATGAGTTTACAGTCTACTTCAATAACGGACAGAGTGTGATTATTAGGTCTCCTGAAAGACTGGAAATCTTAAGGTTCTTGTACTTTACTACCTCGAGATTACCTAAATCGTTTGTTGATGAAGAGGAAAAACACTTTACCGGTGACATTTCGAACTTATGGTTTGGCAGATTATTTAATATTGTTTTCCAGAGTTTATTATGTGAAAACCCAGAGGTAAGATCGTCTGCATCATTCCTTTTTGCATCGGTTTCCAATTACTTTGAAATCGATTACAGCATTTCAAAAGCTCATGCAAGAGACGTGGCTTATCCTGCCAATACAACTGACTTTATTGTGGCAATTTCAAAGCATTTATCACAGAAGTTTCCTGAAATGTCATACAGATTTTTCAGGGCATTCTTTGACTGCTACGAGAAGTTACCTAATCACCACAGAATGAATGCTATACTCTATATTTCCCCTTGGTTGGATAACATCTGTGATCACATTTACTTACAAGATGAACAAATTGGCCCTGATAGAGTTGCTGGAATAATCAGACAATTTTGCCTGATTTCCTCATTGAATAAGGAAACTATCGCTGCTATAAACGACTATGTGTGGAAAAAATTGTTCTCAGAAAGTATTTTAATTGGCTTGCTTCTTGATGAAATCGTTACTTTTGCTATGGATACACGAAATGATGACCCTGATTGGTCGTTTATCATCTCTGTATTATCACCAAGTGTTGAACTTTGTGGAGAAACCATTACCAGACTTATTACATGTATTAACCAAGCAAACAACAAGGATTCAGAAATTGCCTCCGAAAGTAAGCTTTTTGAAATCATGATTCTTGTGAAGATCTGTGCTCTGTTGTTCTTTGATTCATTCGTCTATGCTCAATTATACTTGGCTGATGTCTTCTTCATCTGTACGTTATTTATTGATAATCCATCGCTTGAATTTGGGGCAGATCTCCAGAAACTTGTGATCAACACCATTCAGCTGTTCTTCAATAAACCAAATTTGACTAGCCAGGAAGAGAAAACAGTCGAGGAAACTTTGACGTACTTTAGTGGACAGAGAGCTAAGATGTTGTTTGGATTAACCAGAGAAAAGACTTCTTCTACTTCAGATATCAACCAGTTGTACAATAGAGCCGCATCTTTTGAAACCTTATGTGACTACTTGAACGATTTTATATCGGTATTGGGCTCAGCTGATGATAGGTCTGGATGGAGAGCTCGTTGGTGTTCTTATGCCATGGATGTAGCATTTGCTAACTCATCATTGTTCCAGGTTAGAGCCATTTTAGTGGTAGGAATTCTTGGGAAAACCGGCATAAGTGACCATACTGCTTCGAAGTTGCTTAAGTTGATGAGTAGAAATTCTTTTAAGAACACTTTGGAATATATGACCAGTGTGTTGATGAGTGCAGCCAAAATTTTCCAGGGTCTTTCTAAAGACTCGGTATTCCCTTCGATCATCATCTGGCCAGAGTTGTATTTTGGTATGTTGAATTCATCTTCGTTGTATCAGGCAAGTATTCAGTGTCTTTTGAACACCATTCTCAAGAACTTTGAACAAGGTCCAAATCTTGTGGAACGTGTTTTTGAACAAAGAAAGCATTTGGCCCACTTTATTGATTCGTTTGAAAAATCCCACAACTTTCATATCAGTGAAGAAAACTTTGTGTGTTACATTTTCTTCATCTTCACACAGGGGCTTAAGCTAAATCATATCAAACACACTTCGCTCCACTGCTTGAAGACTGTGTTCAAAAAGAGATTCGTAATCGAAAAGAGTTCTGCTAAAGATGAAGTTCCACGGGGAATTCTTCCTTATTTGTGCTTTATATGGCTTGCATCCAGTGAGTCAAGTTTCAATGAGTATCTTGCAACTACAGAGTATGTTCCTTCGAAGTGGACATCTTTAGGGGCAGTAAAAATTCCTAGTATTCTTATTGACTATTTGGTTTCAAACGAAACGTATGCTAAGTTAACGCTTTATCAAGCTTCGTACATTTACGCAACTGAATCCGTTGATACAGGCTACAGAAATAGGTACGTGTTTGCTCTCAACAAGATCTTTGAGATCAATCAAGAAAAGGGAAGAATGGTTTACCACATAGTGAAGCCTGAACTTTCAGCCACTATGGTTAATAGTAATTCTACCGATACGGTGATAGAGATTTCACAGATTATGAGCAGAATCATGGAAGATAATCTGTATTCAATTGAAGAACAGAATAAGGAAACAGATGAGTTTTTGGACTCTCAAGGCTTATTGATAATGAAAGACTATAGGCTCCGTAAACTTGGAGAGTTGGCAGCAGATGAGAATTCAAGATTGCAAATGGAGAATGATAACGAGAGATTACAGGAGATGATATATAGGAGTGCTTCTTCTTATTTGGAGAACGAAAAGCTCGAAAATTAATGACATTATGAGTAGAAATATATGATTGATGTACTTTTATATTGTGCTATATTCTATAATACTTTTGATACTATGATACTAATCTTAATGCTTCATTGCCAGTCTTAAACTGGCCTCAAACTCTTTTTTGTGTAATCTGAACAATAACATGGTAGCTCTTGCATCTTCCACTGAAGAATGCTCTCCGTCCTGAATTTCTATGTTCAAAAAGTGTTTTGTAAGTTTTTTTAAACTAGGGGTCTTTCCTGCGGCTATATCTCTGAATTGCTTGAACTTGGTAGTATCTCGTATCATTGCTTTGGGATGTGAAAGAAATAATGCATCTAAATCATGATGTACCGCATGCCCTACTAGAATCTTACCCTTGAGTAGATCAGCAGTTTCCTTCTGTGATTGGGAGAAAGTCACAGCATCTTTCATGTGTTTTGGTGTGACTCCACTAACCCAAGTTCTCCAATCAGTGACAGTTTCTCTGGGCTTAACAAACTTATCGTAGATAGTAAAACCATAGAAATTAACAATCGAGACTCGGGCCAATGCACTTTCTTCTCCTTCGGGACCTACCCCTACGAATTCACAATCAATGGCAAGATACTTTCCGGGCAATTGTTTTTTGGGAGTGCTGGCATCTATTACTTTTGAACCCAAGTCTGCTACCAGAATATCTCTTTCATGCCATAAAGCAGCAGCTATAGAAGATACGGGAGTTTTGAGTGTGTTATTGGACTCTTGTGGTTTGGGAGTGGTTGATGTGGGTGTCTTCTTGGGGGATCTTTTGACAAGGGTCTTTTTCCGGCTCGACTTGGGAGCTATTTTGGACTTAAGCTTCTGCCAGTTCAGCTGAGCCATGAGATGAGATGCGAATTTGATAAGATTGGATTTATTTTAATTGTGAAATATAGTGGCATGTAGTTTATGTAAAGGTATTTGGAGTACTTTGAGTAATAATATACTACGATGTAGTTGGTATCTAATTAGTTTAATTTACTGTAATTTTTTGTAATTTTATAATTGTTGTAGAATTAACAATTAATACAATTTGTATGTTCATAAGTCTATTTTATAGAATACATAATAGACATCCTGAATTTTTTGAAAAACTAATATCATTTCCTACTTCACTAAATCATTAATCGTGTATTCATATCATATACTACTTCATATGAGCAGTCTCGGAATTATACATATCTATAACCCATTGGATCTTGTTAATGATCTCTTGTCCTTCCTGCTCACTCACAGCTTCCAAATCATACTTCTTCTTAATTGGAGCATCCTTACCCGGTTTCTGAATAACTATCTTGAAATGGTTTGGATTCTTACTGCCTCTATACTGCTTGAGCTTTACTATCTGTGTCACGTGGAACGAACTGGTCTTCATCATCGAACTGTTATAGTAGTTCGAATAGTTATAATGGTGTAAGTGTCTGTGATGGTGATGGGAATTCCCCTGGGATGCCAAAAACGGATTGTCGTCTGGATTCATCGTGTAAGCTTTATCTTCAGGAGGCTGCAAACGAATATAGTCTCCATCTATAATCAACAGTTTTTCAAGTTTGTTGAGAATTGTTGTTTTCTTTCTCCACACTTTCCACGTAAAGTAACGAGCTTTGGGATCTTTAGGTAACTCACTCATACTTGAGATCATCTCATCAAAATACTTGTTTGAATCCTGAGTGCTGTGTCTTTTGGTAGTTTTACGAGGCTTTTCCAGAAGTAAACTAGGTTTGGTTGGTGATGGAGCATGAAGACTTGTATCTAGCATTGGGCTAATTCCGCTAGATCCATTGAGCAAAGACTGGACTGGTTTTTTACCAGTTGTAATTTCAAACACAGTAGACTCTAGCTCATGAATAATTTCATTTTTGTTAAGCACTCTGTTCAGTTCACCATTAATAAGAGATCCCTTAAGAGTTTCTACTTCTGCAGTTATTCCTAATCCATCTTGGCTATCTCTGATAAGCTTAAATGCATAAAGTTCAGGATCAAGATCTCGCTGAGAACAAAAGTCATAAAGAACTTCTTGAACAGACGAAGTACTGTCTACTTCCATATTGACCTTATTTCCTTTATGGTCCGTGATTGTTAATTCTACCACTATAGCCGTAGCAGCCTCTTCGATCTCTTCGTGCCCAGAAGTGTACGCTATAAGGTTCTGTTTGAACTCTCTGGCCAATGGACTTTGAAGCTCATACTTCTTGATCTCTTTCTCATCAGTGACTTTACAGATCGCCAACTCTCTGGGGTTGTTGAATGACGATAATAGTCTTGTTCTTTCAAGGATCCCAAAAGCACCATAATTCTCCCCGTCTTCGTCAACAAGCTCAAGTCTCCAGTGATTAGGATAAAGACTGAACAGCAGATCGTCTTTGAACTCATCAAGTTCGGCGAGTTTCAATAATATATACCCAATACAGTCTGAAACTGCCACGTTATTGTTGACTTCCAAATCCACAAGTGTAGGTTTTGTGCGTGGAGGCATAAATATATTAATTAGCACTCTTTTAGCTGAGCCTACCAAGGACGAATCGCTAACAAACGAATAGTAATTAAGCGGGTTTGTCCGTATGGATTTGTGACGAGACTGGATCAAGTTACTCAAGTTGGACTTTGCCGACTCAGGGACCGTAGGGTCGACTTTATCGAACTTTAACCCTGTTTTTTTGCTTCTCATTGTCAACGTAGAAGGAGATGCAGCGACTTTTGATTTCTCCAGAAGATTCAGAGCACTCTTATTCAGCTGAAGTGTTTCAGCCAACGATTGGGTTCTGTTTCGTCTTTTCCTGAGCTTGGAAGAAAGCATTTTGGCCTTTTTGGTGTACGAAAACCTGGGGCTATCAAAAGACCCAAGAAGTGAATCGTTAATAGAATCAGCATCCAAATCCGTGAAGGACGATTCGTCGGAAGAAACATCCTCTATATCATCATCATCGTCAAACTCGTCTTCGTCCTCGTAATCCTCACCGTAATCATCTTCGTACTCTTCTCCTTCAGAGTCAGATTCTAAATTACTATCGAGAGTTTGGTCCGGATCAAACTCTTCACTTTGTTCTCTATCAGATTGGTAATAGTCTGATTGGGCTCTGTCGAAATCAAGCAGATTTGCCAGAGATTTGGACTCTGATTCGCCAATTGAGTTGAGAGAACTGGCTGCAATTTGGGCAAGTTTGGGAGTCAGATCTGTATCTTCTTCGCCCACTTCGTCCAAAGACTCGAGCTTTGTGGTCCGAACCGAATCATCACTATTATCAGTTTCAAAATCTCTTTCTCTGTGGAATAAACGTATGAGGTTCTTCTTCTTAGATTTTTGCACCACGGGTTCAGGATTAGATTCAAGAATAAATGTCGAGGTGGAATCTGTTGATTCAGTTCTCTTATGTTTGTGTCGTATTTTGCTTCTTCTTTTCTTCTTCTTATCCACATCAATTTTCCCATCATCTTTCCCATCAATTTCGGTTAACTCAATAGGAGGCAGACGCAGAAGTGGTCTATCATTAAATATATGAGAGTAAACATCACCATAAAGATCGGACAGATAAGGTTCAAGGGCCCGTATGGTTTCAGGTTCAGAATCGAACAGAACAAGATAAGAACTTCGTAGATGAGATATTAGATGATCTTTCTCTAACGGGAATGCCATTATTGTTATCTTCTCACCAATTCAAATCGCAAAAACTGTGAGAACCAACAAATTGCATATGTCCGATTCGATATCATCAGACGGTAATAATCGAGTAGAAGGAGGAGGCTCGAGCTTAAGAGACTTGAATGACGATCTAGATATGATCTTTAGTAACTACGTCGATCAATCTGATGCGTCTGGATTAATTCCTCCGGATACATTAAATAAATATAGAGATTCCAATCTACCGCAACATGTTGCCCATATATGGTCAAAAAACTCAGATAGTGATCCAGCTACTCCTCAATCAAGCAATTCCTTTGACTTTACTGGCAACAATAATATGAACCTGAACCTGAATCTGAACTCCCTTGAAAATTTGGATCCTCCGTCGAATCCTTCCGTAGTATTGGATACTCCAACCATCGAACGGGAACTTCAAGAAATCATTACCCCGGAGCCTCTTTCGTCAGAACATGTTAATCAACAAGTGGCCAGCTCAACAGATGCATTGAAGTCCTTATCGATGAAAGAACCTGAAGATTCTCATAGTTCCGACGATTCAGATTCCCAAGACTGGCAGTCAAAAGGGGCAGCTACAAAGACAGTTGGTGATGAGAGTAGCGGCTATAAGGTGATCCGGAGAACCGTGAGTGACTTTGATTTTGGTAAACAGTTGGGTGAAGGTTCGTATTCGACAGTTGTTTTGGCTACTGACAAAATCACCTTGAAGAAATATGCCATTAAAGTCTTGGATAAAAGACACATTATCAAGGAAAAGAAAGTCAAATACGTCAACATCGAAAAGCATGCTCTCAATAGACTTAGTGATCGAATGGGGGTGATTTCTTTATACTTTACATTCCAAGATAAAGACTCCCTTTATTTTGTATTAGACTATGCTGCCAATGGTGAGCTTTTGTCCTTGATAAAAAAGTACAATACCCTTAATGAAGACTGTGTTCGTTATTTCGGTGCCCAAATTCTTGATGCTATAAAATATATGCACGATAACGGAGTTATTCATAGAGATATTAAGCCTGAGAATATCTTACTTGATGACCAGTTAAGAATCCAAATCACTGATTTTGGAACTGCTAGATTGCTTGAAAAGAAAAATGACGAAAGTGAAGAATATCCTGTTGATGTCCGTGCAAAATCTTTTGTAGGAACAGCAGAGTATGTTTCTCCTGAATTGCTCGAAAACAAATACTGTGGTAAACCAGGTGATATCTGGGCTTTTGGTTGTATAATCTACCAGATGATAGCAGGAAAACCACCTTTTAAGGGAGTAAATGAGTACTTGACGTTTCAGAAAATTACAAAGTTGCAGTACGCTTTTAGTGCTGGATTCCCATTAATAGTTAGAGATTTGATCAAACAGATCTTGGTATTGCAACCCTCTAGAAGAGCTAGTATTCCGACTATCCAAAACCATTTCTTCTTTAATGAAATAGACTTTGATGACTACAACCAAATTTGGTTATCGGGAGTTCCTGAACTTGGTCCATATAAAATGTCAGCCAAGTCGATGATGAAGGTTCCTGAACTCAACAGATTACCATCTTCCCAATCGGTAAGAAAATTGAAGAAAGAAAACGGGAAACGGGTAGTAAGCGAACCTCTGTCGACTGCATCTCAAAGACTGCAAAATCCATCGGTTAATCCTGCCACAGCAGCTGCATTTGTTTTGGGCAAAAAAGAAGACGATGATGAAGACGATTCAGAAATACTTGAAAGTGATGAATTAAGTAATGTTTCTAAAGTATCTTCAAGAAAGAGTGATACTCCTTCAACCAAAGCTCCCGAATATATTCCAGGGACAAATATCCTCCGGCCCACCATCAACTCTATCCATTCATATTCACGGTCTTCAACTCGAACTAAACCCAAAAAGAAGTCGAAAGTGTTGGAAGTTACTCCTTTAAGTGCCGTGGAAACCGCTTGGTCAAAATATCTTAAGCACCCTGATGAGAGAATTTTAAATATAGGAGCAGTCATTGCTACTAAAACCAGTACAGAGCATTTCGAAAGAAAACATAGAGGACTAATTCATGATTCTCCATTAGGCTTTCAGAACAAAAATAAGAGTAATAGCAGTTTCCTCAGTCAAGTAGTTAACGGCAATGGATCAGGATTAAGAGGTCCAACCATGCATGAAGAAGTTGTTGAAGAGGATGGTGATGAGTCTAAAGCTATACGTGATTACTTCTTAATTGAAGAAGTTCCACCACCTCCGACTCCAGAACAGAAAGAGCAAAAAGAGCAAAAAGACCTGAAAATGCTGAGTAAGTTCTTCAAGAAGTTTGGTATTTCAAAAGAGAAACAGCAGGTTTCTGAGCCTACAAGTCAGCATCCACTTGAAAAACCTAGAACTTGTACGATGCTTGTTACAACCCATGGAAGAGTACTTATATTTTTCAGAAACGATCCTGAAGCTAATTATCGGTTAATATCCGAAATCAAACTTAATCATTCCTTTATTCTGTTTAAAGAAGTGGTTTCAAATACAGGAAGATTACTGAAAATGTTACCTACTACTGGGATATTTGCAATTGAATCTAATATTTCTACATTCATGTTTGAAGTTGAAAAGTATGATGTAACTCCATGGACTGAAGCATTAGCCAAGTCCCAAAATAACCAATTTGAAAGATTAAAGTTAGAAAAAGAGAAACCCAAACTGGCTAATAATTCACCTAGATTAATGGCATCACCACAATTTAGTCCACAAGAACCTAAGGTTAAATCACCAGTAATTCCTGCAGCACAACCTAGAGATAAGCCTCAACAAAGAGAAAAAAGAGAGGGAATATTGGCAAGTAGAATTCAACATCGTTCTTCAGTAAAGAGAAAACCACCTCCACAAATTAAACCAGGAGGAGTTGATATGTCTACAGGTCTTGGAAGTTCAAATGAAGGAGGAATGCTTCATGCAGCACAATTAGCAGTTTCAAATAATCCTCAACCAATTACGAATAATCGAAGGTCAAGTTTCACAAAAGATGATCCTATACCTAAACCTAAAACTATTACTACAATGAATTCAAAATTTTTAGCTAGAAGTCAACGTAAAAAATAGGCATATAGTATAAATAAAAAGCAGTCACATCGCTCACCTGACCTGGCGTGCGCAGAGATGCGAATTTTTCAATTATATTACACAAAGGAGAATTTTTGTGTAACCTATTGAAGAGATTCGCATCTATACAAAAATTTTTTAAATTTTGCTAACTTTTTCAGTTTAATCATAATGGTCAAATTTCTTAAGGCAGGTAAAGTTGGTATGTACCTTGAATAACTACAGAAGGATAAATAGATATAGAACCAGAGTTGATTGCATCATTAATATCCGTTTAAATTGAGCTATATTTCAACCTTTTGTTCCCTTATAGTCACAAGATGAAATACTAACTATTTTAGCTATCGTTGTACGTGGACGTTTCGCCGGTAAAAAGGTCGTCATTGTCAAAGCCCATGATGAAGGATCTAAATCCCACCCATTCCCACATGCCATTGTTGCTGGTATTGAAAGATACCCATTAAAGGTCACCAAGAACTTGGGTGCTAAGAAAACCGCTAAGAGATCAAAGGTTAAGCCATTCGTTAAAGTTGTTAACTACAACCACTTAATGCCAACCAGATACATTTTGGAAGTTGAAAGTTTCAAATCTGCTGTTAGTACTGAAGCTTTAGATGAACCATCCCAAAGAGAAGAAGCTAAAAAAGTTGTTAAGAAGGCTTTCGAAGAAAAATACCAATCCGGTAAGAACAAATGGTTCTTCACTAAACTTCAATTTTAATTGATACAATATATAACTTATCATGCATTGGGTTTAAACAATACACAATTTCTAATGAGTTTCACCTAAGGTAGTATGTATATTGATGTATTTTAATGCTACAGCGTTTTAGTATTTCCGTAGTCAATGTAAATTTCAATATTAGTTTACCTATTTTATATTCCCATCTTATACCCATAAGTGGGTCAAATTTTCGTTCTCATTTTTTATCGCTCGTTATGACTGAATTGAAAGATAGTGTAGAGAAATTAAGTGTGAAAGAAGAAACTGAACAGGTGATTACCCCATGGGAAGTAGAAGGGGCTGTTGTTGATGGTAAAAACCAAGGAATCGATTATGATAAGTTAATCCAACAGTTTGGTACGAGAAAAGTTACTCAAGAAACTTTACAAAGATTCACTGCCATCACTGGATATGAACCACACCCCTTCTTGAAAAGAGGTGTTTTCTTCTCTGAAAGAGACTTAGATAAGATCTTGGACTTGTACGAACATGGAGAACCATTTTTCTTATATACTGGAAGGGGCCCTTCTTCTGATGCTCTTCATTTAGGACACTTGGTACCATTTTTTTTCACCAAATGGCTTCAAGATGTATTTGATGTTCCATTAGTTATTGAATTAACTGACGATGAAAAGTTCCTTTTCAAACCAAAATTGACCATTGAAGATGTTAAAAAATATGCTAAAGTTAATGCAAAAGACATTATAGCCACGGGGTTCAATTTAGAAAAGACATTTATCTTTTCTGATTTGGATTACATGGGAGGTAGTTTCTACGAAAACGTCGTTAGAACCTCAAGACAAATCACATACTCAACTGCTAAAGCTGTATTTGGTTTCCAAGAAAGTGACTGCATTGGTAAAGTACATTTTGCAAGTATTCAAATTGCAACCTCATTCCCTTCATCATTCCCTGATGTATTGGGATTACCAGCAAAGACTCCATGTTTAATTCCTTGTGCAATTGACCAAGATCCATACTTCAGAGTTTGTAGAGATGTGGCAGACAAATTGAAATTTTCTAAACCAGCTTTGATCCATGCCAAATTCTTCCCAGCTTTGCAAGGTGCTTCAAGTAAAATGTCAGCTTCAGACACTTCCACCACAATTTTTGTAACTGATACTCCAAAACAAATCCAGAAAAAGATAAACAAGCATGCATTCTCTGGTGGTAGACAAACTTTAGAAGAACATAGAAAATTAGGTGGTAACCCTGACGTAGACGTTGCATTCCAATACATGTCTTTTTTCAGTGACGATGATGAAAAATTGGACCTGTTAGCTGAAGGCTACAGAAAGGGTGAAATTTTATCTGGGGAAATGAAGAAAGAATGTATTGAAGTTCTTACCAAAGTTCTTGGTGAGTATCAAGATAGAAGAAGCAAGGTTGATGATGAAGTCTGTAGCAAGTTTATGTCTCCACATAAGTTAAGTATTTATACTAAGGAGAGACGTGTACCTGCTAAGGTTAGAGAAAAGAAGAAGTAATATATTAATTTTGCTGAATTTCACAAATAATTCATTTTATAAATTATCTCAGAATATACACACTAGAATTTAATAATAAATATTTAACTAAATTTAACTCAATTGAGTGTATCTTATCGAGATGAATAATTTATTTCTATAAAATAAAATAATTTAATTTAATCTTTATGGGTGAAGTATTCAAGATGTCTCTCCCTTACCAAACAATTCCTTGACACCTGCAAGAACAAACAATAATCTCTCAAAATCTTGTTCTGTTGTTTCTGTACCTCTTCCAAACCATTTTGAACCTATTGTTAGGGTAACTGATTTTGGTTCTTTGAGATTCTGTAAGAGAAGCATTCCAATCTGGGTAGCTACCACTTGGATCTTCAAGTTGTTTTGATCTCCAACTATAATTCTGGGTTCAATTGTAGATCCTATTTCATCTGAATTATTGGATATATTTGAGAGGATGTTGATTGCCTGTTGAGAGTTTAAAGGTAAGTCAAAAGTGGTATCACCAATTCCATCGATCAATATATTCAAAATAATGGAATCACTAACTTCTACCTTGTGAAATGTAAATTCAGTTTCCGATCCCGGATATTTGTTAGTTATTTTACAGCTGAATTTAGGCGATTCCATTATGATTTTTGTGCGATTATATAAAGGCATTTATATAAGTTTATAGCCACACCAGAATGATGTAAGAAACATAAATTGTCAATTCAAAGCTGAAATGCAACACATTGGACTTTGGTGAATTCATAAATACAAATAAAAATTTTTTACCAACTTTTATCATTTAAATTAAACAAATTAACACCAGAGAAAACAGAGTATAGCCGTTTGATGTCAAATACTATATGTGTCAAACCTAATCGTTTATTATCCCTAGTCAGATACAAGCCAACCAGTGATTACTAAAATTACATAACCTTAGAAATAAAAATTCTCAATTTGTAATTTCTCGATCAGGTGTGAAAAATTGTATAAATAGCAGTTTAAGTTCCACCAAAAATATCATGTCAGAATTCACTCCTATACCCGAAGCACTTGAAGCTTTTAAGAATGGAGAGTTTCTTATTGTTATGGATGATGAAGATAGAGAAAATGAAGGAGATTTAATCATAGCAGCTGAACTTATAACTCAAGAGAAAATGGCGTTTTTGGTTCGTTATTCTTCAGGTTATGTTTGTGCACCTTTAAGTACTGAAAGAGCTGATAAACTTGAATTACCTCCAATGTTTGCAAACAAAACTGACAAACATGGTACCAATTATACTGTTACTTGTGATTATGGAATTGGAACTACGACTGGAATTTCTGCGCACGACCGAGCATTGACTGCAAATAAGTTAGCTGATATTAATGCTAAGGCTGATGAATTTATTAAACCAGGTCATGTTTTACCTTTAAGAGCTGTACCAGGCTTGTTGAAGAAGAGAAGAGGTCACACCGAGGCTGCTGTGCAGTTATGTGAATTATCTAATTTACAACCTGCTGGGGTAATTTGCGAGCTTGTGAGAGATGAAGATGGATTAATGATGAGATTAGATGACTGTATTAAATTTTCCAAATCACATGGAATTAAACTCATTAACATTAAACAATTGGTGGAATATATTTCATAGATAGATCATTGTATATACTATTGAAGAATTAATTGTGCTCTTCTTTTACCTGTAATATCATCTTTAATAGATTTAATTTCCACTTTAACTTTATCGAAAACTCCAATATTTCTCTTGCTGTTATTTTTGTCGGTGAAATGAAGTTCAAATTTATCTTCATCGTAAATAGCAGTGTTGGCATTACCCAAATCCTCTAATTTGATAAGCCCTTCAATACCAAATTTAGGTACCAAAACCACTATTCCGTTATTGAAACATTTGATGACATATCCTTCTTGTAAAGTTTCATTTTGCTTCATTACTTGTCCCACGTAATACTCGATACTTGCTCTTCCAGCAAACTGGGCATTTCTATGACGTTTGTTGATATTCCTGACGATTAATTCCATTTTATTCTTATCTCTGTGACTAAGTGCCAAATCTTCATACCCTATAGCCCCGGCCAATTGTCTGTGTACAACCACATCACAATAACGTCTAATAGGCGATGTGAAATGGGTATAGATATCAACAGCTAAACCATAATGTTTGAAATCAGAGTAGCCTAAAAGACCTGATGGGAAATACTCAGCTGCCATCATACATCTTGTAGACATAATTCTCACTAATGTATTGAAATAAGGATCCTTAGGGTCCTCACATTGATCTAAAGAATCTGCTAACACTTTGGAGTTCTCAAGAGAAATATGCATTCCATCTTTACGAACATTAAGCATTTCATTCAATTGTTCGAAATTAGATGCGGGAGGTGGTGCATGTCTTCTTAACATGGCAGTCTGTGGGTATGAGTCGTAAATTTTCCTGGCAACAGAAATATTGGCAAACAACATGAATTCTTCAACCAATGAGTTAGTTTCGAGTAACTGTTTGATTTCGACTTCACCAGGGTCAGAAGTTTCACTATCCATATGAACTTTCACTTCTGGAGATGCCAAATTCAAAGCCCCAGCATCCAATCTTTTTTGCTTTAACTTCTTTGATAAGTTCAACAAGATTCTCATGGAATTTGTAAGCTCGTCGTTTTGCAGTTTGTCATCGATTCTCTTCTGGGCATTTTCATAGGAAAATGCTTCTCTTGATCTGATTATAGACTTGGTGAATTCAACGTTAACAATATTGGCATCACTATCAACTTCCCAAATAACAGAAAACGCATATCTATCGACGTATGGCTTTAAAGAACAAAGATTGGTACCTAAAAGCATTGGTAACATATCAATTCTTCTGTCGACCAAATACACAGAAGTCCCTCTTGCAGCACCTTCATCGTCTAATGGAGTATTAGGTTTAACAAAATGGGTCACATCTGCAATATGAACACCAACTTCAAAATTCCCGTTTGGTAATGGTTTAGCGTGCAAAGCATCATCAATATCCACACAGTTTGGAGGATCAATAGAACAAACCAACTTGTCTCTCAAATCCTTTCTTTTCTTCAATTGGTCATCTGAATTCAAATCTTCTGGGACTTTCCAATCGTCACCTTCTTTTGGTAAACAGTTCAAGACATTGGTAGCAAAAGGTCTATATTCGACGTCATGTTCGAGCAAAAGAGCTTCAGTTTCTGCTTCGGTGCTTTCTATGTCTCCAAGAGATCTTACAAAATGACCCAGTGGATACTTCGAAGTTGAATCCCATGAATCAACAGAAACAACAATTCTTTTTCCAAGCAACTCTTTCGCCCTTCTAGTTTTAATTCTCACTTTAGGCAAAACTGTATCCATCAAAATCACAAAACACGATCTGGATGCATTTCCTGATTCAGAGACAGAAGTAGGAGCAATTTGACCCACATAGTATCTCCATGATCTTTTGATGATTCCTACTACCCTGGCAGTTGGTTGTAACTTATTTTCCGAGTCTTCGGTATTGGCCTGAGTAATAGCCTTGGAGGCTTCTTGTGCAAGAAGAATTCTTTCTTTATCCGGAATAATTCCTTCATCTTCATCTTCAGGGTTATCGTTATTATCAATAGAACCCTCTTCGATAATGGTAGAAGAAGGAGTTTTCCATTTATCTTGAGGCAACAATTCCACCACCACCAAGTCACTGTTGAAAGCTCTGTTGATGTTTTTGGATCCAACAACGAGAAGGGGTTTTTTGAAATCAGATACTTGAACAGTTCCTTCTAAAAAGTTGTACTGGGAAATATTCAATCTTCCCTTGTACAAAGTCTTGTTTTTTATACCACCCATGATTCTGGATTCTGTATAATACTCTGGATACTTGGTTTCATTTTCAGGATCAGCAAAAGACTTTTCTTCGGGAATCAATTCTCTAAGATGCTCACCATTGGGTAACAAATCGACATATTCAAGAAGACTTTTGGAAGGAATTCCTTCAGCACGGGCTTTCTGTAAAGAGTCTTGATCATTACATATGAATACCAGAGAGATGGAGTCCAAATGGTTATTATACCAAGAAGCTACTTTTCTAATAGCTCTATCATTTCTATCGTTAATAGATTCGCCCTTATTTCTGCCAACATGTGTGTCTTCATGAAACTCATTGTGGAAAACAATGAACCGTTTTTCTTCAGCTTTTACAAGTGTTCTGAGTCTTTGGTAGATGGGGAAAGATTTATTTTTCACTTCTTCAAGCACAGTTTGTGGGATGATAACATCGTAAAAACACTCTGGGTTTTCAAGTAAATCGATGGCCAGCAACACAATGTTTGTGTCGAGAACAGTGTAGTGTTTTTTTCCCTCGAGCTTAGCAGGAACGTCGGATAATTGGATATTAGGTGTTTGGCCATCTGGGGTTTCTTTGACAAGCTCAGCACACTTGCTGCATGCTTTGGAGTAACAGACTATATCATCACGGAGATAGTGTTCTCTGACGATCTTGGTGGCTCCTCCACGTTTTGACAACACAAAGACTTTGGAGGTCACCGTAAGTCCAGATGAGAGTCTTTTAGACATGAGATGCGATGGAATTATTAGTGAGATTAATTGAGATTGAGATTGAGGTTGAGATTTAGAGATGATTAGAAGCGTTAGTAAAATCTATATTATAATGCAGTAACTAATATACAATCGTGATACACATAGCAGACAAAGAGCTCAAAGCAAGAGCTAAAAGCAAGAGCTAAAAGCTAGACTTCGCCAAAAGACCCACTGGCTATTTCCTGTCTTAACTTGACCATCGTTTCTCTCTTTTCCTTATCCATGGCCTCAATGTCGTCGTCACTCAACTCCTTCACCATCCGCAACAAACTGGCTTGTTCGGGACTCAATCCCTCGAGCTTCTGTTTACTTCTATTCACACAAACCTCGACAGTTTCCAGTTTTATAACGTTCAAAAGTATTGATGTTTCTACCAAAGCATGGGCTAACTGAGGACACTTTTCTAAAAGCTTTTCCATCAATATTGGGTTTGTAGAACACATTTCTTTAGCTTCTCGTAAAAGCTGAGTAGCAGTTTGTTCATCGAGAGTAGTTAAAACTCCAGCTATGACTTGGGCAGTAGTTTGATTGGGGAAAAGCTGAACTCCTAAGGGAAGAGGTGGAAGTTTATCGAATTCCGTCGAGTCAAACTGGGACTCATTTGAGAACGAACATTTGAGGTTTCTGTTACCTATTGCATAGTTATTCAAGTTTCTTACTGCTGAAGAAGCAGTTTCTGGGTCACTATATTTAACAAAAGCGTACCCTTTTGATTTCCCACTCATAGGATCAAACAAAAGACGCAAGTCCTGGACAGGTCCTACCCCTGTTGCTATTTCAAGGACTTGTTCTTCCGTATAGTCGTAGGGAATATTACCAATATAGACGTTACTCATTGAAAACCTTGGACAAAAAAGTGCGAAAATCTTTAACATGGAGGTAAAAGAGATAAAGTCTATTATATCGAATTTGGATAAGTCTTCGGACGATGTGACGATTTTGAAGTTACTTAATCTTCTTAACGATGGGGTTAAACCATCTGAAAAGTTATTACGTGAAACAAAAGTTGGTGTCACTGTAAATAAGTACAGAACCAGTAGTAACAGCGAGATTAGTTCATTGGTGAAGAAAATGATTAGAAGTTGGAGAGATGTAGTTCAAGCAGAGAAAAATAGAAAGAAAGGGGATTTTAGTCCTGCTAAGTCTGGAGCAGCATCTCCAAGTAAAGAAAACAAATTTCAAGGAGGACCAAGGAATCCAAAGATTGATGGGGTCAGTACAGAACTTTACGATAATCCAACGAGGAATGCTTCTGTCTCAGCTTTGTATACTGCTTTAGCAATCGAAAGGGGTGATCTGAGTGACCACATATTGAAGGTGGCCAAAAATATCGAGAGTGAAGTCTTTAAAGACGAGTACCTGAAAGTAGCTGATGGGTACAGAAATAAGCTAAGGACATTTGTTATGAATCTTAGAAACAAAAAGAATCCGGAACTCAGAGACAGAATCCTTTCGGGTCAAATAACTCCTGAAAAATTCGTTAAAATGACCCCTAACGAAATGGCACCTGAAGGATTGAAGAAAGAGATTGAAAAATTGCACAAGCAAAATCTTTTTGATGCCCAAGGTGCTACTGAAAAAAGAGCTATTACCGATAGATTTACCTGTGGAAAATGTAAACACAAAAAGGTCAGTTATTATCAGATGCAAACTAGAAGTGCTGATGAACCTTTGACTACATTTTGTACCTGTGAAAACTGTGGGAACAGGTGGAAGTTTAGTTAGTAGAGTATGTAATTATATGAATGTAGATTTAGCCGTACTTGTTTAAAAAAAAAAACTCAATGTACAATCTAATTCTCGTGAATTATATTATCTATGTATTTAAACAAAGTTGGTATTCTTGGCCAAGAATGAAATCAAATCAACCTTAGTGACTATTTGAATAGGCTTGTAATCACCATCTGTAATAATGGCATTAGAATTAGTTTCGAAAAACTTATTAAGTAAACTAAGAGATGTTTGTAAGGTGATTGGCTCGTATTTTCTCTTGGAGTAACCTGATTCCTTGGTGATAGTAAAAGATTTTTCAAAGTCAGCCAATTTTCTAAAATCAATAATAACTGGTCTAATAGAGTTGGTCATTTGCACTTTCTTAGATGAAAGAGCTTTCAAAATAGATGATAAAGTGACTAAACCCACCAAGTTTCCAGAAGTGCTCAAAACAGGCAATTGATCAAATCCATTAGATTGTAACAAGTTGAAGGTCTTTTCAATAGTATCAGCCAAAGTAACCGTGACAACAGGAGCTTTACCTTCGACCAAATCACTAATGGTTTTGGAGGCCAAAAACTTATCTTGAGCATTGGTAGCTTCAGCTTCTTCAACTTCGAACCCATTGGTTTTCATCCATTCGTCATCGGCAAACTTGGATAAGTAGGATCTAATGGAATCTGGGAAAACCACCACAACCGTATCGTTTTCAGTCAAGTCTTTAGCAACTTCTAAAGCAGCTTGTAAAGCACTTCCTGAAGATCCACCTACCAAAATTCCTTCTTCTCTGATAATTCTTCTGGCCAATTTAAACGATTCAGCATCGTCAGTTTTGATCCAGTTATCGACTTCAGATCTGTCCAAGACTTCTGGAATGAAATCGTATCCAATACCTTCAACAAAGTAAGGATCAGTAGAAGTGTTAAGAGATTCAGGAACAGCTAAAATAGATCCTTTTGGATCAGCACCAGTGACTTGAATCTTTGGGTTCTTTTCTTTCAAGTACTGGGAGATTCCTGTGATGGTACCACCAGTTCCAGCACCTGCCACCAAGTGGGTAACTTTTCCACCAGTTTGTTCCCAAATTTCGTAACCAGTACCGTAGTAGTGGGCTTTAGGGTTAGCTTCATTAGAATATTGGTCAAGAATCACAGCATTTGGGATCTCTTTTTCCAACTTTCTGGCAACTCCAATATGAGATTCTGGAGCATCCCAAGCAGCTTCAGTTGGAGTTCTAATGATTTCAGCACCTAAAGCTTTTAACACTGACACCTTTTCATTTGACATTTTTTCTGGCAAGGTGATAATGGTTCTGTAGCCTTTAACAGCAGCCACCAAGGCCAAACCAATACCGGTGTTACCACTAGTAGGTTCAATTAAAGTGTAACCGGGCTTAATTCTTCCGGTTTTTTCAGCTTCCAAAATCATGTTTTTGGCAATTCTGTCCTTGATAGACCCTCCAGCGTTGAAGAGCTCAACCTTGGCAAGCACCTTGGCCTTAATCCCCAAGCTTTGGGGGATTTTGTTCAACTGAATTAACGGGGTGTTCCCGATGAGTTCCAATACGTCTTCTTTTACTGACATGAGATGAGAATTAATTTTCTGTGGCTGCGAAAGGGTTTAAATTATACGATGAGTGTATTGGTAGTGTCGAATTCGTATGGTACAAACTGTGAGATGAATATTGGAGGTTGTGTTGGTGATGTTTGTAGTTTGTGTAGAGGCTATTGAGTTTATTTGCTTTTTAAGGGTTTGGTGTTTAGTTCAGTAGACTTTATTATGTAGATTAGGAAGTATTAGTGAGAGTTATGAGTATTGAAATCCAATTACAATAATGGAGTGAATGTCTGAACAATGCTGTTGATTTTGTAGTCATTTTCAAATTTAACATAAAACTAAACAACGTAATACAATTGATTGTTTATTTATATGAATACAATTATTTGCTTAATTATATGAATACGAGTAGTTCTAAGTAACTTGAAGCTATCTCACTGTCTATCTCTATCTATGCAACACTGATAATCTTACACTTCACCACATCGGCATCCTGGCCAGGAACTCCCTTGGTAAAGTCAAACACACTCAACATCCCCTTCCGATCAGCCACATAAACTCTACCACCATCTGGTGAAAACGTTACGGCTGCTGCCTCTACGTATCGCTCAGCACCGGAAACTTCTCCCAAAAGAACCGCTAATTTTTTCACAGAAACATTCAGGTTGTTCAGCTGGAAGTCAGACGTAGATACAAGGTAAACTTTGCCGTCTTTATCGAGAAAAACAAGTGCATCTCTTCTGGGCAGAAGTGCCACTTTGTGAATCGAAGACCCGACTTCCAGAAACCGAAGTAAAACCATTGATGCCTTGATATTAGCCATTTCGTACTCGTCATCGACTTTGCTGTTGAGACTCGAATCAGAAACAGAATCATTCCTTGTGTTATCAATCGATACTCCTTCGAGCCTTAACATTACCGGAGCTCTATGCTGAAGCGAACATGAAGTGATCACCACCGTATTGGGAATAACCCCAAACTGGGCATCGGTGATCCCCTCGTTGTCCATCATAAGCTCATCGTCTGAATAGTCGTCTGAGTCGTCGTCGTAGCCATCACCCTTTTTACGTTTCAGACGATGGGCACTTGAATCTGTCCAGATTAATCTTGGTTTCCTGTAATTGTCCGATCCAGAACGAAGTCGTATGATAAGATACCTACTTTCCCAGACGGTGCAGCAAATGATATGGGTAGCCGAGGCATTAAAGTTGATGAGCTTTATTGGGTCTCTGTATGGAATAGTGATGGGGATAGGCTCCACCGACAGAATAATACGATCTCCAGTTGAAGACCGGACGAGTCTGTGCAAAATCACAAACGGCTGTTCTTTACCCGATACTCTTTCTTTAGCCGTGATTCCACACGTTATAAGTGGCTCGGTATGGGAAACTGCTATACACCTAATGGGGAAGTTGGTTATATAAGTATATACTGGTTTCCCTAATTCGTGGGGGAGTGAAGCTTTCAGAACATTCAAAGCTCTCAAGACTCCTCTTGTGCCTGAAATCACAAGAAACTCAGGACTTAACTTACAAGATAAAAGTTCCCACAGAGCCAACTTTTTTTTATCTGAAGCAGTATCGGATGTTTTAGAAAACTCATTTCGTACCACCACTTCGTGGCCATCGTCCTGGCGAAGCTCAGAGTACAGAGATCCGTATTCTCCCAGCAGTTTACCGCAACAAATCAATACGGGACGGTAATCTGGTTCGCCCTGGAGTTCATACAACTCCCACCGTTTTTCGCTCGCCAACACGAACCGGGTGATCTCATGGCCGGTGCTAGTGTCGATGTAGGTGATGATATCGCTAGCAATGAATCGAGTGGGTTTTTTCACCGGGTTGAAGATGTTGGTGGAAAAAAGCTTTTGCTGCGTTTGGTGGGTCATAAGTTTCCTGTGAAACGGGAAACACTTGGAGAAGTTATACTCTTTGTGTTCGTCGGCCAAAACGTCTTCGTACGAGATTGGAGCCTGGTTTTGGGCCTGGTTTGTTTGGGCCAGGCTAAGATGGACCTGGTTCAAGCTTTGTGATAAACTTTGGTTAAAGCTGTTCAGAAAACTGGCCCGGTCGTAGCTTTGCACGGGACTGGTACCGGAATGGCTGTTTCCGTGGTTCTGAGGAATATCAATTGGTGGTAGCTCTTTTTCAGGAGGTTTATTTGATTCTTTAGCATATTTGTAAAAGAGGCCCAAAAGGTCCATCAGGTCGTCTTCAAAGTCCAATTTTTTGGAGGAAGAACGACGACGGCTTCTTCCTGTCAGGTCCTGAGTTAGAAGCGTATAGAGATCTCTTAACTGGCGAATTGGTTTAAGAAACCGAACCGACTGCGAGAGACAATCAGGGCAAGTAGCCGTTCCGGACGAGTCACTGAGCGAGAAGAAGTATGATTCAGATACAACACATCCACACGATAGTACGGCAGCGTCCAGACACGGCAAGGACGGAGATTCTGAGCCGGGAAATTTGAGTAACGGCTCGAGACTTGAGGCCCTTAGTTTATCCATGTGCGAAGATAAGAAATACGAGGATTGGTTTATGTGAATTGGATATGGGAATAAAAGATACTGAAAGAGATGTTTGAATACTTTAGAGCTGGGTATAATACGGTGGTAATATTACTATTTAGGTGAATATTAATACGAATTATGTATCTGCGATACTGGTTTCATAAGCTTGATTTTTCATTAATTGGTATTCTGATTTATTCCATTATCCTATCTCCATTTATTTCTTCTCGTTCCTTCATTCCATTGATTTCTTTCATTCCATTAATTTCTTCTCATTCCTTCAATTCGTTCCTCTCATTTCTAGTCTAATGATCTACACTAGACATCAAGTTCTTCACCTCAGCCCTGTCGTGACGAACCGGCTGCTCATCTTCCATCTGGAACACAGGATTATAAAGCAGAATCTCCAGGGTTTCTCCGCTGACTCCATAGTTGAAGAACGAATGGAGCACGCTTTTAAACGTATTTAACGTAGAATTATACGCTGCTACCATCAGAGCTCTTTTAGAGTACGCATCCGGGTTGTCATCGTGAACTGGTGTCAACATAAGCACGCTTCTGGGACAAAGTCCCAATTCCAAAAGAGTGCTGAGTTCTTCTTCTTCGTTGAAGCTAGTTCTTGGAACCAGAGGAGTGTGAAATTCGTACCTCGTAGGCAGCAAAGCGTCAGGCCAGGCGAAAAAAGGCATCGGCTTTTTGTGGATGATTTCAATGCCACTTTCGGTATCGAGCCAGGTTCTTACATCTTTAAGCGTACTATTTCCGTCAAAATAATGAGTGACCTGAGCACCATCGAAAAGCCTGATTTTCAAGTTGCACATTCCTTCCTTTTGCTGTTCAGATTTGTCTTCGATTAAGCCAGCTAACCGAGATGACAAATTTTGGTCTACCAGAAACTCAGCTTGCAATTTGCGGTTTTCCCACACATAGACGTGTTGTTCCTTTGTGGATCCAATCATGGATTCAAAAAACTGGTGCTCGGGGGTGTTGATAGGTACTTGTACGGTAACAAAGTGTTTGTTGATAATGGTGTTCTCGGAAACTTCGGGATCGCTTGCTGGCGTGGGAGACACGTAGATAAGCAAAGGCTTCTTTTCAAGTCTTGATAATTTAGTAGCAGTTTCAGGTGCTATCAAAAGTGAGTTAGACATGATGATGATTTCGCGCTTGCTTTGTTTGGATTGTTTAGTTCAGTTTGATACAGGTTATATGGAACAGGTTATTTGTAAGATATTTAGTCTGTTTTTTTGTTTGTAGATTGTGATTTTGTTTGTTAGTATTTTATGTAGTTTGTAATTGTAGTTTTTAAGTTTATTTGTAGTTTATTACTTTATTTGCTCAGTTCATTAGTTTATTGTCAGCTATTTCAATCCTGTATTTATGCTCGTTATCTCAATTCATGGAGGAAACAAACATAAAAGTAGTCGTGCGAGTCCGGCCACTCGTACCACGAGAAAAGACCAAACATGGTGATACCGAGTCGCTAGTGCAAATGCCCACATCTACAAGTGTCAAATTAGGTGAAAAATTGTTTGAATATGACGATTGTATTTGGTCTTTTAGCAAAAATGACCGATTTGTCGATAACGAACAATTCTATAAACGCAGAGGACCTGAATTGATCGATCATCTTTTCCAGGGCTTTAACGTGTGTCTTTTGGCTTATGGGCAAACAGGATCAGGTAAAACATATACCATGATGGGAGACGAAAAACACGGATTTATCCCACTTTTAGTCAAAGATATGATTCGATATCGAGCCCGATTAGCTGACGAAAAAGTCCAGTGTGAAATCAAATTATCTTATATGGAAGTTTATAACGAGACGGTTCGTGATTTACTTTATGTAGGTAAAGATCGTAAATGGAGAGTTCGTGAACATCCTGAAACTGGGCCTTATGTTGATAATCTTCGAGAAGTTAGCATCACCAGTATAGAGGATTTCGAACGGCTTTTACACGAAGGAAATAAAGTTAGAGCTACTGCTTCTACAGGCATGAACGATGCCAGTTCTCGGTCTCATGCGATTGTTAATTTGCATCTTAAGCAAACAAAGTACCTGGATTTAGAAGCCAGTGCTGAGGTGGTTTCTACGATTAAACTTGTAGATTTGGCAGGAAGTGAACGGTTTGATAAGACTCAGGTTTACGGGAAACACGAGAGAATGAAAGAGGGAAGTTTGATCAATAAGTCTCTTACGGTTCTTGGCCGGTGTATAAATGTGCTTTCATCCTCTTCTAACGATCGAGTTCCATATAGGGATTCGGTTTTAACATATCTTTTGAAGGAGAACTTAGGAGGTAATTCCAAGACGGTGATGATATTTTGTGTACTGCCAATGGACTATGATGAGACTCTTCAGACCCTTAATTATGCTACAAGAGTGAAGAAAATTCATACCAAAGCTAAAGTTAATACTCATAAGCTTGCAGAGGTCAAGATGGACTGGGATGCCGTGCACAAAGCAGACCAGCTGGTGGTGGAAGATTTGAGAGAAGAAATCAGACAATTGACGATGAAATTGAATGATTCGGGAAATTCAGCTGAATCAGATAAATTGGGACCCATGGTCTCGTATCTTGAAAAAGAGCTCAGCAGGGCCAACTTTGAGAATGTGTTCATGAAACGTCAATTGCGTCAACAGCAGGAGCAGATTGAAGAGCTTGTTTCCCACAGCCAGTACATGCACTGGAGGTATATTGAGGGAGAGAGTCGATTTGTGAAGACGCAGACTGAGTTTGTGAGTGGCCAGATGGAGAACTTGGAGAGGCTTTTGGAGCAGCATAGGCATGAGATTGGTGAAGCATTGGACGAGTTAGATCCTAAGAGGATGGGAGTGTGCTCGTAGTTAGCATAGAGAACTTGAGTCATTATAGATAGGGAACGAAGTAGAAGGATATAGAGTGACGGAAATAGAGTAGAGAATATAAAATAAAGTCCCTGGAACGAAGTATCATAAAGAAGAGCAAAGGGTATAGCAGAAATGATATAGAGTGCCTAGAAGAACGAATACGGAAATTGATTATAGAGAATAAAGTGAACAGAGAAGAATATAGAAGAAAGAACGAAGAAAACAGAAATAAATATAGAGAATAAAGATCGAGAATAAAGATAGAGAATAAAGATCGAGAATAAAGATAGAGAATAAAGATCGAGAATAAAGATAGAGAATAAATATAGAGAATAAAGATAGAGAATAAAGATACAGAGTAAAGATACAGAGTAAAGATACAGAACATAGAAAAAATAGAAAAAAAATTAAAAATACCCAGATCATAGAAGAGTGAACTGAGGTTGAATCTTCAATTGAAACACACTCCAGTCCCTCAGAATCCAAAGCCTACAGTCTGATCGTCCATTCTCCAACTCTGTACGTCTTAAGTTCAGATAACCGTCGCGAACTTTTCACCAACATGACTGAGTTCTTAAACTACACCGTGGACCTCTTTTTGAAAGACGGGTCAGTCTCGTCAGGAAAGATCTCTGAAGTAGATGGAGCCAGAATCAAGCTTTCGGATGCCAGCCAGTCGACTCATCCGGGACAAAAACAAGGATTAATTGAAATTCCCAACTCATCGATCTCAGACTTGAAAGTCACCAAACTCCCACCGGACTTGATCAAAAACTTGAAGAAAAAACTGAAGGGAAAGCCAAAGGCCAAGAAAGAGCCTGAAAATATCAATATGGCCGCTGACTTTGATTTTGCTGCCAACTTGGCCATGTTCGATAAGCAAACTGTGTTTGAAGATTTCCATAAAAAAGATAACGTTCGCCCTGAAAATAGACTTGTGGGTCACAACAAGGCGGAAAATAAGATCGAAAAAGCTCCAAAGAGTCAGCAAAAATACAAGAATGATGAAATGGTTTTGGGATCTGTAAAAGATAACTGGGACCAAATTGGAAACACAGAAGATGTTCGTGCAGTTTCTGCCACTGGTAGAACTACTCCCGTACCAGATTTACTGGCAGCACACAGAAACTATTCATTGACGAATTTAAATACCGGGAACTCAATTCCTGTCTGTTCACCAATTCAACTCATGGATATCGAAAGAATTGCTAACGAATCTTTTGCATACTCTGCTGAGTTAACTGCAGAAGTTTTCGCTACCAATGTATCGTATTACATCACACAAAACGTCTTGGGAGGTGCCAGCAGATTGAACCCCAATAACCATAATTTACCACCTCTTGTATTACTTTTAATCGGTAGTGAAAGATGCAGTGCAAGAGCTTTTGCTATAGGGCGTCATCTTACAAATCACGGGGTTAGAGCATTGGCATTTATCATCAATAAGGACGTAAGTGATCCTATTTATACCCAGCAAAAGAGGCTTTTCGAGCAAGCTGGTGGGAAAGTTTTGTCTCAACTGGTAAATGAATTATTGCATGTATTAACCCACGAATTGGATACTCCAGCCGAGCTTATTATCGATGCATTACAGGGTTACGATGACCACTTGGAAGATATCTTCTACGAGCAAAACGAACAAGAAAGCGTTAAAGAGTTGATAAATTGGTGTAATGAAAGTAGAGCTGGAAAGATCATGTCTCTTGATATTCCGTCTGGAATCGATGGGGGTTCGGGTACGATAAGCGATCCATCATTGTTGTTAAAGTCTCACTATTGTGTTTCGATGGGCTTGCCTATAGCAGGGATTTTGTATGCGTATAAGAACGAGAGTTTGCGTTTGGACCAAGAACCAGAATTGGTGCATTTGTTGGTGGACATTGGAGTGCCGAACCAGGTATATCGGAAGAAGAGTAATTTGAGGAGGTTTGACAAGGTCTGGCATGGGGCCGAGAATGTGGTGAAGATGAGTTTAGTAGAGAGTAAATGAAGTTCAGAAAAGCTTAATATAGATGCTTAAATTGTAGTGCAAATTGTAGTGCTTTATCTAACAAGTATGCTAATGTTTGAATCTAGTATGAGAGATGTTTAAATATGTTAAATCGAACAGAAGCGTTTCAATCGAACAGAATTTTTCAATCGAAGAAATGTTTAAATCGAAGATATGTTTAAACCGACAATTTGCTAAATCTAACAAAGAATAACTTAAAATAGACGTGAAATAGTGAAAACACAAAAACTCAACAGGTGAACGATCTTCAATCTTAGAGAGTGTGACCCTGTCTCTCAATTCACTGATTCTCTCAACCCAATCAAGTATCATTCTCAATTCACTCTCATTTTATTCTCAATCTCCATTCTATATCTCATTCTCAATCTCATAATTTTCATCTCATTCGCAAAAATAAAAACATGTTTGGTGCCAGCAATACCAAAAACGGCTGGGGCCAGTCGACCGGCTTCGCAGGCCAACAAAAGCCTGGCCTCTTTGGCAACTCGGCCACTTCTGCCCAGTCTCAAACCAGCTCTCTTTTCGGGTCCAATCTGACCCAACTGAACCAGGCTGCAAATCTGAACCCAGTCAATCTGGTCAATTCAGCCCAGAACTTGTCCAATCCAGTCCAAACCTTGTCTAATTCAGCCCAGAATTCTTCCCAAAGTTCTGCCCAAAATCCCTCTGTTTCAACAAACTACGTGTCGAATTCCATCTTCCAAGGTGTGCCAACAAACTACGAAATGCCTGCTTCCATCACCGGAGATTTATTCAACGAGCCCAAAAAGCAGGTTATTGCACCCCAAAAACAAGAAAAGGCCCCTGGCTTTCTTTCAAGAATAGCAGGAAGATTAAACATATTCAGAGGCTCTTACGATACGCTTGAATTGGGTAGAGGAATCTTTGCTTCTGACGAATTTCCTTCTACGAACTTACCCAGAAAGAAGTTTGAAAAATTCGAAAAAGTCACAAAACCCGTCAAATTTAACCTGATTGAGTCTCGTTCGACCAACGAAACAAAAAAGCTTATTATAAAAAGCAAACCGTTGAAATTTCATCTTATCAATGCAGATAAAGTCTTGGATCCAAAAAGAAAAAGGGTAATCACCTCGTTATTACCGGACGAAGACTCAGATTCAGATGTCGAAGTACCCTCTGCTCCTCGGTCCACAACCATCAAAAGTGTCGAAACTTTCAGTCCCGTAGCACAAAAGAGTATCAAAAGTGGGTCTTACTGGACATCTCCTCCAATCAGTGACTTGGCCGAATGGTCGCTCAAGGATTTATCCAGTATCGACAACTTCATTATTGGCCGCAAAGGTCACGGCCAGATTGCATTTAATACATCGGTGGACTTGTCTGATTTGAAGAGAAAGTGCACAGAACAGGGCCAAGATCTTGCTGATATTCTCTTCTTTCATACGGTAGAAATCGGCCTTAAATACGTCAAAGTGTATAAGGATACGGAAGAAAAACCACCTCGTGGATTTGGAATGAATGTCCCTGCCACCATTACTTTGGAACACATTGAGCCTCTGAAAGGAAAAGATCTCAATTCGTTCCTCACGTTATTGAAGCAAAAGGACGGAATGGAATTTGTTACTTATGATCCTATTATGTTCATCTGGACTTTTAAAGTCGAACATTTCAGTATCTGGGGTTTAGAAGACGAACAGGGTAACGATATTTCTTACGATACTTCCAGTTCTCAAGAAGAGTACTTGAGAGAGTTAAAAGTTCAAAAAGCCAGTCAGCAAACTAAGGGCCTTCCGGGGACTTGGGGTGGAGATCTGGGTGCTGTTTTGAACCACAAAAAGAATCTTTTGAAGAACGAAATATCTACTCAAATGGATTTATACAGAGAATCTCCTACCGATAGATTATCCTATTCTAAGGCAAAACCAGTTGTGGATTCAATCGACGATATGGCGATTGAGCCAGTTGAAACAAAGCCGGTTAGAGAAAACTACGAGTATTTAAAGCACTTGGTGGAAATCTTACCCACTAATGTAGACCTTTCGGAAATTGTTCAGGAAAAAGCATACGAGCCAGAAATTGAGGACGAAGAAGCCTTTGATGCGATTCAACCAACTCCAAATTTGGCTGTTTCTGACGACTGGCTTGTGCAGTTGCATCTTACGAACGATTTGGGTTCGGCTCTTGCAATTCCCAGCAAATCAGTGAGTATTGAAGATAACGGGAAACTCAAGCTAGAACTGATAGATGCTTTGTTATTTGGAGAACAAACGTCTCAATCGAGCAAAGAGGTTTCTACTCCCGAACCTGTTGATGTTGACATGGATGAGCCAATAGAAAACAAAGAGGCTTTGGTCCAGGATCTTCTGGTTGTTTTGGCCCGGTTGTTATCAAGAACTCATTTTGAAAAACGTAGCAATGGGTTTGCCAAAGCGATTGTTTCCAAGCTGAAGTACTCTGACTTTTCTGCATTGAAACTCACGCCAAACTTCACCGATATTTTGAATCTCAGCCAGGGCTTATTCGATACGGAAACTCAGTCGAATCCTACTTCTGCATATATCACTTCTTTGGAACAGAAGAAAACTCTTCTTGCGTGGTTAAAGAAATACAATGAGTCGACGATAAACAAACTTATGTCAGAAGCAGAAGATGACTTTTCCAAGATATTTATCCATATTTGTTCGGGGAATATCAAGAAAGCTATTGAGCATGCTCTTGAAACAAAAAACACTCATTTGGCTTCGATCTTGACGCTTATTGATTCAAACTTTGACGGGATCCAAAAAATGGCCAAGTCTCAGTTAGAAGAATGGGAAAGAAACGAATACATCCCCCAAAACTTGGTGGTGATTTACAAGTTTATTGCTGGAAATGCAGAAAAAGAGGTGGGTGAATTACCATGGAATATTCGTCTTGCGTGCAAGTTATTTTACCAGGATCCACAGGCCAAACTTCACGAAGTTATTGGAGAATTCCAAGATGTTGAAGGAGACGAAAGTATAATAGAGGTGCTCAAGTTTTACTACCGGCGTGAAACTGTGGGTGCAGAAAACGCCTTATCGTCATTCAAGTCATCTAGCTTAGATGTTTCTCTCAAATGGATCGTTCTTAGAGTATTGGGTGAAGGACTTGACGATACCGTTACTCTTAAGTTCGGGAAGTTGACAGAACAGTTGGAATTATGGAAAGAAAGCTTATATGTTTACGCCCATCTTCTCAACGATACCCATGCCGAAAATTCCATTCGGAAAGTTGTTAACGAAAACATTAAGGAGATCAAAAATGATTCCAGTAGTATAGACGAAGAGCCATATCTCGTGAACACACTTCGGATTCCCTCGAACTTGATCTACGAATCAGTAGCCACCACTGAGCTCACAAGTTCAAAGGATTACTGGAAAGCGTGTGAAGCTTTTATTACTGCTCTGGCGTGGACAAAAGCCCACGAGTGTATTGTAGAGAACCTTGGGCCTGCTGTAATCGTCTCTCAAGATATACTTGAGATCAAAAAACTCCAGAGAATCTTGGCTGTGTTCCCGGACAAAAGTGTTATTCCTAACTGGCCTCAAGGAGCAGGAATATTCGAGCAGTATTTTGAGCTATTACCTTATATCAAGCAAGGAACCAAGCCTGTATACTCCGAAAGCGTGAGTGATGTTTTGGATAATATTCCGTTACTTAAGGTGGGAACAAACTTGGTTTCTCGTGCAGCTGTTTGTATTATAGCCCGAGATATTGGAGATTTGGCGATCAGATTAAAGTTAGAGAATTTGGGCAAGCGGGTGTTTGAATTGCCACTTGGAGAGAATGAGCTTACGTATTTCAAACGAGAATAGTTAATTAGATTAATGTAAAGTTAGAGTTATTGGCTGCAATATTGTGCTTGATTTTTGATCCTATGGTTTCGCTAAGGAGGACTCATTATTCAGGTTAATTGTAGTAGTTTGCTATGGTAGTTAATGTTGCTTATTATGGTAGTTTATTGTAGTAGCTTATTATGGTAGTTAAATAGTAGCTTATTATGATGGTTAAATAGTGGTTTATTATGGCACTTTCATTATTCAGTCGCTCAAGCACAGTCCATGTGAAAGGATTATTCAGTACCCAATAAGATTTAATTTCCAACTCGTAATTCTATTAAGCTTTGTAATTAATTTAAGATTCTTCTTCCGGTTCCCGTTAAGCTTCTACAACCCCAAGAATAAACAACATTAGCTTACTACTAGCGCCGTACCAATATTCTTAATTTACGCTTCGGAGCCTTAAACCAATAGTTCTAGATGGGCGCAATTTCTAAACCTATTTAAACCCCAGAGTCTTTCCTGTTCTCCAATGAAGTTGCTTGTCTTACTTGGGATCCTTTCCCAGGCTTTTGCTATTCAGCATCTTATCTGGTACGCAGCTCCTAGTGAGCATGAAGATATAGTGGCTGCAAATACCACTGTTAATATTAAATTCGGTGATGTTGAAGGATATTACTATGCTACAAGCTACTGGTTCCAGAATGGAAGAGTTGCTTATTTGGGCTGGCAACCAAGAGAGAAAAATAGTCTTCAACACCTTACTTTTAGCGTATTTGGTGACAACTGTAGATTGGCAGATACTTCTCAGGATATTGGGACTTGTTATCAGGGTGCTGATGGAGGATCTGGAATATCATGTTATGATAAGTTCCCATGGAAATATGGACAGAACTATACGTTTGAAATTTACAGAAAGTACCATAACGAATCCAGTGGAGAAAATACTTGGGGAGGAAATTTATACGATGATGTTACAGGAGAAAAGTGGGCAATTGCTTCATACATCTCTTCTGCTAAACACGGATTACTTACTACTACTTTGGCAGCATTTGACGAGTGGTATTTTGCGTATAAGGATATATGTTTCCCAAAAACCGAGTATATTCAGTATGCCCCAGTGCTTGTGAGAGAGAACGCAGAAGTTCTTCAAACTAAGGTTGATTATTTCAGTTATGATAAGAGACTTGATAAGTGTGGTGCTGCAGCTGGTGAGCTTAATTTCAGGTACACCAAGCTTGATGATTATACTGTGAAGGTGGAAAATGGGATATTATCTCCGGATAGTTAAAATCTTTTTTGAATGAAGAGTGAATGTTTTTTATAAGTCTTGGTTTGATGTAAAAGAGTTCTTGAATAAACGTTAGTTTGAATAAATATCATTTTGAATTAAAATTTGTTGAATAGATATTGGTCTGAATAAATGTTTGGTTAAAATAATAGTTTGAATAGATATTGGTCTGAATAAATGTTTGAACAAATATAAGTCTGAATAAACATCAATGAAAAATGCTAGTCTGAATAAACATCAATGAAAAATGTTAGTCTAAATAAGTATTTTTGAATGAATATTAGTCTTAATAAATATTACTGAATAAAATATCAGTCCGGTAAGTCTCAAATTTTGGTCTTTTGCAGCAAAATTCAAAATCCAAAATCCAAAATCTTATCGCGAAAATCTCACTAATCATCATGGCTCCCGTAGTAGATGACACTGCAACCACACAACTTACGTCGCAAGAACCAGAGCACTGTCCGGGCCCAGAGTCAGAGAAAGCAGGAAAAGAAGATGCCTGTAATGGTTGTGCAAACCAGGACATCTGTTCGTCGCAAACACCCAAAGGGCCTGACCCAGACATGCCAGTGATTACAGAAAAACTATCGGTTATTGACCACAAAATCTTGGTGCTATCGGGCAAAGGAGGCGTGGGAAAAAGCACGTTCACATCGATGCTTTCGTGGGCCCTTGCTGCCGACGAAGACATAGAAGTTGGGGCCATGGATCTCGATATTTGTGGGCCTTCTCTCCCCCGAATGCTTGGAGCTGAAGGCGAAAGTGTGCACCAGTCGAACTCAGGATGGTCTCCTGTTTACGTAGCAGATAACTTGGGAATGATGAGTATTTCGTTTATGTTGCCAGATGCAGATTCAGCTGTTATTTGGAGAGGAGCAAAGAAGAACGGGCTTATTAAACAGTTTTTAAAGGATGTCAACTGGGGGGATCGTCTTGACTACTTGGTGGTCGATACGCCTCCAGGAACATCAGACGAGCATCTTTCGGTATCGACGTATATGAAAGAGAGTGGCATAGATGGAGCACTTATTGTGACAACGCCTCAAGAAGTAGCATTATTAGATGTGAGAAAAGAGATTGATTTCTGTAAGAAAGCTGGAATTAGAATCCTTGGATTGGTGGAAAACATGTCCGGGTTCGTGTGCCCTAATTGTAAAGGAGAAAGTCAGATCTTTAAGCCTACAACTGGTGGAGGTGAACAGCTTTGTAAGGAATTGGAGATTCCATTTTTGGGGTCTGTGCCTTTGGATCCACGTATAGGGAAAGCTTGTGATTCAGGGGTATCATTTTTTGATGACTATGCTGATTCACCGGCGGCCACGGCAATTTTGGATGTGGTAGACGCATTGAGAGACGAAATAGAGGGGGAATTGGGTATGGAAAAGCTTAGTATTTAGGTAATGATAGCATTTTAATGTAAATTATAATGAGTGTAGTAAGGGTTTGGTGGTGTTGAGATTTGATAGAATTGACAGAATTAGATATAATTGACAGAATTGAGGATGAGCTTATGCAGGATAAAGTCAGGATTGGTTATATCACGAGTTCATGTGTCAATATCCATTCCTTAGTTTGTTCATTCATTAGTTTGTTCGTTCTTTCGTTGTTCAATGTTCGTTGTTCGTTGTTCGTTGTTCCTTCGTTGTCTGTCCCTTTTGATATTTCATTATCTCATTCATTCCCATCAGCTTCACTTAATTTAGCTCACTATTTTTTTATTTAAATTTATACGTGTGAACACAACTATCGTCTAATTTTTTAATTTCCACATAATTATCACCACCCAAACAACACTAGTCAGTATTAAATCCTTGCACGGTATCAAGATTACTATTATATCACTGAAGGTCATTGTTTAATCCTGAAATCTAAAACACTCAATTACGCACCATGGCATCGCATGACAAGTACCAGCTTCTCAAGCAGAAAACTGCCTACTCCGTGAACAGAATCGGAGCATTATACAAAGACTTTGCTGAAGCAAAGCTCCTCAATCCAGAGGGCTACGAAGCCAATCTCATTTCGTGGGCAAACATCCTCAAAGTGCTTCTTGAAAACGATGTGATCCCCAGCTCCAAACTTTCGGTTCCCCATAAAAAACCTGACTTGGCCCAGCTCTTGGTGCTACCGACTATAGGAAAACCCCAGAGCTTAGGGGTGGTGTTTGACGAGTTGACCCAGAACAAAACCGTGATTCCAGTATCACTTTATCTTGCACATGAGAGTAATATTAACGATTACCTCCATCCCCAGCACGGGTTCATGACATATTTCCTGCCAAGTCACTGGACGAAACGGGCCTATAACTTGGGAAGCAGTCTTCTTGCTGTTTTCACTCCTAGTTCAGAAAGATATGTTCATTGGAGTTATTTGGTAGAATTTAGCAGCCAAGTGATGAGCCAGATTAACAGACAAATTAAAAAGGGGGTTTATACCAGCAGAATCTTTGATGAAAGAGTGGTGTTCGAGCTTATACGAAAACATGTTAGTGAAAACTTCAGCTCTCTAGATCTTCAGATCATTTTGAAATACCTTACGAGAGATGTGAATAAATGCACCAGTCGTACGAATGAAGACGGGGTTTTGGTGGTGAAGTTCCTGGATTCTCCTGTTAGTGATGAGGATCTCAGTATAGCACGTCTTCGTTTCAACCTTGACCAGGTGTGGAACCGTATGGAATCAATCCAGGCTACTATTGGTGAAATAAAAGCTCAAATAGCTGAGCAGCCTACTGAGAAAATTAAGAGTGATTCTGCGGTCAAAGCTACGGTAAAACAACTTCTTTCCCAAAGAAGAAGACAAATCAAAGCTTATGAAACATGTAGTGCTACCTATGATCATTTACAAGAAATTGTGGTTAAAATCGATGAAGCTAGCAGTAACGTCAAGGTTTTGAATGCATTAAGAGAATCAAGAAAGGCTTTGGATGTTTTGAACAGCCAGGTTGATCTTGGAGAGATAGATGATCTCAAGGTAGATATTGGTGAGCAGATTGACAAAACCAACGAAGTTTCTGAAGCTTTGGGTGAAGGGACGGGCGAACCTGTGGTGGAAGACGAGGACATTGAAGAAGAATTTAATGCGTTGTTGAAGGAGCAAGAAGCAGAAGAGAAGAGCTCAGAAGAGTTGTTGCAGAAGTTGCAGAAGTTGAACGTAGACGACAAGATAGAGGGGGAGGAAAAGAACGAGACAGAAACAGAAACAGAAACAGAGGACAAGAAAGAGAGAGAAGCAGTACTTAGTTAATATATATTAGTAACATGAATATTCCCGAACGATCATGCTTATCCCAATATTTGTAAAATCTGCTGTGTAAGATTAAACAACTCAACTCTTGATTCATCAAATTGCTCATCATTTGTTATTTGTGATTGTTGGGCTTGTTGTGTAATACCTAAATTCTTGATACCATTCAAGATATTTTCGTTTTCTTTAATTAAAGCATTGATCTCAGTATTGTTAGATTCCAATAATTGTAAAATAGTCCAAAGGGCTATATGTTCAAAAGTTCCACTTTCACTCTGTAAAAATCTAATTAAGAACCCATAAATTCCTTCATTAGGTTGAGACCAATTGTTTAAAATATACTGTTTATTCTCATCTGAAACTCTAGAACATAAGTTGGCTAAAGCAGCAGCGGAATTACCACAAACTTCACCATTTTCACTGAAAGTTAAAGGAATCAACACGTCAATTATATGACTTTCATAAAGTCTTGGTTTTAAATCATCGGCCAAGGCCAAAATAGCAAAACAGGCAGAAATTTCCAGTTGAACTGAAAGTGGAACACTTAATACTAAATCTTCACATTTTTCAACCGCTCCTGCTGCTAATAAAGCCAATCTATTTCTCTCACTTGAAGCTGCCAAATTTCTTAAGGTAGAAACAGCATGACATTGGATTTCTTCTGAGTCTGAGTAGTCTAATAAGTTGACTAAAGGTTTTAAGAATCCAGCTTCAATGATAAGAGCTTCGTTTTGAGGGTGAATAGAGATATTTCTAATACAGGCCACGGCTGCTAAAACCAAAGGTTGATGGTTTGAAGTGAGCAATTGCACCAAGTGAGGTAATCCACCAGCCCGTACGATTTCAACTTGATAGCCCGAATCGGAAGCCAAGTTTCTTAATGCCAAAGTAGCTTGACACTGAACTCTTGGTGATGGAGAAGTCATTAAACTTACCAACTGGCTGACCAATTTAGGCTCGGTGGTTGAAAGTTTCTTTCTGTTAGTTTCATCAACTGCTATATTAGATAAAGCAGTAGTACAATAATATTGTACATCTACATCTTCATTAGATAACAAAGATACCAAAACCGGCACGGCGCCTGCATTAACTAATTCTTGTCTGTTTTCACCTGAATGAGTCATATTTAATAAAGCGCCAGTAGCATTTCTTTGAACTCTGATATCTTTAGATTTGGCCAATTTAGTTAAAGGAATCAAAGCACCGCTCTTGGCGATCTTAGACTTATTATCATCTTGAGTGGCCAAATTAGTAATACACCCAACGGCATTACATTGGACCTCGATATTAGTCGACATCATTTGTCTGATTAAAGGTTCTAATCCACCCATTTCAACTATCAACACTTTGTTTTCATTATTGACTGCCAAATTTCCTAAAGCGCCACAAGCCGCTCTTTGAACTTCAGCATCTGAACTTTGTAATAAAATTAAAATCGGTTCTAAAACATCTCTATTAACTTCTCTTACATCCTTTTCGGTTATTTCTGCAAATGCTAAAGCAGCGCTTCTTTGTAAATCAATATTTTCTGAATATACCAACGTACTTAATGCTTTTAAAGGTCCGTTGCTAAAAAAATCAACATCAGATCTGTTTTCTAAATATTGTAATAAAGCGCTGATTGCTTCTCGTTCATTATCTGCTAACAATAAAGGAGAATATTTCCCGTTGCTATTCCTAGGCGCCAAACAACTACAGCAACTACCCATGGTTAATTAAATATTATTCAACTTGTAGTTTTGGGGCCAATAAATGGGGCTTATCTTACGGTCTAAGAATGGGAGTAACGAGTAGGACTTTCCTTTGACGGGTTTTTTGAGGATGCTATTCGCGTTTTAATGACGATAAATGTCGTAGGGTTTTTTTTTGTCGATGTCGCACATATATCAATTTTGGTTATTCGGTGGTTAAACGAGGGTGAATGTCGTGTTTGCTGTCGGAATTGGTAAACATTTCTCAAAACTGCAAAATTCTTCGGAGATTATTAGATAATCACTGGAAGCGTTACTGTTATTCAAGAACTACACAATGACTGAAAACAATGACTAAATTTTGGTGATGTGCTTTAATAATTTATTGAATAAATTAGTGGTTTTCTGCTGGTTCTTAAAATTGGCTTTTAAGAATTGTCTGATTTTATCTCTCGTATGTTTCGAAACTTTTATTGCTTAAAATTGCCTTTTAATCGTATCAAGATACGTTTTGACATCTATAGATCTATAAATAAAGTATCTTTCAATTACTATACAATTTAATACTATGTTTTAAAATACAATTGCTAATCTACTCTTAAACAATTGTTTTACCAAGCTCAGATGGAACTAAAAATCCTGCATTGGCCTTGTAATTAGCATGGCCAGCATTGATATAGTCCTCTGGAACCTTGTCAAGAATACTCTTATCTTCAACGATAACCCCGGACATACCAGATTGCATGTGGGTTTGAATGTGACAATGTAACATGGCAATAGTGTTGGTTGCAACAAATCTGATCACAGAGTAACCTCCAGTGAAAACAGTAACATTATCAACATATCCTGGGTCTTCAAAGTTAAAAATGTCTTCTTGACCATCATCAAGAGCTTCTTGAGTAGAGTTGTAGACAAATTCAGTAATGGTATCGTTCTTAGCAATAACCCAGAAGGTGTGACCGTGTAAGTGCATTGGGTGGTCAGCAAGAGGACTGTTTTTGAAGATAATATCAACAACATCACCTTCTTTAATTCCCAAGTCAATCACAGAACCTCCAAAAGCTTCAGTAGCATTGAGTCCACTGTCTTCTTGAAGTTTGAATAAAATAGGGAATCCTAATTCCAATCCACCATCGGCTGGTCCATCGAAAATGGTGAAGGTGGTTTGACCAGGACGAAGTAAGTGAGCAATGATTGTCTTATCAGCTGGACCCTTTGGTGGTTTCAAAGACTTGTCGTAAGGACTAGAACTAAATGGATCGTGTTTGGTCCATGTTTCGTTCAATAATTCACCATCAAGTAAACTGTATTGGACACCATTTACAGAGTCATAATGGACTTCTTCTTGAATATGGTTGTAAACCTTGTTATCGAAAGAACCGTATTGCAAGTAAGCAAGAGCAGTAAAAGCTTGAGGCATATCGGCACCTTGGAGTCTAATGGCGAAAGGTTTGTCAGTGTTGGAGTGTTGGTTTTTCTTGGTTTCGACAACTGCAGTGACTCTTAAACCAATAGGTAAGTAAATTTGTTCAACAGTTTCTGGTTCAACATAGACACCGTCAATGGCTACAATAGTGATTTTGTGGTCATCAATACTCAAAGTCTTGGAGAATAATCCTCCAGTGTTAAGGAAGTTGAAGAAGGTGAAATCCTTGTTATCGGTCCAATAAACTTCTTGTTCAACTGTAGTGTTGAAACATTCAGTGTTGAAACCTGGGAATTCAACAAGAGCTTTATCGTATTCGACAGAAGTAAATCCGTTAAGGACATCAAGATCAATACATCCGTAGCTGTCAATCTTGTAGTGATCCATTCCCAGGATAGCCATGAAAGCAAGGTATTTACCCTTAGCTTGACTGGTATAAGTTTCTTCTGGGAAACAGTAGTGACGACCTCTACCATTAATCAACATAGATTGAGCACACACTGGGTCCATACCGAAAGCAAACATCTTGGCAGCAACTTCATCAGAGTGGTCCTTGTACCAGTCAGCAGCCAAAAGATAGTTTGGTTTCTTTTCCAATTCCAAAATTTGTTTAACTTCTTTTTCGTTGTAAATTTCAGAGTATGGTCTTTCAACGTCATCTCTTGGGTGAATTTGGATTGGTCCAACAAGACCATCATTAGAGTATCCTCTAAAGTGGGAATGGTACCAGAAGAAACCGTATTGATCCATTTTCCAAACGTAAGTGTAAGAATCACCACTGAGAATTGGCCATTGAGTAACACCTGGAACACCATCGGAGAAAACAGTACCATTTTGGTGAATACCGTGGAAGTGAATAGTAGTAGCAACAGTTAAGTAGTTGTTGACTTTAATAACAACCCATTCACCTTGGTTACCTTCAATTAATGGACCTGGAGATTGTCCGTTGATTAAGAAACCTCTTCTGTAGTGTCCATCTGGGGAAACCTCAGTTTCGGTCAAGTTCCATTCTTGGTAGTTAACAACTGCGTCATCAGGAATAATATCTAATGGGTTTTTAAGACGAGATTCTTTGGAAGTTTCGACAACTTCACCTTCTGAGCCAGAATTTTGAGAGCCAGCATTTTCAGAACCAGCAACTTGGGACTCTTCTTCGACATCGACTTCAATGACTCTGACAGTGGCAGTAGAGTCTTCATGGTCAGGGTAAATTGTAGTGGTAGTGGTACTGGTCAAAACAGAAGTGGTTAACAAGGATCCCGTTAAGACAGTAGTCAGGTTTGTAATGAGGGAATCATTTGCGTATTTGCTGGTGGTGGCAGAGACACCAGAATACAGGAGTAGCAAAAGGGATGAAAACGTTAAAAATTTCATTAGAGAAATTGATGGGAATTACGATTATTTATATTGAAATTTCAGTGGCCTGTAAAAAATAAGTATTCTGTAGAAGAATTGAAGAAAAGCATTACATACAATCCTAAACAATGGATCCGATGAGTTATTTTCGGTTATACTGACTAAAAAGAAGGCTCAAATATTTTCCATAACAACTCGCTGAATCCGCAGACCATTTTGGGCTGCACAAAAAAATAGCTACAGGACACTCTGTTTCTCCGCTCTTTTGGCAGACCAAAACGCTAACATACCTTCGTTATCTTTTTCACTATAACCATCATGTACCAAGACCTCTCCACTGTGTTACAAGCCCACATCTCGAAAACAAGATGCCTCCTGCAGTATAATTAATATCGCACTAAAAAACAATCCATCCTGCACGCTGTCCCGATTTAGTGCCTTTAAATTTTAAAACCGATGCGTTAGTGCAGATGAAATTTGCATAATGGAGCTCAATCGTCAAATCCCGAACGCGCTGGCATTATGAAAACAATGTTTGTTATGTTTTGGTTGGGATCTTGTTTAGGCAGGTCAATTCGATGTCACCAGATACCAGGTGATATGGCCGGCTGAATGATCTAAAATATAGCGGTCGAATTAATTTTTATTTTTTACCGCCGTGAATATCGTTATTTTAGCACAGGCACGCGTGGCTTTTTCACTCATCGTTTACTGATGGGTGGAGTTATTTAGTTCCGGTTAAATCGGTTACAGCACTCAAGTAGTCTTTTTGCTTATTTAAAACCTTATTTATCGGTGTTTAAACTTTTTATTGATGCTGTCAGTTGATTATCTACATGATAAACAGATTATTATGGATACCTCCATGAGCTTGAGAATCGCAAAATCTTCGGGTTATTCTTTCAACAGAGTCATTTGTAATATATTACATTTCTATGCTCAAAAATTCAACAATGCGCCGTGCATATCGGAAATGCCTTCTAATCGTTTTGGCAACTGCCAAACAATGCGTTCATGCATGCAAAGTTTTCTATTAGATTATCCTGTATTTTTTCATTGCCCCACCTGTCACTTAAGCCTGAGCACACTATGTTAATTTGCTTATTTGCTGTATTATCTGGAATAAGTGCAACGACGGCTTTTAGTCATGTTATTGGAACTCTAGAATTCTGGCATCTCTTTGGCGATCCTTTTAATTGGTTGTAATGTTATATCTCCGAGGTTTTTTAAAGACCGCAGGCGATTTGTGTACCAATTGACCGTGTTTGTAACGGTATTGTCGTCCCGTATTTGTTTATCAGTGTTTATGTTCTCATATTTTACCACTCGTGTTTTGTGCCAGTGTTTATGTCGGTGTTAATTTGTGTACCGGATTTATTTTGAGGTACCGTGTCCTTTTTGAATATTATCGTATACTCCCATCAATTGATGGACACGATAGGCACTGATTCGAAACTTTTTGCCAAGAATTGTAGAGAATATGGGGCTGTTTTGTGTGCTACTGGGACTTATGAGTATTAGAACTTTATAAACCTATCCCACCTAAATATACTATAGCTTAGGCAGTTCTCCTTACCCTCCTCTTCTCCTATTGTTGAATGCAATTTCGAATGTTTTTCATATACAATTGCTTACGTTCCTAATTAGGAGATATTCTATCTATTCAGTGGTTATCGGCATATCATGGTAATATTACGAATAGCTACGAAGCAAAGTCTATGAAACGTTCTATAATTTTCAGCAAAGTGTTGTTCTGAATCTTCTCCCAATTTCGATAACGAAAAAGCTTTTTTGTGGTCCTTCAAGATCCTTTACGAGTTTTCGGTCAATAAAGAGGAGTCAAATCGGAGTAATTGTAATCAGAGATACTGATATATATATGAAGTGTGGTTAAAGAGAAAAAGAGCTTCTAAACCAGATAAAAGTGCTCTTAGGCCACTGAATCTCTCCTAACTGAATTTTTAGTTTATATTAATCAATCAGCCATCATTGTTGCATTCGTTAATACTGGAAGGTCGAAATTTTGAAGGAAGAAGAATCGATTCTACACATGCATTGAATGAAAATTAGATAGGCTGGCTGTTGAAACGAATAAAGAAATCGCATACCTGTTCACCTTCAAAAATCATTTAGAATAGAAAATTGCTGGCTTGACTCTCAGACACCTTTGTTTGCTGTAGGGTGGCCAAATTTGATTGAATTTAGGGCTCCGACGAGATTTTGGTATGGTGTTGTTGATGTGATGTCTCATTGTTTTGTAAAGCTTGAGTTTTTATAATTCTTTTCATTTAAAAGTAGACCCGAAGTTATACTGAAAGGGAATACTTGAGGGGAGCTCTGGTGTTAATTGGGCTAATGAATTATATTGTACGGTATTATTGTATTATGAAAGATGAGTTACAATCTCAGACATAAAAAGAGGCTTGAGTGTGACGTTTGCGTATAGGATCCGTATTAGAATAAAATGACGATCCCATTAAGTTCAAAATCAGGATGAGTATCTAAATCAAAATTAAATCTAAATTCTGGAAATAATGCAGTACTGAAATCAAGAACATTGGTCAGAATTTCAGTTGTAAAAATTGAGACTCAATATTGGAGATGAACTAAAAGGTAGGATCATATACTCGTCAGAGCATTCAGGGGTTTTATAGGCAATTTACCCTAAAGTAATCAAGGAAAAAAGTGACAATGACTGGAAGAATGGCAATCTTTTCTTTCGAATAAGGACTTTGTAATACTGGGATAATCACAAAGCATAAAAGAATATTTTGCAACCATGTTGTGAAACAAATTACAACCTCAACGCTATAAAATACTTTGACAATAGGATTTGAATCGCCAGTTCTTTACAGGAATGTACAATCTAGTATCAAAACTCAAAAATCTAGGAATCAAGAATTACGAAGCAGGATATACCCACCAGGAATTAAGTATTGGAAATCAGAAAATGATCAGAAATCAGGAATTAATTCGAGGGTTGGGTTCCAGTATCAGGAAGACATCCGAGATTCGGTGCACAAGGGCTTCCCAACCGCCTTAATCAGACCCCTACACCCACTCAATTACACGTCTTCAGCAAAATTAATTTCGAGAATTCGTATATGATATACGGAAATAGTAAATGCAGAAGCCAGAAATCCGGGGTATATACATATAAGGGCTCCGAAACCCCCTTAGATAGACCCCTACACCCATGTAAATTGTACTCAAGACAATTATGTTAAATATTTTAAATAGGAAGAACAGAAACTAGCATTTTTTGTTGCTCTAGGACAGATCTTGGATATAATCAATTCTAACGATTCCGCTCTCTACTTTTGATATCTTTCTTTGAATACAAAACTAAAGTGTGTCTTTTTCTTTAGAATAAGCATCAGGAAATCCACTGAGACCTTTTCTGTGTACAGTATATTTCTATCAATTTACATACCTAAACACGTACACGTTTGAAACCAGCATACAAGTACCTTGCAAATAAAGCCCCAAAAGTTCCTAGCACGGATGAGGCAGCCACAAAGATCACCACATTATCATAGCCGGTGGCACTCCCATCGCCAGCAATGGCACCACCAATAGGTATACCGATTAAATCACCTATACTGAATACAAAAAACGCAGTTCCCGTCTTTTTAGCAAAGTCCTCTGTTTTACTTATTTGTCCAATACAAGTTGGTGATAACGATAATGTGGATCCTGAAGTAAACCCATAAGCTCCGGCAAAAATGAACAAACCGACTAATGTATGAGAAACTTTCCGGTTCACCCATAATACCAATATGCTAACACTGGAGCTTATACAAATGATACAAAGAATGTTAAATCTTCCATATTTATCAGCCAAGAAACCAGGAATAACTCTTCCTGGAATAGATAAGGCATTAAAAGTCAAAAGGAGTAGATATGATTTATCCAGGGGGAATCCATGGGAGGTGGAAAATGTTGTAAGGTACGTCATGGATACTAAAAACGCAAACCCTTGACCAAAAAGAGCCAATACTAAACAAGTGTAAACTCTATCCTTGAACATTTTCAAATCCAAAGATCTTATCACTTGGATAACCCAGTGACCTTCCTGTGTATCTTTTCGTACAAAAACCTCTCTTCTATCTCTTATGAGAACTAAAGAAACGAGCAGAAGTCCAAAACATATAAAGGCTCCTACTCTTATAGTCCAACCAAAGCCTATCTTTGGAAACAACGAACGGTACATAATGGGGAACAAAGCTCCCCCAAGAGCACCTCCTATGTACGATAATCCAATTGCCTGGCCTCTACGCTTCAAAAACCAGTGGGATAAAACCGATATATTGGAACAGAATATCAACCCACAACCAATACCAGCAAGAAGACTGTAACTTAGAATGAACTGGTACGTTTTTCGTGCAAAAGAGCAACAGATAAATCCCAGAGTGGCACAAACCACACCTACTGCTAACGGAGGTCTGCAACCTACACGATCAAATAAAGGTCCTATCACCAATAATGAGCCGAATTGGATGAAGGAGTTGATGGAAAAGATCCATCCCACTGTTGAGGTAGAGGTGCCTTTTAGAATGTTTTCTACCAAGTAATTCTGCATAATTCCTGCCGAGTTCATGAAAGCTAACGAAGAAACCATTCCGCAAAATGATCCAAATAACACTAGATATGACTTGATCCCACCTTCAGGGAAAAGCCTTGGATCATCTAGCGATGGGATTTCTCTGCTGTTATACTTCACCAAGTTGTGTGGATCTTGGTCCTCATTATGCATCATCTTTGACTCCAAATCCTCCACACTCATCGCAATGAAAAGTTGCAGCCTGCGTGAGGTTTATATGAACGGCTGTTCCGAAGACGGGCCGAGGTTCCGTTTCCCTGAATCTGAATTACTAATAGGAAGCAATCACCGTATACGAGACGGGATTCCTTAAGTGTGGTGTTTATATACTATATATGCAGAAGTGGTGGTATTCGTAAATGAATGGCTGCAAATCTCAATACCAGAGGTCTGGGGTAGCAGGAGTGAGGGCTTTAATAATTGTAATTGGATTGAGGTAACGGAACTAAAGTCCGTGGGAAATAGTGAACCTTTCACTGTATTCTGGGTACCTGGAAAGAGTTGTTTTAGTGAGTGAAACCGACTTGAAATATCTACAATCTTTGGGTTAAGAGTGTTTTATAATTCGTTGAATCAGAGAATATTAACTGATAAAAGATCATCAAGTCATAAAGGATTCAAGCCATGAAGGATGTTCAGCCATGAAAAACACTCTTAGCAAATTACTCATAAAGCAAATTAAGTCATAGGTCATTCAGTTAGAGGATTTAAGGATAAAATGGCTGCAAGACTATTGCTCTCAAATAATAACTAATGAATATTAAATCATAAGAGTACCACAAAAGTAAACTTATAAGAAAGTACACAGTTTTAAAGGAATGCTTGCTTTCTAGTCACCGTGAAAGAACATGGACCTTAATATTACTGAATATAGGGAACAAAATACTACTAGAATACTGGATTACTGGATTTCCGGGCTAATGGACTGACTCTGGACTCTGGACTCTGGACTCTGGACTCTGGACTCTGGACTCTGGACTCTGGACTCTGGACTCTGGACTCTAGATTCCTGGACCTTAGAATACTAGGCTGACCACTTGAATACTAGACTACTGGAGAAAAAAGACCTACTAGTCTCTGTACATAAATATGATCATAAAGAATCATACTGTCAATCAACCTGGAATATCAGGAAAATCAGGAAAATCACCTAGTAGAACTCACACGCCCTATACAGCATCCGAACCGAGCAAAATCGCCACCCAAAAACACAAACCCCCTACATGTATACCCAATTCTCCGTACCCACTAATCACCTGCTCTCTCCCCCTAAAAATTCCTATACATCCAAAACCCTCCCATTGTAGTTGCCAAACCCGCGAGGCTCGGTGCGCGTAGTGACTCCTGAAAATTGCCAACCTGGAAATCATCCAACAACCATGGGATTAAGTAACCCTATCCCCAGAAGCTTGAAAAGCGAGTCTAAGTATGTGATGACCTGAGATCTTGTTTCAGATATAATTCTCCAATTTTTACTAACTCTTCAGGAAAGCTGCTAAAGTTCTTTCTTCATTTATCAAACCTAACCAATTCGCCGGTCCTGACCAAATTATCCCACCTCATATATTGAAAAATGCAAAAGGTTTAGCGGTTATCACCGTGTTAAAAGCTGGTTTCCTTTTTTCGGGAAGAGCTGGTTCAGGTGTTATCGTTGCTAGATTACCGGATGGTTCTTGGTCTCCACCTTCCGCAATTGTTACAGCAGGTGCTGGAGTTGGAGGACAAATTGGGGCTGAAATCACCGATTTTGTGTTTATCTTGAACAACAAAGCTGCCGTAGATTCTTTTGCTCAATTTGGAAGTATCACCTTAGGAGCTAATGTTTCGGTAGCTGCTGGACCCTTAGGTAGAAATGCCGAAGGTGGTGGTACTGCTTCTCTTAAAGGAGCTGCTGCTATCTTTTCCTACTCTAAAACAAAGGGTTTGTTTGCCGGAGTCTCTTTAGAAGGTTCTATGATTGTTGAAAGAAGAGAAACCAATAGAAAATTTTATGGTGAAAATTGTAAAGGTAGACAAATTTTAAGTGGAAGAGTTGATACTCCTCCTGCTTGTGAACCTTTAATGAGAGTTTTGGGTAGTAGAGTATTCAATAACCGTTTACCATATGAAGATGACGATTTTTATAACGATGATTACTACGATGATATTCCCGATGATTTCTCTGATTCTACTTCAAATGCTTCCCCAAGAAGAAGAGGTGGTAGCCGTAGCAGCAGACGTTATTCTGATGATTATTCAGATGATTATTCAGACGAAGACGATTATGGATACGGAAGAAATTCAAGAAATCTGGCTAGAAGAGGCAGTAATGGTATACGTACCAATAGTAGATCCAATAATTCCAGATGGGAAGATGACATATACGATACTGGTAGAACCAATGGAAGGAGCCGTGGGAATAGTGATGTTGATAACTTAGGGTCCAGATTTAGTGATACTAGAATTTCTAATGGACCAACTAGACCTCCTACATCATCAAAACCAAATTTTGGAGGAGCCACAAAGACCAATTCGACTCAGGCAATTGCTTTATATACATTTAAAGGTGAACAAGCTGGTGATTTATCATTTAAAAAGGGTGATGTGTTTGATATTATAAAGAAAACCGATACTACTGATGATTGGTGGACCGGTAGAAATAATGGAGTAACGGGTATTTTCCCTGCCAATTATGTTGAGTTGATTTAGGACGCTGTATTATAAAAGTTCTGTAGTAAACTTCTGTAGGAATAAATGATTATGCACCCGAAATATTTAAAATCCCTTTATTGTCCTACCTAATCTATTCTAATCAAACTGGAAAATCTTATCTACAAAATGTCCCACAATAACCTTACCTTCTTCAAATTGTGGTTCATGAATACGGTAAATGGCAGCTCTATGAGTTTGCTTAGTATCCCTGATTAAAACTGGGAATTTTTGCCATTTTAACAGATTCAAATTACCAATGATCTTTAACTGATCTGGTGTTAATTTGAGGTTAAAGTCTTGCTGTTTTCCCTTTAAATTCACCAAATCCAAGTTTTCACTGTCCACAGTTGGAGAACGAGATCTGGTTGTAGCATGATAGTTTTTATACGAATCACTGTTCATAGCTTTGAAAACTGACTCTACAAGAGTATCTGTTTCGTCTGTTACTGTATCAGAAAATCCCTTTTCGATATTCAGTAATAAAGACTGGCTTTCTTCTGAATGGTGATGATGATGATGAGGTTTATGAGTTATATCTTCGTAAAGATGAACCATGCTATTAGACCCATCTTTGAAGAACCTAACCACTCTTCTATGATTACTAACAAGTTGAACCACAGTTTGACCAATTAAGAAAAGGAGCCAAAGTGGTGATATCACTATAGCAGTTAAAATAACTCTAAACCATCTAAGCTTTCTAAAAAAAGATCTTTTTCCTCTAGAAAATCTACTTCTATCAATTTTATCATCAACATCACTCTTGAATTTAACAGGCTTAGAAATATCTACCACATTAGGAGCATACCCTTTTATAAATTCAAGAATATAAGCACTAGCGTTTTCATTCACCATTGATTTGAATGGATCTTTCGAAGAAATCGCTGCAGTGTACCAAGAAGTTCTCTTATCATTTATGGTATTTGCATACAATGCAAGGTTTTTAAATTTGTTTAAAGTCTTGTAAAACACTGATCTAGGATCTGACATCCAAAGCAAAAGTGGTAATCTAGTCTTCTTACGGTCGGAAACGAACAATTGAGATCCAGTATGAGCCAAAAAGAACGGGGTAATAAAATTATAAAACCTTGTAGCCCAACTACCTCCTGGGTTAACCACTCCAACATGAGGAGTACAAAATGTCGTGAAATTCATGGGTTCAATTTCATCGAAAAACCCAATCGAACTCAAGTATCCCACGGCGTATCTTGATATTAATCCACCAAGAGAATAGCCGACTATAGAGAACTTCTTTACTCTATCTTGACCCACTTGAAGCCGTTCAGCTTCTGCCAAAATTTCATCACAGATCCGTTTCCCATTAACATCAATACCATCATACGTAAGAAATCCACTATGTGAACCTGTTACGTAGCAAACTACTTTAGAATCAGTTGGGATCTCAGAGGCCTTGGTTTCAATTTGGTGCTTTATGTGGTCCATGTGCGAGGAATTCCCCCAAAGTCTGGATGTTAGAAATTCACGTTAACTAAAAGTATACATACCCATGAACTAATATGACAAGATGATAATCTACCATGATGTTTCAGTGGAATAAAGGATATTTGCTGTCTATATATTTTGTCGTCTTCACAAGAGTATGCGACTGTGATTTCTCACCCATTGTGTACAGTCCGCATGTGCAACGAGTTTGAGCTTAACTTAATGATAGGAGGCGAGAATCCCGTATAATCTAAATTATTCATAGTTATAAATGGTATAAAGGTTAATAAGGTGATTATATTACCTGATAAACGTCTCTTTATGTGCTATAAAGCACGCATACGCTGGTGCAAACGAAAACTGAATGCGAACATTTGCAGCCAACAAAAACTACTAATCTCTATCATACATTTGATACTATTTACATATTTACAATTGGGTTAAGCTAGACATGAAAACCGATGCTGCCGCACTGACATTAAGCGAGTCAACTACCGTATCATTCGGCCTTTGTTTGGAAAGTTTAACGTAAAAGTCAGACAAATTACGGATATTAGTACGCACTCCTGAACCTTCACTTCCCAAAACTAAAAGAACAGGGGCTTCAGAAGCTAAGCTTGAAAGCTGAGTTTGTTCAATAGAATTCTCGCTTTCTTTAGTATCTGTGGTCACAATAGTCCATTGTGATTCTTTGACATGTCTCATGAACTTGAGACCATTTTCAACCTGGTAAATATCCATTAAATCAAGAGCTCCGGCAGCTGCTTTGGCAGCTGCTGGACCTAAACGAGCTGAGTTATGGGAAGGTGTAATCACAAAGTCTACTCCAAGAAAATAAGCACTTCTGATTATAGCACCAACATTCTGTGGGTCTGTAATCTCATCCAAGTAAACTCCTACAGGATAAGAATTGCCTCTTTGTACTGGTAAAGATTTCTTTATTTGGGTGCTAAAGACATCGTTCCAGATCAGTAGTTCGTATTTGCCAGTTTCTGCCGGTCCAAATGCTGCTAAAGTAGGCATATCAAGCTTACGTACAGCCAAAGCCACTCCATTGTGAACACCTCTATTGGTGACATTATCAAGGGCTTGACGACTATTTGCAAGCTCAGTTTTAACTCCATATTTCTTACACATATCCAAGATATCGTTGATGGGAGTTTTTGTTTTGGTATACAAAAGTTTTTCAAACAGCTGACGTTTTCTGGCCTTGAGAGCTGCAAAAACTGAATGTCTTCCATAAATATATTCGGTCAAAGTATTATCAAAAATACTAGCAGGGTCATCTTCACCTTCAGCACCTGCCACATAGATTTCATCGTTATACCTATTCTTTCTTTTAGGTTCAGAATTTCTTATGTGTTCTCTTTTATGTGATTTTGCTCTTGATTGTCTTTCAGTTTTCTGCTGAAGCTTTTTCTTAGCGTCTTCGCTCATAAAACTATATTTTTTCACAAAAAATTCATCTTTCGTTACGCCTCTCTTTTCCCATTCCTTCTGCTGTTTAATAGGCTCTTGTGGGAAATATCTATCAACTGGGTTCCTCTTTGTGAACGACTTATCTGGTCTTTTTCCACCTTTTCTACTAAAGGACGCAAACCTTACTACTTGTTTAAACATAAAATTTCGCGATGGATGCTAATAAATAACTATATAGACTAAAATAATACCCCTTTGGTGCTAGGAACATCATTGGTTCCATTACTCAGAATGGCTTCTCTGATGGCCACGGCAAGAGCTTTGAAAGCACTTTCAGCTCGGTGGTGATCATTAAATCCTCTTAAACAATCAACATGTAATGTAATGGCAGCACCTTGAGCGAAACTTTCCAATACATGAGGAATCATTTCACACGATAAGTCTCCGATTTTTTCTCTTTTCAATCCCAACTCTATCACTGCAAATGGACGATTCAGAAGGTCAACTACAGCACGACTTAAAGCTTCATCCAATGGAGCAAATCCAGTTCCAAATCTTTTCACCCCACGAACTTGGCCAAGGGCTTGGTGGAATGCATTTCCCAATGTGATACCCACATCTTCAGCAGTGTGGTGATCGTCTATGTGGAGATCACCAATACATTCCACCAAAAGAGACCATCCTGAATGTTTGGCCAAAGCATCGAGCATATGGTCGAGAAATCCAATACCAGTTTGGACATTAATCAGCTTAGCAGTTGTTTTGGTTTCGAGACCCTGGTTTTGGGGTAATATGTACTTTTCGACTTCAAGAGATCCTCCATCCAAGTTTATAGCTATTTGGATCTTGGTTTCCTTGGTTATTCTGGAAACGGTGGCCGTTCTAGTCATCTTCGCAGGTAAAAGTGAGTATGAGTCAGAAAATTTCAGATAAGGCTGTAGACGAAATTGATTAATTGATAAAAATTGGACAGCTTAATTTGGATAATGTAGTAGAGGTAAAAGTTAAACTTAGATAATCGAGTAAATTTAGTGGAGTAAAACTGGATAACAAATCAAATTAGAGATAAAAGAAAAATAGGTAAGTGGTATTTGTGGGACAGAATCAGAACTGGAAGACTAATGGTACTTTAAATCTCTGGATTGTAGGCTACTTTACTGAGTAATATGAATGTAGGGCTCTAGAACGCTATGTGCTAGCAAAAGTTTGGAAGATCTATTTTTCGTATCTTTTTTGTTTTTCTAATCTCAAGCATTCAAATTTAATACAATTACTTCCTCTACAAAAAAACTGAACAGTGAATTTCACTGAAAAATAAAAACAGTAAGATAAAAAAATCCTAGAAAATCGTAAAAATCCTAAAATACATATAGCTTACTAAAGTTCCACCACTGAGCCCACCACTAAACACATCCACAGGACCCACACCTCCAATCACCCTTAAACCAACTTCTAAACTACCCGTACTCTCCAACAATTCTCATTGAATCTACGCGCACAATACTCAACTAATGGCTCCACCACGTATGAGGCGGCGTATCACGTCGGCCAAGCGAGAGCAGATCGAAAAAGAACAGGAGGAACTCGCCAGATCGATTGTCAGACCGTTCGATGTGGTTTCTGGCTTGCCAGTATCGTATTCTCAACCTCCGTACGGAAACTACGAAGACGTTCTCAAAAACCCATTGACCGTCAAAGATTCAGGAATTCTCTACAGATCGTTAATAAAATCAAGGCAAAACTACGTGATTTCGTGTCCCATGTTTCGATTGTACTGGATGAAGCAAACTCTGTATGCCAAAAAGCTTATGGGAGAAAACAAGACCGTCAAGTCCGATGCTGATAGAGTACCAGTGCTTGCACCTGAAGTCAATGCCAGAGACGTGATGGTGAAATTGTGTGATGCTGGAATGACGTTGGGCCCACACGAGTTTGAAATTCGGATTTTCATAGCAAAGGACGACAGAAGCAAAAAGTTGGACGAAGAGCCTGAAGTGAAGCAGGAGAAGGAAGAGTTAAAAGAGCCAGAAGAGCCGAAAGAGCCAAAAGAGCCAAAAGAGCCAAAAGATCAAAAAGACCAGAAAGACCAAAAAGACCAAAAAGACGTCGATACCAAACACACAGAGGAAACACCGGCAAAACCAGCCCCGAAACCTGCTTTCAAGCCTCCTCCATCTCAGCCCAAAGAGAAGAAAAAAGACCCTTCAGATTTATTCTCAGAGGAGAACCAGCTCATGATTTCGAACTTGAACTCTCTTGCTAAAGTCGACTTTACTGTACGGACATTGCTTAAAATCGTGGCTGAAGGCTCACCAAATCCTCGACAACTAATGATTCTTCAAGCCTATATCATGAGGGCCAGAGAAATGGGCCCTCCACCACATCCCTTCCTTATTCCTAATCTCAGACTTGATCCCCAACAGCCTTTAAGAATTCGTAAACCCTCGAAGGAAAAAGGGAAGAAATACATGAAACTAGTTAAGCCCATTTCGAAAGAACAGAAATTAACAGCTTTCCAAGAAAAGTATATGTCTGATGCTACTCTTGTGTTTGAGTTTGTAGACAACACAAATGTAAGGTACATGTTACCCAAGCAGGCTATTTGTGAAGTCTTACCCTCAGCTGAAGGCAGTGAATTCAGAGACCTTTTAATAAGTTTCCTTTGGATCCACAACCAAACCGAGATTGACAACTACGAGACTCTGCTCAAAGAGTATAAAGGAGCCATCAAAGAAAGAGAACAACAGGAAAAGGAAGCAGAGGAAAAGAAAAAGAAGGACGAGGAAAGACAGAAGTTGATAGATGAAGGTAAACTTGTAGAAGAAGAAGAAGAGGAAGAAGACGTAACTGTCAATAACAGAGGAAGGAGGTCCAGAAGGGGAGTCAGAAAGCAAACCAAAACCAACAAACAACCCAAAAAACTAATTGCTCCTGAAGAACCTGAAATAAGATACACCGCTGTTTCTTTTACAGTTCATGCAATATCTACTAAATTTGTACCTATGATGCTTAACAGTATGAGACCTGAAGAAGAAGTAAGAGAGTATATGAGTTCTATTTTAAGTAAAGGAACAAGATCTGCTAGTCTTAAACTTTGGTATCAAGTTGACGGGAAAGTGGATGAAAAATTGGCAGAGAATATCCGTGTAGAGTTGAATAGCGAAGAGAGGAAAATGGCAGGACTTGTTAATGTCAATGCCACTCCAGGGATCAGAAAGAGGAAATTGTAATATAGTGTACTGATTAGGTTATTGTATATACATGGAACTGGTTTAATTTAAGCATTTTTCTGTGGTTTGACCACACTTAATAAAGCAGCAAATTTATCTATATCTGAAGATACTCTTACACTAGCACCGGCAACTTCATCTGCACTAGTTTGGTAATGAGATTCATCATGGGATTTTTTACCCAGGTTTGTAGTTTCAACTTCCAATCTGATTTTACCAGAATTGCTGATCAGAGCATCCTTAACCTGGAATGGTAGCACTGCTTGTCTTTGATGTTTTCCTGGCATGTTATTGGTGAAGTTCTTTTGAACGGTAGAACGGCCGTTAATACTTGCAATGAAACCACCAATAGCAGCCTCAGAATTATCAACAATTCTTCCGGGCACTATGGAGCCGTATTTTATACCATTTGGAGAGTTGGTTAATCTTCCTTTTTGTAAGTATGAGAATCCACCGGTACCTTGGATTTTTTTAGTTTTGTTATTGAATATACTGAAGTTCTTTTTCTTGATCTCTTCAGACTTTTGGAACAAGTCACTCACCAATTTGATCTCGTTGGTGTTTTTAGCATTTGAAGTGATTATTTCAGGATGGTTTTGCAATAAATACTGTTTATATTTCTTGTACAAGTCAGGGTTTTTTCTCAAGATTTTCTTTACTTCCAGAGCAGATGCATTGGAAAGAAGGTTCAAACCGAAAGACATCGAGTCTTCGTTTAAACCATCCCATTCTTTAGCATTTCTTGGTGTCTTAGTCGACAAAGATTTGAATAATGGGTTCTCATTCAGGTCAGTTTTAACGGCTACACCCATTTCCTGGAAGTTTATTCTTTGAAAGAAAGGACCCGAATACTTTTCAACATCAGGCATATTTTTAGGGTTATCTATATCATTAAAAACAATTGGAGAGAATCCTAACTGTTTAGGTAAAGCAGTTTTGAGACCATAATTAGATCTCAAGGCACTTGATTTAGGAGCATAGACGATTTGATGAGTAGGACCTCCTTGACCACCTCTCAAACGTTTACCCAAAGGCTTTGCCACCTGAGCAAGTCTTGAGTCTTTAATCAAACGGAAAAGCTCCTGGTTGTTCATTATCTTCACTTTGCAAGACTGAAAAAAAATTTCAATTACTGCGAATATTTTTACCCGGTCGTGTAGTGTGAAATATATAATACATAAAGTCATTAAGATGCATACGATAAGGAGATTCCGAGCTTATCGAACTCGGGTTGATTGGTAGATGGGTTGAAAGAGATCCGAGTTCCGGCACTAACCAAAAAATCTTTACATCTTCCCTCCCATAGTAATTTGACCATTCTATCGTTGATACTAGTAGAGAATTTAAACACAGACGAAAACTCGGTTTCATTCACAAGATGCTGGAAAGCACTCATTACTGTCTGTTTAGGTTCTTCGTTGAACGGTTCTTGTGTCATTGGTTGGCCTGGAGTGAAATTTAACGAGCTTTGGGTCGAATTTAAAATCGTTGATTCGCTGTATGGTTGAGGTTTCTTGGTATAGTTGTAGAGCTCAAGACCCAAAGAAAGATTGCTTGCGTATGAGTAAAGATTAAAGTCGTATCGAGAACTGAAAGTCGACGCAATCGACGTTTTCACGGTATAAGTCGACGATAATTGTCCTAAAATAGGATTACAAGCAAGGGTAACCGTAAGAGGTTTCCCCGTAGTAGCAGAACGGGTAGAGTACCTAAAAGCAGTTGAAAGTCCCGGACTCATGGTCATTGCAGCGTACCATATTTCAGTGCCCACTGAAACCACCGAATTATCTAACTTAGGAATCAAGGATTTGTGCAGTTGATATTGACCAAAGTTGTATAAGCAGCGAAACCCCACCAAGGCTTCGTTGGTGGAGTAGATGAACTCTCTCAGCAATTTGCTGGTATTATTTTGCAAGTAAATAATCATAGTACCTGATTTAGGAAGATTGGGATTACTTATGGATTTCATGAGAAGCTGGGTTTGCTTCGAAAGTCTTTTGATGACCATGGCTTCGAGAGCTGAGCCAGGAAAGTACATTCTCCCATAGAAAAGTGAGTGTTTTGAAACGTAATCGGGAGATTTATCAGACTGGTTTAGCTGTTTTGGTTCGATAATTTTGAAACCTGAAAGGGCTTCTTGGAGAGAAACGTCTTTCGTTCCAAGAGTGTTTCTCATGGGAGTAGATGAATATAAATAGGCTAAAGATCCATTAATAACATTATAATTTGATAAAGTAAACGTTGATGCTGAGTAGTCAGTTGACTTGGAGGAAATATCGAGTTTTGCACCATTGGGGATCGAGAAGTCGAGAATGGCCTGGCTGCTGGCCGTGATGTTGGGGTAGATGTTATCCTCTTGCCACCCGGTCGACTTGTAGAAGCACTTCTGGAGGTATTCCATGTAGGTGTACATCGTTGAGGAATGCGCGACTGAGTAATTGATACAAGTGAGAGAGATGGAGGTGAGATGGAAATTGGGGGTGAAGGAGATTGGATGAGATGGAGAGGAGACGAAAATTGTATGAGGTGGAGATTGGATGAGAAGGAGATCGGATGAGAAGGAGATACGGGGGTGTAGGATGTGTGTTTATGGTAGATAGAATATATGTAGATCTTGTATAGAGCCGATTTTTATGAGCTGGACCGAACGGGTGCAAAAAGCGTATGCTGAGATGCCATATAAATAGGAACTAATGCAAAAATTTAAATATGTGTGAAACTCTTTTAGTAGAGAGCTTGTGTTCTGAGTGTCGTAACATGGAGCCCATAAGTGATATTGAAGTAAACGGAAAGAACGTTAACTGGCTGAAGCATAAGCCACAGAAGTATCTCCGAAGAGTCAGATGTTTGGTGAAAACAATAAAGGTAGTAAAGAGAATATGGAGCATAATCAGCCGGAGGGAAAAGAGACAAGCAACTGGAACAGACAGTACTAATGAAGACATAAATACAAAGACAGGAAAAGAAACCAGTGAAATAAGCCTTGACAGAACAAGACTCCACGAAACAAGCCTTAACGAAGCAAGCAACGAGTCAATTATAAGTGAACTTCAGGACATCAGCCAAAGCATCTTAAACTCCAATTCACTGATCCATTCGGTGGAAAAAGCTAACAAAAGACTGGCAAATTCACAGAGATCCCTGCCCCAGACAATTTCCACTGATGTGTCAAAAGAAGACGAAGTGTTCAGTTACCACGAGTCCATTGTCACCACCGAATCCGAAGTGGTCCCCATTCAGCCCAGCGTGGAGAGAAACATCGATAGAGTGAGAGACCCGGTTGAGTTCCAGCAGTTTATACGGACAATATTCAATTTGGAATCCAATGAAGAATCCAATGATACACCCAGTGTTCTGAGAAATAACTCAAAGTAAGTATCTATTAATCTAAATATTTTTTAAATCGTTAAGTGATTCGACCAAGTTGTCGATATCAGGGAAATCTCCCCGAAAGTAGTCACTCTTCTCCCGTATACTTTTAGCCGTTCCCTGTAATCCTGATTCGTCCCCCAAGTAAAAGATCAAAAACTCGACGATCTTAAAGTTAAGCATCTGCTGATTAGCAATACCTGAATTTCCAGAAGTTATGCTTTGCTCCGGTACAGAAAAATCTGTGATACTTAATTTATTGATAATTATAGAACAGCCATCACACTGCTCAAACATCCTAAAATTATCTAGATTTTTCAAGAGTATGTGTAGAAGTGTTGCTATGAAACTTGTGGTTACCTCAAACGGCACTTCCTTATTATCTAATTGGACAAATGAAAGGATTTTTGAAATATCTCTCGCACTGGTGAAGATTGATCTCGATTGGCTGTGGATCAACAATAAACCCTGAAGAAGCAGGTTATATTTCACAATAAGTTCAACGTCCAACACCCCAATATTATCGTATATCCAATCAAGATACTTGCTCATACTCAACACCAAATTCGTCCTAAAATTGTCTTGCAGTTTTACAAATGCACTGAGCCTCGTCGTATTTATCCCCCCTCTAAGAGTAAATGAACTCCTGGAACTTTCTACTTGGGGTAAAAGCTCCGTTAAAAGCTTATTCAATGCCAGAATGGCTTCCCGAAACGCCAGCTCACTAGCAGGTTTCGTCCAGAGCTCGTTGGCCGCATTCACCCTCGAGTCCAAATCATCAAACTTCCCCATATCGGTTTTTTCGCGTTCCGTTTGTATTTAACAATGTCTAGTGTGTTGAGTTCACTGGCATCAACATCGTCTATTTTGCTAGGGTGTGGGGTGGCCGTGGTCAGCTCGGCTCTCCAGAGCTTGGGGATCACATTACAAAGACGAAGTCATCTTCTTCCTATTCATCTTCCTGATGAAGAGAATCACGCAAGTTCACATCACCAGTTACTAAAGGCAAGAACAAACTTATGGGTATTTGGATTTTTCTTATTCATTGTCCTGAATGTTTTGGGATCTTTGATCCAGATATCAACGTTACCATTGATCATTTTATCTCCTTTGCAAAGTATAGGGTTAATCTTCAATTCGTTGATGAGCTGCCTTCTTTTACCGGGAGAATCTCTCACATGGAAACTCGCTACTGGAACCTTAATTATTGCCATAGGGGCGTTTGTGATTGCCTACAACGGGAATCCATCCCCAGAAGCACCAGATTCAAATACAGATATCGATCATCGATTCAAATTAATAATGGAAAAACTACTTGATCTGAGTTTCTTGGTATGGTTTATTGGCACTTTTGTATTAATAGCATTCTTGCTACTTCTGAACGTGACGATTCTGTATAAAACACAAAAGCTCAAGGAGAAAAATCAGAGAAGACAGAGTAAATCAGTTATCAAGGCTTTAGATAAACTTAAATTCACCAAAGGGGTAAATTTTGGATTAATATCAGGAACTTTAACTGCCCATACATTTTTGTTCGCCAAATCACTTATAGATGTGGTGGTAGAGTCGATTATGTCTGGAAATCACGATATCAAAAGTATCACCAAAAACTTAACTCCCTACTTCCTTTTGGTGGTTATGCTAACTATTGTGGGATTCCAGTTGACAGCTTTCAATTTGGGACTTGCCCAGATCTCATCGTCGATTCTTTACCCCCTTTGCTTTTTGGTGTACAATCTTATGAATCTAATTAATGATCTTTCCTACAACCACCTTTTATCCAATCATAGAATGAGCGTGGGCCAGCTCTTGTGGGTAATTTTTGGTTTAGGAAATGTGCTTTTGGGCGTGGTACTAATCAGCTGGGATAGTGCTGTGGGAAACGGGACCGGTCATCTCCAGTTCGACAACGAAGACGACTATATCATCAATCTGAAATTCCCGTATACCGATGATGTGAATGAGACTACGCAGCTCAGTACATCTTCCTATGAGCTCGACACCACGTATAATTCTAACCTGGACTCGACCTACAATTCGACCTACAATTCAACCTACAATTCGACCTACAATTCGACCCACAATTCAACCCACAATTCAACCCAGTTCCTCACCCCCACGGTATATCCCCGGCAGAAGAAACGGGTGCTCTCATACGAACAAACCCAAATTCTTCACCAGCTTGAATAATCAAGTTTTAATGTATAGATAATGAACTTTTCGATGCGCGAAATTATATGGCCTCTGCAGACCAGATAGGAAGGCTTCTCAGCAAACAGCCGTCCGTGGTGGCGTATAAATCGCTTCAAGACTTGGTGACTCTTAAAGACTGGTTCTACAACTTTGATGATACAAAAGACCAGAGATTTGACGCTGTTCAGTCGGTAAAAGCCATGAGTTCAAGAGGAAGAATTCCTCATGCCATAGAAACCACTTCGATGCTTACTTCAATTTGTCTTAGGGACCCCAATTTTGCCCTGGGCCAATCAGAGTTGATCCACGACTCAAATCTTCTTCAGCTTTCATACTCGATGGCTCTTACCCGTTTTGTTAACGGACTTTTAGATCCTTTACAGCAGCTGAATTTTGCAATCCCACTTCACCAGCTTGCCAAAAGCTTGCAAATGCCAGGTTTTTTCGTAGAACTTCGTCACATGGCCACGCACGAGAAACTACCCACGCTTTCAATGCTTCGTTCCACGGCAAGGGAGGCATTGAATTGGTTATATGACCATTATTGGAGTAGAATTGAAGATATTTCAGATGAAAATGAAAGTGACAGCCCTGTAATTCTTACAAAACACCAGGCCCAGATTGACGAAACTGTCAGAAGATATACCGAGAGTATGGGCGAGTTGGTGGCGAGTTTGAAGACCTATAAGAAGATCCGAAAGCAGAATATGGACTATGTCTACAAGTATGGCAATTCGAGTGAAACAGGTACAAAATACTGGAAAGCAGTGGAAAAAATTAGAAAAAATGTCGTTAAGGATGTACTGTTTGTGGTTAAAGTGATGCTTCGAGATTTCTTGATTTACAAGCAACCTGATGAATCAAAGACGAAAAAAATGGAGCAGTACTTACAGCTTTTGATGAAACTATATCGCCCCATTTTTGAAGAATTTGGATCCAAGTTCCAACAAGAAGTGTATGGAGAGATAGTGAATAAATTGACAGCAAACCATGATGAAATAACAGTTCAGATAGATAAGAAAATGGGATTTACCCAAGATTCAGCTGAACAAGAGCAAATGTGCTACTGGCTCGTGGAAATTTTCCATATGCTACACAGTAAGGTAAATGACGAAGATGTGGCCTCAATACGACGGGACATTGAACAGTTTACTCCAGAATGCCAGCTTATTGTGCTAGAGAAACTAAAAAGTGAAAGGCCTGAATTTACACAGGAAATTGGGGATTTGAAAAAGAAACTTAGGCTTAAAAATTTCGAGCTGGTGGAAACTTTGGACAGTATCTTGGGGACAGAGACGGTGGTGAAGAAGCGAAAGGTAGAGAGAAAAGTTGAACAGTATTTATTTGAGGTTCATGAAGACTGGAAGCCTACTCCGTTTGGATCGATTGTATAGATAATATGTGATGTATAATAGACTGGTTTAATAGTCATAAAGGAAATAGAGTATAATGCTTGTTATATATTGATCTTAAATAGCATCGATAGCTGATTAGAAGTATAAATCAAGTGATTAATAGTGGGTTTAAAAACATCAAGAAGAGAGCCTATTCGGCCTTTTAGGGCTTTGACCAGAACGTAAAGTATATAAACACATTTGAATTAATTTAGACACCTCAAGTGACAATTTTCAACGACCAAAGACTTTTGCAGCCATTTAATGTTATGACCAAAATGAATCACCACTTCTAAGTTACCATTTGTAAGGCATCTAAAGCATTTTTTAGCCATTTATATGTACATCAAAGCTTAATGTTGGTTACGGAAAGGCAAAACAAATTCTGTTTCCCTTCCATTCTACACTTGATAGTCAACCCAAGGTTGGCTTTTTCCTAATATTTTGAGCATTGTTTATCTTCAAAGTGTGCTTATGGGAAGAATAGATTTTGAATATTATCTAACTGCTTCTTGTGATTAATAAGACATTAAGTTGAATATACATGTCCAAAATTCATCCCTCATGAGTTAATTTCTTCCAATTTCCATCCTTTTTCTTGTAGCTCGAGTTGATCCAAGGATTCATGCAAACACTAAGCCGATTAGTGAGGTTTCTTGAGCTTTCACTACACGGTATCAAATGATACAGGATCCTTAGGCTGTACAAAAGCTGCATTTATATGATTATTTTTCTCCTGGTACCTCTAATTTTTCCACCCTCTTTTAAGTAACGGAACTTATCAAACCTTACAATCTAAAGTAAGGAAGATAGGAACGAATGATTCACCACAATCAAGATAAAACTCTCAATATTGAAAATATTCATACTCTTAAGCTACAGTAAAATTCTCATCGAAGTGGTATGCAGGGAACTATTGATTATGCTAAAAGTATAGTGATGTTGAATAGTAATAGTTGTCCGTTTTTAAACAGAAAAAGTACTTATATACAAATACTGAATTTCAAAATATAGATGTACCTGCTAACTGTATAGCAGGTTAATAAGAAGTTAATATTAAAGAAGTTAATATTGAGTTACATAGTCGCAGAGTAGTTAAAAGTAGCATAGTTACGGTTATAAACCATTTAAAAGTACAGAATGATGAAATAAATACCAAATAGAACAGCAAAATGACTGAATATGCCCAATAACACAGAAAAATGGCAAAACACACCAAATAGCCCAGATCATACTGAAGTACAACCCCATACAACTATTCTTCATAAATCCAAAATGCGCAAAGATATAACTGATAAGATCGCGATCCAATGAGTCAATGGATTCCCCAAAATATACAAAAACGGATCTTGCTATACGTTCTACAGCAGATCAGTCTCTTCTCCGAGATCGACTTGCCCAATCTTGAAGAGGTGAGTCTTAACAACATCCATTTAAAGGACATATCTATCGACCCTGATAAGCTTATCATCCCTGGATGCAATTTGAGGTATGGGCAAATCGGCAGTTTGGAATTGTCTGGTGGTGTGATGGGTGGTGTGAACATGGAGGTAAGTGGTGTGGACTTGGTGGTGGCTCCCAGCTTGGATATAGGTGAAGATATCACCAAAAGTGTTCAGAGCCATTTAGCTCACAGTCTTGATTTGGCCCAGACGATATTTTTTGATCCTGAAACGGATGACAGAAAGGGGGAAGTATTGGATTTAAAGAAGAAAAACGAAGTTAATGACAACAAAGTACATGAAAATGAAGTAAATGAAACAAACGAAAACGAAAACGAAAACGAAAACGAAAACGAAAACGAGAGTAACGAAAAAGCTTCTGCTCTTGGTGGGGTTATGGCCCGAGCAGTTGAACTAGCACTTCTGAGGCTTCAGGTGAAAATCAATAACATCAACATTAAAGTCGTCAGCGAATTGACTGATTTGGTGATAAAAGTCGAAAATGCTACCATGAGTATTGTAAACGGTACCAGAACCCTTAAAGTCCACAACGTCGTGGTTCTAACTCTGCGGCCCCACGTAAACCCAGGAGATGGGGTTAAAGTGAACGAGACCACAACTTCCAGTACTGCTTCAAGTGCCGAATCAAGTCCTGACTCGAGCGACGACGAGATCGAACAATCGCTTTTAAATAGCACGGTTTTCACCCACGAAGAAGCCAGTTCCATCTACATGAGTGCCACGTCGCAGTCGTTCAAACCCCCGGTCAAAAATGACGAAACTGTTCTTGTTCACGTCGACGAGCTCGACGTAGAATTTGAGGGCCTTACCACCATTTCAAATCTTTTCGTGGGCTTGGGCACAGTAAAGCTTGCATCAACACCGTTACTTCCCTCGATTCTTTCGGTATTTAAGGGAATTTCCAGGGCACTCAAACTCAAACTTTACCAAAAACGCAAGCAAAAACAACCAGAAAAAGAGCTGGAAGTCTCTGAAAACGAAGACCCGTTATTCAACAGGCTTTGTATTCGTGAGGTTTTGATGAGCTTCAATCTGGCGATCCGAGACGCAGAGTTTGTGGCAAAAGACCATCTTTTTGCACACACCCAGAACTTCAACGTGAAACAAAAACACGAACATTTGGTGTATGGAGGTGTAGAATCTTTTTCTATCAAAAGAGATATCGGAGGCGAACTCAAGAGTGTATTTGCGTTTGAAACTGATGAAGAAGCAAAAGCAGATATCCGGTTCGAGCTTTTTTCCAAACCTGAAGAGAACTTGACTGAATTTACCACGCTCCTCTCGAAACCTGCATCTGTAAATTTGGATCTGGTTTCAGCAGGACGTATTATAAACTTTGTACAAGCTTTGGGAGTGATTCTGAAAACTTACGACAGTCTTAAGGGCCACTATCAGAGCTTGAAAGGAGCAACCAGAAACGAAAATAGCACCCAGTTGGTTGTACAGACGTCTTATTTGAAAATAGCAGTCGAGCTTGGTGAAAGCGTGGTTTCTGTAGTGGTATTCCCCGTATCAGTAAACTTAATGAACGACGAGTTCAAATGTCTGAGAGTTGTCTTTGAATATAAAGGGAAGAATCTGGAAGAGCTTGGAGAGCAACAACTTAAACTGGAGAAAATTGCTTCTATATCAAACATCTCGCTTCTGGCCCATGATTTCCGTTTTGCTACCAGTATTCCCCACGGTGAGCTCTTTGCTAAGACGGTGACCATGTCAACACACACAAGCATCGATGTGACCAAGATCAACATCAGTGTAGAACACGTGACTTTGGTGAAGATATTGAAGGAGATCGGGGAGTTTTCAGCAGGCTTGAAAGTAGTTCCTTCGTACTCCATCGACCATTTATCTGCGTCTGTATACACTGGTAAAAAGAAGAGAAGTATGTCTAGAGATGCCGATTTCAGTGTTTTTGTTCACGAGATCAATGTCGATATTTTAAACATTTCTTCATTTGGGAACCTTATTTCCCGTGTTGCTGGTGTAAGGTTATTTCTGTATAACGGTGATTTAAACTATGCTATAAGAGGGTTTAAAATCAACCGGGTTTATGGAGAGACTAATCAGAGAGTAGCTTATAACTACGAGGAGAAACCCATTGGAAGCGTGCGGTACGATATGGTGATAGGAAGCTTGAGAGAAGTGAAGGTGCAGGCTACGGTGGTGGAAGTATATACCAACTGGCAGGAGTTGTTCAAAAATGAGACAAAAGATACAGAAGAAGCAAAGGATAAAGAACAACCAGAAGAAAAGGATCGGTTGGATTTACGGGTCCAGTTCAAAAACTGTTTGGTGGGTATTACTCCGCATCTGCTTTCCAGTAAAGCGTATATTCATCTTAAAACCGCCAGCTCAGACCTCATGTTTGGAGCAGACCAGAATTACTTCAAAACCACCATAAGAGACACAACACTTCTTCTTATTGATGATCCCAGTGAGATCAAGGCCATTCCGTCATTACGAATGCCACCACTCCAGTTCTTTCTAAAGCGAAACTTCCTCAACGTTGGCTGCATCAATAATCTTCATCTTGGAATCACCCACAACTGCAATGAGGCGAAACTCCTGGCGAAAAACTCGTACAATAAGCTCTCTATAATTGACGTAAAGCTAAATCTCGACGAGCTTAATATCGAGACATGTGGTGATTCTTTCCATGCTCTTATCCAGCTCATAGCTGATCTCAAAATCCCCATTACGTTGCAGGATAATGAGAAGTTCAGGACTCAGTTAGACAGAGTCGTGAACTTACTTGATGAGGCAGAAAACCTTGAGCTTACTGAAAGTTTGGATTTAAGACAGGAACTACTGAAAGACGTGGAACATGATCTGTTTGAAATTGTAGACGATTACAGTCCTAGAGATGGTGATATAGACGAGCAATTCAACGAGTTGAGTATTGGAGGAGATACTGATTTGGTGATAGACGATGGCTATTTTACCCGTGAAAAGAGAGCTAAAACCACCATAAATCCAATCAGTATCAACGTCAATCTTGGCAAACTCAACCTATACATGTACGATGGCTACGACTGGAGTCAAACCCGTAAAGTCATCAAAGGCGTGGTAAAACGGGTCGAGCAAGAGTCGTTGGATGAGAGCGATAATGAACTGGACGATCTGGTGGAAATCATTCAGGAAACTCTCTTCCAGCTGATTCACGTAACTCTTCCCAAGGGCATTGATCCCAACCATTTGACACAAAATATCAACAAACAGGTGAATGAAACTGGAAATGAGATAGGAGAACTGGATGATTCGTGCAAGTTAAGACTTCGGAGGTCCAACAGATACAAGATGTTGATTGAGCTCCGCAATGTTGATGTTCAGGTAACAGTTTTCAGCACCAGGGACCCGAAGCTGGAATATAAGGGAACGGAATCGTATGAGCTTTTAAACGAGGTCGAGTTGGTGGTGGACGTGGTGAATATCTACGACAATTTGGTCAATTCCACCTGGAACAAATACTTGAGCTACATGAGCAGTATGGGCGAAAAAGAGATCGGGAAAAACATGATTATGTTCCATTTGGTGACGGTAAGAGATCCTGTGGATTTGGACTTCAACGAGAGTGTCATAAAGGTAGGTATTCTTCCGATCCGGTTATTTATCGATCAGGATACAAACGAGTTTTTGGTCCGGTTCTTCAAGTTCAACGATAAGAGATTTGAGCTTCCGAAGATCGAAGAAGACTTGTATGTGAAGAAGATCGAGATTCGTAGTGCAATTAAGGTTAAGATAGACTATAAGCCTAAGAAAATCAACCTTATAGGACTTAAGAACGGTGAGTTCAATGAGCTCGTAAATCTAATCCACATAAACGGATTAACTGTTGATTTAAGTCCAATCAAGCTTTATGGTATCAAAGGAGCAGAAACTCTTTTTGCAAGGCTTTTCGAGCACTGGCTCCCCAATATCCAGAAAACTCAACTCGTAAACCTTTTCAGCGGAGTCGAAATGTTCAAGCCGTTTATCAACATTTCCTCGTCCCTCAAGGATGTTTTACTTTTGCCCATCACCGACTACAAGGATCTCAACAATCAAAAATTCCTCAAGAAACTCAACAAAAACGGCAAGGAGTTCCTTAAGATCACCAGCTACGAGCTCTTGAAGTTGGGATATAGGCTCACCAACGGCACGCAAACACTTTTGGAACAGGGCGAAGAGCTCCTAGGAGGTACCGGGTCGAAGAACAGAAAGAGTAAACAAGATGCTCTTTCTCTAGATGCAATGGTGGTAGAAGAAGAGAATGAAGGGCTTATGGCCAATTCTATCCGGTTGAATAAAAATGTGAGACCCTCCGAGAGCATCTACAATCTGAATCGAAAATATGCAGAAATTGACGAGGACGAAGATTCAGAAAGTATGGATGATGAAGTTGAAGATACAAAGCTTGTATCACTTTATTCAAACCAGCCAAAGAATTTCAAGCAGGGTTTGAAACTCAGTTTTAAGTCCATCAACAAAAACTATAATCTCACGAGAGGTGAATTTTTGAGTTTGGTAGAGAAAGTTAATCAGCTGGAAAACTACGAAGATTCACTTCGAATCATTTTAAAGAAGTCACCGCTTCTTTTACTCAGACCCATGATTGGAACCACTGAACTCGTTCTGAAAACCTTAATTGGTCTCAGCAATGAGATAAGCTCAGCAGACCACGTCGAGTCTCGTGACAAGTATCGTAACGATTAGAGAGCATTTAAGCATAGTTGCATTTAGTTAATATATTTGAGCCTAATATTGGCTTTATCTTTTAGTATGGTTATCATTTAAGAATTATTAGTATAGATAAGTATTAACTAACCGTTTGCCAATCCAGAGATTGAGCATAGAATAAAGATGGAGAAAATGAAAAAATTAAATAAAAAAAAATAACACCAGTTCAACAGAGCCCGACAACAGTTGCAAATCTTGTATAACAGCATGGTTATGCATAGAACGTTACCATTATAGAGCTCGTATCAGCACCGTATTCAAAACTTTATCAAGATAAGAAATGCCGTTCGCGTGAGCCGTTAGAGTTTCTTTTTCCTCAAGAAAAACATCTGGAGATGCAGAGGAGTTCTGAGGGCATTCCGGAATTTTATGTTCTAACTGTACAGATGTTTTACCACGTATTGTCCAATCATAATCATTCTTTCCTCCCGATCCCAATCCAACTTTCCCCATACCGTTACACCATCTGACGTATTTTTAGTACGATCGACTATGCGATCTGCGCAGGCGCACATAATTTCGGCGCTATCTCATCGGAAAATATATAAATGGATGAGCAGCGAAAAAAACTTCCCCAGAAATTTCCTCACTATGGAGCCTGTTAGATCCAAAAACTCTATTCAACAAGTGATCGAGGAGGATCTTCACTTACATGGACAAACAGGGGTAGAAGGTGTTGGTAGTGAAAGTTCTTATGAAAAAACCGGAGATTTAGAGAAGAATATTGGTGAAAAAACTCAAAGTGACTATGAAACTTTCAGTGCTGAAGTTCAACCAAAAAGATACACCGTTGCATGGTTCAAAAATAAGATTCCGTACCGTAGAGTACTTTTACATGTTATTACTGGTGCTTTTTTCACCGGTTGGTGGTTATCTATTGTTATTCAAGATAAGCAAAGACATAAATGGTTAATTCCTACTGTACTTTGGGGTTGTATAATGGTAAGATTGATTACTTTATACTTCAAAGTACTTCATCATGCTTTGCGTTTGGCTGCAATTCCATGGGGTATGGGAACCAAAATCGTGTACAGAACTCTTCCTCATCATTATCAAAGACTTCTTGCTGGTGCTACGGTAACAATTGGGGTTGTTTTGCTTGGTTCTTTTGTTCCAACTGAAACGCCGTACTCAAAGAGAGAAGATAGAGCCGTTTCATTTTTTGGAATTCTTGTAGCTATTTTCTTGCTTTGGGCTACTTCAAGAGATAGAAGTAGAATTAATTGGAATACTGTTATTTGTGGAATGTTGATGCAATTTATTGTTGCTCTTTTCGTCTTGAGAACAAAAGCCGGGTACGATATTTTCAACTTTATTTCCGAATTGGCTAGAGAATTATTGGGTTTTGCTAAAGATGGGGTGGCATTCTTAACCACTGATGATGTTGCAGCACTTCCATGGTTCTTCTTCTCTGTTATTCCTGCTGTTATTTTCTTCGTTGCCTTTGTTCATATTTGGTTTTACTTTGGTGTCATCCAGTGGGCAATTGGGAAATTTGCATACTTCTTTTTCTGGTCTCTTAAAGTTTCAGGTGCTGAAGCCATTGTTACTGCTGCCAGTCCTTTTATTGGTCAGGGTGAAAGTGCTATTTTGATTAAGGATTTCTTACCATACTTGACAAAAGCTGAATTGCATCAAGTTATGTGTGCAGGTTTTGCAACCATTTCTGGTTCAGTTCTTGTTGGATACATTGGTCTTGGATTAAACGCACAAGCTTTGGTTTCTTCATGTGTGATGTCTATTCCATGTTCTTTGGCTGTTTCTAAGTTAAGATACCCAGAAGCTGAAGAACCTTTAACTGCTGGTAAAATTGTTTTCCCAAAGAAAGAACTGGGGGAACACGCACCTAAAAATGTATTACAAGCATACACAGAAGGAGCCAGTTTAGGGCTTAGAATTGGGGGAACATTAATGGTCCAATGTATGTGTATTATTGCCGTTGTTGCATTGATCAATGCTCTTTTGACTTGGTTCGGTAACTTCTGGAACATTGATCACTTAACATTAGATTTAATGTTCTCTTACATTTTATACCCAGTGGGATTCCTTTTAGGTTCCCCAAGAGACGAAATCTTAAACATTACTGAATTGATTGCTACTAAGACCATCCAAAATGAATTTCTTGCTTACTCTAGATTAATTAACGAAGCTCCATACAACCAAATGAGTGATAGAGGAACTTTAATTGCCACTTATGCTTTATGTGGATTTGCTAACTTTGGATCTCTTGGTATTACCTTGGGTGTTTTGAGTGCATTGTGTCCAAATAGAGGTAGAGATATTACTGCTACCATTATGTCTGCATTTATTGCCGGGGCCACCTCGACATTGATTTCGGCTGCAATTGCTGGAATGGTTATCCACGATTTGTCTGGATTTATTAACAGATAGTAATTATACGAATATGACGTACTGTGGATCAGTTGTATATAGTTTAATTTTTGTGTGCTTATGTGATTACTATTTAGGATTTATATTAATGCTATTATTCATGATTCTGTTTACTAGAAGTGTTCGACTAGGATATTACTTGCTAAGTATTCCTTGATACTTGAGTTCAGATATTTATCAATTGTACCACTTTTTCAACCAATCTCTGCTAAACTGATAATAATTATCTTATCAGTGGTGCCGTACAGTACATGCGTACAATCTTATCAATTCTCAGTCAACCTTATCATATTCATGTTATCATCTGAAATACAATCTCCATTGAAGCTTATCATATCCCACTTATCATTCATTTGAATATCAAACATCAGTCTATCTATTCTTATCTGTATCATTCGTCTAAACATCAATCCCACCAACAATAAAATCTACAACTATTACAACTATTACAACTATTACGAATATTACAACTATTACGAATATTACAACTATTACGACTATTACAACTATTACAACTATATACAACCATCTACAACCATCTACAACCATCTACAACCATCTACAACTCTCTTCACTCTCTTCTCTCTTCTCTCTTCTACTACCCCAAATTCAATTCTCAATCTTCTATCTCAAGCTTTCTCACAGCACTCAATCTTTCTCAATCTTTCTCACCATGAAAGAACTACAAGCTTCACTAAACAACATAGCCCACCAGCTGGGACTCATGAAACAGGCCCTCAAGGATCACAATCTCCTCCAAGCCCTCAAACATGCCAGCAACTTCCTCAATGAATTGAGGGTCAACACTTTATCCCCCAAACAGTACTATGAAATGTACATCGTCATCTTTGACTCCTTAGACTTTTTATCCAATCATTTGGTGGCTTCTTACACGGCAAAACTCAAAAGAGACACAAACACTCCATTTCTTCTGGACTTGTATGAATTGGTTCAATATAGTGGGAATATTGTTCCTCGTCTCTACTTGATGATCGTGGTGGGTACCACTTTTATTTCGACTAGAAATGCTCCCACCGAAGCAATTATGAAAGACATGATCGAAATGTGCCGAGGTGTTCAAAGTCCGATTAGAGGCTTGTTTTTGCGGTACTATTTAAGTCAAAGAATGAAAGATTTACTCCCAATTGGCACCAAAGATCAGTTTGATCATACCGCCCGTTTTCTCATTGATAACTTCATTGAAATGAACAAATTGTGGGTCAGATTACAGCATCAGGGTCATCTGTCGGAAAGGGAATTACGGTACCAGGAACGGAAGGAATTGAAGATTTTGGTCGGATCAAATTTGGTCAGGTTATCCCAAATAATTGACGATTTCAGTGGCAATGATTATAAACCTCTTCTGTACTATAAAGAGCATATTTTCCCGATCATCACCGAACAAATAGTCCAATGTAAAGATCCATTGGCCCAAAGTTACTTGATCGATGTGATTATCCAAATCTTCCCAGATAACTTTCATTTTCAAACGCTTGAACCGCTTTTGAATAAGGTGTTTTTGAGCTTGAATCCTCTGTTGAACAAGCTGGAGTTGGTCAGCACTTTGATCGACCGGTTCATCAATTACCACAACCAGCAGCTGGATGACGGGAACAAAGATGAGATCGAAGCCGAAGAATTGTTGTTTAAAGACTTAAAGTTGTTCCAGCAGTTCTGGGACTTTTACCAGCATCTTGGCGATGTTTCGCTTGAAGAACACTCGCTTATTCTTCAAAGCTTACTCCGGTTATCGCTTGTATTTGAGCACGAAAACTACGATAATTTGAACGTCATCTACAAGTTTGTAACTGAAAACATGGATGCCAATGTTGACGAGAAAATATGGCTCAACTTGTTGGTGGTTCCAATCCAGAATTTCGACTCGGTGTTGAACTTATTGGAGGTTTCATTCTTTAATCAGTGCTACAATAAGATCTCAAATCCACTTTACCAAAAACGCATTTCAATGGAGATCTTAGAGAAATTGTTACAGGATGATTTAGACTTTACAGGAGCCATTGATACGATATTCAAGTTCTTGCTGATTCTCATTAACGAGCCAAATGACTTGAATGTGCTGAAACAAATTGGTTTAGTTCAAACTGTCAAAGTAGGAGACGATAAGCTTATCCTGGCCGAATTCTTGGAGAACCAGGCCAAAATTTGCAGGTTGATTGGTAAAATTAACCTGACCGATTTGTTTCAAAATATCAACAATTTGGCATACATCAAGAAGAAATTCTTGAGCAAAAACCCTACTGGAATCATCTACACATATCCGACTGTAATCGAGCAAACTCTCAAAAATTTGCGTATTATTGGACTAATTAATGCCCAACGTAATGGAGCATTCACCCAAAGATTGGTGACGCAGTTCAAGAGTCTTTCGATTATTGTTGACGAACTTTATGAAACTCACCAAACATTTAATTCAAGGCTTATTTTGGGATTATACCTCGATTGTGCCGTTTTAAGCGACCAGCTTAACGTAGCAGGAATCACGATCGAGTTTTTCAACAAGGCATTTATCGTGTACGAAGAAACCCTCATGGTAGGACAGGGCCATACCCCGGTGCCAGGTAGCACCATCAACCCGCAAGACTCGTTGAACAACAACAGTATTCAGTATGAGCTGATAATTGCCATTTTAAACAAGCTCAATGGCACGAGAAATTTGGAGTCTGGAGAATACCAGTCGCTTGTAACCAAACTCACGCTTTACGGGTCGAAACTTCTCAAGAAACAGGACCAATGCCGTGCCATTTTCAACTGTAGTCATCTTTTCTGGACTGCTGAGTACAAAGATGAAAAAAGAGTGCTAGAGTGTTTACAGAAATCTCTTCGAGTAGCAGATTCTTGCATTGATCCATACTTATCGCTTAAATTGTTTGTGGAGATTTTGAACAAGTGTTTGCAGTTTCATAATCTCGGGAACCCACTTGTTAATTCCCATTATATCAATGGGTTGGTGGAACTAATCAGAAATAATATTGATAACTTAAAGAGCGAGTACGATTTGAAAGAGGACGATAAAGAGTTGAAGTTATTCAGATCGATTGAGAGTTTTTTCAGCCGGACACTTGAGTACATTGAGTTACAAAATGATGATCTTTTGGTACCATTGAGGATATCGTAAAGTATTCATATATAGTTTATATTTAGAGATAAACCGGCTTTAATTGAACAAAAAGAATAATACAATTCGCATTTATGCTTGGAAGAGAGAATACCCTTTTGCACAAAGTGCAGAATTGTTTTGGGCAAACAAAGTTTGGCCATAGCAGTGAGAGGCTGAACAGTGGGGGTGAATTGAATAATGGAGTGGCTCCAAACTTTAATGAAAAGGTTATTGCAGAACATAAAACGGCACCAATTTCCTCAAGAAGGTTAATGGGGATTTTGGTTTTATTAGGGGTACTTTGCATGGTCGTTTTTAGTGTTGGATTTTAATTGGATGTTCGTTCTGGACTTCAATTGGGATTATCTGGTGACTTTGAAGAAACTGAAATTGGTTTATTTTCAGTTTCAAACGGCTGCATTTTTCAGCAATTGCGGCCTCTTAGTCCTCGGCTCGTGCTAGAACAGGGCCATTCTGAACAGCACGAGGCTCTGAACAGCACGAGGCTCTGAACAGCACGAGGCTCCCGGGGGTAGATTTCAGCAAGGTGGTGCTAATTCTCAGCTCAGCCAGCTTTTTGTGGGCGGTAAAGCTCACTCGAATTAAGTCAAGGACGTGAGCCAGTATGCCAGTTTGTTTCGGGAAACTAACGACTCGGTTTACTGGTTGCACAATGTCGTCAATCACCAGTATACCGGTGCTTTCGAGATCCTGCCTGTAGCCTGGTTTTATTCTGAAGAGAGAAATGTAGACTTAAATGGAGATAAAAGTGAAGTCACTAAATTCGGAAATCCAGGAGATTTAGTAGAATCACTTGAAAATTTCGGCTCCTCGAGTGGTGCTTGGCGAAATCACGGCCCAGAATTACACCCTTTCCCATCTTTACAAGAGTTCTGGTACTTGATTCTATAGAAGGATGTGGGTGTAGAAGTTCACTTGTAGTCGATAGTCTGGCTGAGGAATTGAAAGTAGCACAAGGACAAATATCACTATAAGTGATACCATTGAGTTTGAGCTGTCTGGTTTGAGAAAGCAGTCGAGCCAGCACTGTATCTCTGTTTCTACATCGACCATCTTTGTAATCACGGTACTGGGAGACCAGAGACATCTCTTGACCATTACGGTGATAAAGAGTATAATCGGTCTCTGATAGCCGAAATGGAAAGGTTATTGCAGATTCTACAAGGTAACTTTGGTATTGATTATCGAAGACAGTAAACTCAGTAAGGAGTATAGATATAATATATGGCTAATATTTGTAGATCGTTCATTAGAGTTAATTGCTTTAAATATGATGAGTTAAGAAGTATTCAGATTGATAATAAGCTCAAAGTGATATAGTTTATATTAGTTTTACTTAATTCATGATCATAGTAAATTATATACCAGTTCGTTAACCAAATCCTGACCACTCAATGGAAAAACTCCTTTCCTCTCCGTCCACTTCATCAGAGATTACAAACAACTTCTTCACTCCCAGAGCCAATCTCCCACTTACCACGAGATTATACAAGTTTATACGGGGAGTTGCTTGCACTATAAGGTGGGAATGATACGCCACTGGGTCGCCCGGGTACGCAAGAAACTCGCCCCCAAATTTTAGACCTGGAAGAATAAAGTATCCTTCGTCTTTGAGCTTGCAAAAAATGGAATATGACTTAGGATTTATGCTTTTTCTTAAAACGTCAACATCAGCATCCAGTACCGATTCTGGGTCGTTTGTGTATGGGGAAGTGTAGTGAGGATCTGAGTAATTGTTGTGGTGAACAATTCCGTGTTGTTTGCAGAGTTTAGCATGATTTCTGTCGATAAGCCATAGCACTTCGTAGGCAGACAATTTGAGTGGGAGACCTAGGAAGTTATTCTGCTGGGGAGCAACTGCCAAAGATCCCATGAGGTTGCCTAGAATGCCCAAATTTCGGAGCTTTTGGACGGTTTCGACATCAAATACAAGTACTGTGGAGTCGATGAGGAACAAGATGAGCATCGCGGAGTGCGATTGATTTGGTGATGTCTTTATAGAGTTGGGGTTTGATGGTAACTAGTATTATATGGATTTGGTGTTATTTAGATGTGAAAGGTTTAATTGAGTATCAGTGTGTAAAATGTGTCTAAGTGTTTAGTCTATATTTGACATCTAGTATATTTTTATTTAGTATCTAAAGATCTGTAGTATCTGAGCATCTAAAGTGACTAAAGAACTTAATATTTGTATGTATTTATTCAAAAGTGTTTGAAGTGTAATGTGAATAAAGTACTTAATATCTGAATATCTTTATTCAGAAGTGTTTGAAGTGTAATGGAATTAACAGAGTCTAAGTATCTAAGTATCATAAAATATCAGAGTGCCTAAAGTATCTGAAGTATATAAAGTATCTGAATGTCCGAATATCTGAAAACATCCCAGTATCCAAAGTAATCTGGTATCTATATCATACCTTCAATCTCAATTACTTCAGAATCATCTTCATATCAAGGGCTATTAGGTCGTATATTAAATAGCATGCGCTAATACAGGATTCATAATATTACAAATTACATAGAATTAAATTAGTCAATAAGACTAGAAACTGAGATTTTTGTATCCGACTTTTTGCTCTTTTCAACATTCGATGCAGTCAATACATTCGAAAGATTAGATGAAGACTTACTCAATGAAAATGCTGATTGAGTAGGACTCAGATTGATCGATTGCGGTGCCACCAGAACATTCTGGTTAAGAGAAAGTGGTGGTGGTAACGTAAAGTTTTGTTGGTTTCCCGACGATTTAGGAGTCACAATTCTTTTATGTCCCATTTCTTTAATTGGGTTAGGGAAGAAATCAGGAGCTATTGAAGACCTTCTACTGTTACTACTACTATTATTAGTAGAACTAATCAAATTAATATCAAAAGTGGTTGAAATCGAATTGTTTCTGCTGTTTGTATTCGATAAGAGAAGTGGACTCTGATTGTAAGGACTTTGTAATCCGGTTTGATTATCATGATTAAGTGCCAATGTTGAAGATAAATTTAAATGACTATGATTCAAACTGCTATTACTATTTGTATAGCCAGGAATTGAATAAAGCGAATTGGTGGTGGTAGTTGAATGTCTTCTTGGAATTGAATCATCAAAAAGTCTTCTTTTGTTAATAAGTGGAGGAAGTTGATTTGGCGCATTTGAGTTTGGAGAATTTGAAAAATCCAAACTAGCAGACCGAATGGTTTGATGACGTTCATTTCGTGTAGGACTAACTGAATCATGACCGGCCTGAGGAGTTGGTTGATTATTAAACATTGATGTATTGAACGATATTCTGGGTAATTCTCTTGATTCTTCTTTTACTGTATAAGGACTTTGAAGAGTAGCGCCAGCAGCAGCGGTGGTGTTGGTGGTATTGGCGGTGGTATGGGCAGGGGCAGAAGTGCCTTGTGCTGCCATTGGTAATGAGTTAGAACCTGCTAACTGATAAACTGATGGAAGATGATTTGAATTATTTTGTTGATTTGTTGAATCATCTTCTTGAACACTTTGACGTCTTCTTTTACTGGCGCCTCCATTCCACCAATTTTTAATACTATTATCTGAACGTCCATTTAAATGACGAGCGATTTCGGCCCATTTTTTACCATATTTTGAAACCAATTGTTCGATTAATTCTCCTTCTTCAGGAGTGATAGGAGTTCTGTTTAATGAAGGTTTAAGGTTTTGATGATACCGTTCTCTGCATTGTTTAGGCAGACGAGTGACCAAACTATTGGAAATTCTGACCCAATTTGTGGGGCCAAATATTGAGATCAATTCCATAAGTTTCAGATCTTCTTCAGGTGACCAAGGTCCTCTTCTTATACATGAACTACTCATATTATTAAGTTATCTGTATGTTTTGTCTGTCTTGTTAAGTCTGTCCAAAATGACCGACTTTAAAGGGACACACCGTGTGGCGAGTAAAACAACCGGAAAAAATGGTGCGACTCAATTTGCTCAAGGGGTCTAATGAGCTTTTATGCCGGGATTAGATTTTTGAGCCAGTTGATTTTTCTGCAAATATTAACAGATGTAAGGATTAAAGTAGATGAATATTGAAATTTAATATGGTTGAAGATTTTCAATACTTAATTTCACCTATTTAAAGCTAATTTGACTAATTTATAATATACAAAGTTTTATATAAACCGTTGGGAATGTCGGCCATAGATATATACCGTTGGGTTGGCGCGCAGTGTGCCCTGCGACAATGCGTATGCGTATCGGATAGTACAGGTGCCACACCAACGAAAAAAAAAATTTATCATCGAATGGTTACGGCAAATAATTCCGGTAATGCGAATAAGAATAATACACCGAACTGATTAAATGTAAAAACTTGAATTAATTAATGAACCGAGATTCCCGAATTAACAGCCGCTTTGCGTGATCTCTTGACGGGTCGATTCAATGTTACCCTTTCTCGTCCCAGGCCCCGCGCGTCGCCCCGCCTTGCCTCAGCACTATTCAATTAATTGGCAACCTTAGCCGGTAATGATTACGGTTAGTAAAGGTTTTATTCTACATAAAATTCACTCAGTGGGCCAGCCCTCTACATTTCTGCCAGATTGAATAATTACTATACGATTGCTAGCGCGAGTTAGTACCATGGTCGCACTTATCTACTGCGTCAATAAAATTCGGTTGACACGGTAATCGCATTATTAGTATCAAAGCCAATAGTAAATTTCATTTGTTAAAAAGATTACGGGTTGATTTTACAATTTACCGGCTAAGATAACTATATTAAAATATTACATATCGAACCGGGTTTCGGTTTACTCGTAAATCCTCTATTCCTCTATTCCATATATTCCTCTGTTCCATAAATCTCGGGATAATTTAAATACATCGGCCTTCAAACCCCCATTCGGATTTTGCAATGTTATTGCCCACCAATTTTTTTTTATAATAAAAACCCCCGATTTCTTTTGAAAAAAACCCGGGGGGTTTTGAACTGATTTATCTTATTACAGGTTAACAAGATTTTATTCCTACTCGATAAAATGTTGGATCCCCTTGTGCATAATTAACAGACTGTGGTTTAATGGTTTCAATTTAATTGTAATTAGTCTAGTTAAATTTAATTTAATTTAATTTAATTTAATTTGATTTAATCTAGTTATAGAGTTACATAAACAATAGCGCATGCTCTTTTGTGATTATATTGAAATCAAAAGTTAATCGCCTCTATCTTGTTCTCATCGCATCTCAACGTACATTGATTACCCCCCTTTGCTTTTCAGTTGAAGCCTTAACGGTAATAAATTCATAAATCGGTTAACCTGTCCTAAACCAGATGTCGCAAGAGCAAAATCGCACAACCTGTAAAGAAATAGAACTAATATAACCCTAACTGAGGCTGGGCTCGTAATTAAATAATAAGTAAAACCAACTACCAGTCAAGCGGCTTTTCGCAAGCTAAAGGTTTAAATATGAGCCACTGTTATTTATGTTTAAAGGGGTTTACTGATTCTCTTATGCAGATGTGGGATTATACCTCAGGGTTCACATATTAAAATCCCTCGTTGGGTAATCCTAAGCTACTAGTACAGGATTTTTTTGACCAATTTAGACGTTGAACCCTGAGCGATCGCGATCCAAGAATTTCTTTAAAGCCCCAGCTATTATCCAGCTATTATTCAACTCTGATTGCTTCGCCATATTAACCCCACAAGCATTCCTATTTAGTCTAGTTCCATACCAGTTACGAACAAACCGTCAATCTTGGCTGGTTAAACAGTTATAAATCCGTTATTTAAGTTCTTTCCGCTCGCTTAATCGCTTAATCTTATCTAATTGTCTCCATGGTTCGTGTAATCTTTATGCCGATAATTAGATTAGCTTCATTCTGCAATCTCTTGGATTTGATTCTAGATTTGGACTTGTGGTGTTTGAAGGGTTGTTGTTTTCGGGATAGTGTTTACTTTGGGGAGGTTTTTACTTCCGGGTCAATTCTCGAAACCAAATTTTTCATTGATATCTCACTCAATTCTTCAGTCAACAGTTTTTGCTCGTAAGTTGAATAACTTGTGTGCTGAGTTTAAACCTTTGTTAGCATCTGAAATTGGACACAAAGACCATTCCTCATCAGCTCGCCTAATTTCATGAATTCATTCTCTACTTCATTCCAACCAACAATGGGAAGCAACAATAAGAACCACTTCACTCTAATTCATGACTCCACCGTATCACACCATATCTCTAATTCACAATTTCATCTAACTGAAATCGCTAATGCTGTCTTTTACAGCCCAATTGAATTCTACATAATTCAGTTCCCAATCCGTCTATTATCCCTATATACTATTAATTTTTATGTTGATTCAAACATGCTTCTCTTGGCTTAATGAAATTTCACTCAAATTGGTGCTAAGCAAGTTTTGCTTCTTTTCTGTGAACCTATGCTCGTATCGTTCATACTCAGTTCGTTAAGTGTGCTCATTAATTCATTAACTTGAGTCATTAGATTTGCTATATCACACTTCCAGTATTTACACCTAACATGGAAACCGTTACTCTTTCAGGGACAGCCAAAATATTACAAATTTCATTATCTTTCATTCTGAAAAGCTCATTTACCGAAGTTTCTTCTCAAGTTCCTTCTTCTCAAGTTCCTTCTTCACAAGTCCCTTCTTCTCGAGCTTCTTCTCAAGTTCGTTCTCTTCAACATATCCTTGAGTCTCCTCTGTCATTAGCTTATCTGCTCATAATACTCCTCCAAGTCTTCAGGCTCAAAGATGACTCGCACCATCAAGCTGCAAGATGGGCACACAGCTATGTCTTCTCCATCGTTCAAGTCATCGATAGAAATGGCAAACTTGTCTCCACATGGACAAGGATGTTGAAAGAGCTGTGTCACGGGATCAAACGTGAAATCTTCAATTTCTATTTCGTCATAAACGTCCATATTCGATCTAGAGATGAGATGATGATGTCGCGGTGATAACTAATTGTAGGGTTGTAGCCCTCGCTTCCTAACAGCGCACCTGTGACTGTTCACCACAACTATAAGTCGCACTTACCACTTCTATTCCTGTCCACATACGCTCATCTGCAGGATGAAAAATTCACTGCGAACTTCACCAAAAATTTTCAAGGAATTTTTTTTCTACAGAAACCGTCAAGTTTTTTTTAAATCGAAAGAATAGAAAACCATGGGTATTTCAAGAGATTCTCGTCACAAGCGTTCTGCCTCTGGTGCTAAGAGAGCCCAATTCAGAAAAAAGAGAAAGTTCGAGTTAGGAAGACAAGCTTCTTCTACTAGATTAGGTCCAAAGAGAATTCACTCTGTTAGAACTAGAGGAGGTAACCAAAAATTCAGAGCTATAAGAATCGAATCCGGTAACTTCTCCTGGGCCTCTGAAGGTGTCTCCAGAAAGACCAGAATTGCTAGAGTCGTCTACCATCCATCTAACAATGAATTGGTTAGAACTAACACTTTAACCAAAGCTGCTATCGTCCAAATCGATGCTACTCCTTTCAGACAATGGTACGAAAACCACTACGGTCAAACCTTGGGTAAGAAGGGTACTGCTACCGAAGAACCAGTTAAGAAATCTAAGAAATTAGAAAGAAAATTAGCTTCTAGATCTTCTGCTGCTGCTATTGAATCTGCTGTTGACTCTCAATTCGGTTCCGGTAGATTATACGCTGCTATCTCCTCTAGACCAGGTCAAAGTGGTAGATGTGATGGTTACATCTTGGAAGGTGAAGAATTAGCTTTCTACTTAAGAAGATTGACTGCTAAGAAGTAAATAAGTCATTAATGACGACCACATATAATATTTAAAAATATATATCTGTAACGTGTATACATAATAGATAGTAGTTCGGAGTATTTTTGTAGTTCAAAAATCTGTTTCCTATAGAAAGTAACTGAAGAAAATTATTGGAGAATATTTTTAAGCGATTGTTTCAAGAGAATAAACTTTCAAGAGAACACTCTCAATAGAACACCTTCAGAAGAATAAATGAAGAGCTCTGAAAGCACACCAATTCTTTACTTCTAAAGTTGCATTTCGTCAATTGAAGTCAGGCTTAAGTTCTGAAATGTTTAAACACTCCAAACAGAAGCTCAATTCTAACACCGAAATGACTACATTTTATATATTATTACAGTTCTAACGATTTTTAATGGCATGATTGATGGATTACACGATTCTGCTATTAATTTAATCTTTTAATCTCAAATAAAGTCTAATAGTTAGTATAATGCATTGATATGATTTTCAGAGTTAGGCAATATTTTTATCCACATTGTAGTTCAGTACAGGTCTGTGTATATTTCTTTCATCATGAAATCAAAAATGTACATACAAATTGTGATAATTTTTTTCTCTCATCTTCGCTTTAAATACTCGTGGTCGTGCGTGGATAATTTCTCTCGATACATGTAGAGGATATACAAGTTATAGTTTTGGCTATTCTACTGAATGGACGTGCTCATTTTGTAGATATTGTTAGAAAATTTGTGTGCTTAATTTGAATTTTAAGTTGGAAATATTTGGATAGTTATAATTTTACTGAATATCTTGTCCGTTCATTAACTTTTGACAAGTTGTGATTTTTGCAACTATTAATTAATTTAAAGAAGATTTTATTGAAATCTGTTGAAAAAATAGAAACTAATCCAAAATATACTTAACATCCTAACTTTAACACATTAATTGGAAATACTGTGTTGTGCCTTGACCTAAAGCTAACATTCAAATAATACTAGTCAATTTTAGGCTGCAAAATATATTTTCTTCTTCAAAGCCTCTTATTGAATACGGGAGAGAAATGAGTTCTCTCTATACCTACACTTTTTTCAAGGTTTACTTAAAAGCAAGCTATACTTCTGAAAATTCTATACACGGTCTTGAGATAAAAAAATAGTAAAAAACCTTGAATTTTGGATTGCTTTTACTTAACCCGGAATCAACAAATAATTAACTGTGAACACTTGAACATGGACACTATCTTGGTTTATTTACTTTCCAGTTCTTGAACCTTTTAATCACATTTTTTAATATCTACAAGGAATTACAGGTCGAAATTTGAACCGTGGATTATTCCTAGTATATATTTTGCTTCTGAAACTCCATATTTCCAAACAAGCTGGCAACCCTTGTTGAAAAATTTGAAAGATGATAGTTCCTCAGGTTTTACTTCCAAAACATAGATCGTAATCGTTCTAATACATTTTTAGTTCACAGCATGTTTCTCTGAAGGAGAGGCTTGATACTCTAAAATTTTAAGGGTTGGGATATCCAATTGAATCTTAAAAAGTATTTTCATGCCTATTTTAAAACTGAAAACTGGTTTATACTATCAAGGTAAAGGACTTATTTCTCATGGAACAGTTTTGGTTATTACTCGATTATTTCTGATATGAAAATGCTATTGCAGCATCATTAATGGTTGAAAATTCCATCATACTCGGAACAGAGGTAAAAATGGCTGATTCAATTTGATATTGTTCCATACTTGAAGTGAAAAAAGAAAAAAAATAATTATGACCATTTACAGCCCCAAGATAGCTTTGAACATATTTTACCACCCTCAAACATTGTCCTATTTTATATAACACACTAAGGAATTAATAATTCTGCATAATAATGAGACTTAAAGGGATTATCGCAAGATTTTAATATTTTGTCACGTGATTATACGTATGAGAGTATGATTACCAGACAATTCCAGACATCAACAAAAGGTCCCTTGGCCCAGTTGGTTAAGGCGTGGTGCTAATAACGCCAAGATCAGCAGTTCGATCCTGCTAGGGACCATTTGTTTTCACCCTTTCAGGGCGTGTGGCGTAGTTGGTAGCGCGTTCCCTTAGCATGGGAAAGGTCTCCGGTTCGACTCCGGACTCGTCCATTCTTTTTTTCCTAACTTCACTCTAAAACATAGTAATAGTTAAGTGTTTTTTTATGTTTATCAAAATCTAAAAAATAGATTTAAACCCCAGAAGTTTTTTTTCACTATCGCTTTTATCGCGCGAAAATTCAGTCGTACAGTGCAGTCTCTAATTAGCAAGGCTAAAAGAAATTGTAGCTAGAAATGCAGGATAGTAACAGGACAGGATTGGCTCAAGAGAGCAATCACGGGAGAAGCAAAACGAATCTGTATCCCGAGGACGGCCAGCGTACGCCTCTCCAACCACCAGAACACCTTTCCGAGTTCTACTCATTTATGAACAATCATCCCAATCCCATGACTCCACAACAAAGTCCCAGTTCTAGGGATATACAGCTGGGTGGATTTGGTGATCCCAGATTTGTAAGACAACCTTCACTCAATACGTTTACATCTTTTACGCCCTCGGTGCTAGATTTACCAAGTATAGTTACGTCTAAGGACTTTGAAAATTCAATAGGAACGTACCAGAATACTTTAGAAAAGGCTAGAAAATTCAGGGAAGCATTGGTGCAAGTTTCCAAAGCAGCAAGTGAATTTGGTGAAGCTTTGGAAGATACAATTCATAATAATCCAAAGGTAAATAATGGGAAACAAGTTTCAGATGGACTTATTAATGCTGGGAGTTTACAATATATTATTGGAAGTAACAACCAGATATTGAGCAGGCTTCTTCAGGAGAACTTTGAGAAGCCTTTGACGGAACAATTGGAACTTTTGAAGCATAATTATAGAGATAATCATGATTATTATCAGCAAGAGGTGAAAAAGAAGTCACTTTTACTCAGAAAGAAAGAACTAGAGAACCTCAAACTTTCTAAGCTGAAGACTAGAAACCTATCTGTTTACAAGAATAATTTGGTCAATCTTACCTCGCAACTCGATGAAATCGACAGACTAAAATATGACTATTACCTTGAAGTTAACATGATGATGGAAGCCTTCAACCAGAAGGAATTGCTTACACGAACTGGGTCCATTGTACGGGCAGAATTGGAGTTATTTGAAGGTATAGCGAGGAAAGGCTGGTCTGGAGGAGGGCTCGATAAATTACTTGAGATTTCCCCCGATTTGTTTGCTGTAGATTATGAAGACATAAAGACATCATCAGATACCGGAACTCTAGGAATAGGAGAAGATATAGATAGTGAAGGAACTGATGAGCTCGGAAATTTGAGTGAGGTAGCTGAGACGGTAAGAATATCGAACGAAGAACACAATAATGAACAAATCAACGAACTTCATGAAGAAGAAATCCAGGAAACATCTTCACTTTCTTCATCAAAAGCCGAACAAATCCAAACTTTAAACCTTGATGAATCTTTTTCGCTCCCCAAAGTCAACATGGACTCTTTTCAAAAGATAAATGGAGATTATCCCGATCAGGCAATAGGTGGGGGCACCGATTAGACCAAGAATCTACGGCTCTAAATAATATCAAATCGCCTTATGAAGTTTCGAACCACTGTACGGATACTTGAACCTGTGATAAGGACCAACCACTTTATTGCCCTGAAACCACAGTGTTAATTGTTGAGTCTTCGCTACAATATACTCAGAACTAGTTAAAGTTTTATAGACATTAAAGAGATGATAAGGGTTCGGCAATTGCAACATTACACAGGCGACAATTGTGCAGAGAGGCTTAACCGTGAGATTTTGAATTAAGTGGTAATCAAGATTCCGATATCTTTGATTTTTCACCACTGTGGAAATTGGTGCCGTACCAAGCTACATAATAGGATCCAAATGCGAAATTTGACGTGGTATTTGAAACGCAAGGGCGATCGCGAAGTGTGGCAGTAAGTGGTAGACAACTTTGATATGGGGTAGCTCATTAATAATCCTCTTCTGAAACCTAATATAGTTCATCCCACCATGCTGAAAAATTTGACTTTCTTGTCGAAATTATCGGACCATTGTTTACATTATGGAATTTGTTCTCCTCAACTGTCAGCGTCTTATCAAAAAATCATGTCAATTACATGCAGGAAAGGCTATTTATCAACCACAGTTTTAAAATACGGCGATATTTGAATCGTTGGAACCCTATTGTTATAAATTGTAAAATAGGGTTAGGCATCTAGGGCGATTGAGATATGTATAAATACACCGTAAATTTCTTTAGTTCCTATATCGTAGAGCTATCGTAAAATATGTCTAAAAAAGACGAAAATACCCTTTCCTTAGAAGAAAAAGGAAAAGCATTAGAAGAAACTTATTCTGATGATGGATCAGACGATTATGATTTTGACGACGAAAAAAATTACAATACGCATTACGTAGATGAACACAACCCAAGAGGTTTAAGAGTTCCAACTAAACATGAAGCTCAAACTTTAAGAAGAGTTCTTGGTTCGGCTCCATTTGTGGTTTATCTTATCTGTTTAGTTGAATTAGCTGAAAGAGCTTCTTATTACTCCACAAAAATTCTTATTACCAACTTTGTTCAAAGACCTTTACCTGAAGGTTCAACCACTGGTGCAGTCCCAAAAGGTCCTGGAAAGGGTGACCTCTCTGCCGGTGCTTTAGATAAAGGTTTACCTACTGCTACTGCATTATCTTTGCTATTCACTTTTTTTGCTTATGTTGTTCCATTATACGGTGGATATATTGCTGATACCAAAATTGGTAAATTGAAAGCTATCTGGATAGGTACTATTGCTGGGTTTATTGGTCACGTTTTGTTTATTATTGCCGGTATTCCTAAGGTTATTGCCGGTGGAAATGCTATTGTTCCAACTATCTTAGGTATTCTTACTTTGTGTGTCGGTACTGGGTTTATTAAGCCTAATTTATTGCCTTTACTTTTGAACCAGTACAGATTTGAAACTGACGTGGTTAAGGTTCTACCATCTGGTGAAAAGATTATTATTGACAGAGAAAAGACTATTGAAAGAATGACTTTATTCTTTTACTGGTGTATTAATATTGGATCTGTGTTTCAATTAGCCACTTCCTACTCAGCCAGAGATGTTGGATACTGGTTAGGTTTCTTTGTTCCAATCACCATCTATATGGTTTTACCAATTGTGTTACTTTTTGTTGGTCCTAGATTAGTTAAAGAAGAAGTTCAAGGTTCTGTAATGACAGAATTCTTTAAGATTTTGAGAGTATCATACCAAAGTGGATGGATTAAGAGAGCAAGAAGTGGTGAATTCTGGGAATGGGCCAAGCCTTCTAACTTGACTAAAAGAGGTATCGAAACTTATGGTAGAAAAAAGAAAGCTATCACTTGGAATGACCAATGGGTTTTGGATATTAAACAAACTGTTCATGCCTGTAAAATTTTCCTTTACTTCCCAATCTACTTGATGAACGACGGAGGTATTGGATCCATTCAAACCTCTCAAGCTGGTTCTATGACTTTGAATGGGGTTCCAAATGATTTATTCGATAACTTTAACCCTATTACTATCATTGTTCTTATTCCAATTTTGGATTACATCATCTACCCAACTTTAAGAAGGTACAATATCGACTTCAAACCAGTTTACAGAATCACCTTTGGTTTCACACTTGCTTTCCTCTCTCAAGTTGCAGGGGCTATTATTCAAGCTTCGATTTACAGTCAAAGTCCTTGTGGTGATCACGCTTCCGGTACTGGATGTACTGCTCCTATTTCTGCCTGGGTTGAAGTTGTCTTATTCGTCACCCAAGCTGCTTCTGAGTGTTTTGCAAATGTTACTTCCTACGAGCTTGCTTATACTAGAAGTCCTCCACACTTAAAGTCTTTGGTGATGTCTATTTGTTTGTTCATGTCAGCTATTGCAGCTGCTATTTCTCAAGCCATAACTCCAGCCTTGGTTGATCCTCATATCACCTGGGCTTTCGTTGCTATGGCAGTCGTTGGGTTTGTATTTACAGTTTTATTCTTTTTCCATTTCAGAAACTTACACGTTGAAATGGAACAGGAAAGAATTGCCAGAGAAGCTGCTGATAGAAAGGATGAAGTAAGAAAAGTTGAATTGGGAGACGAATCTGATTTACAAGCAGTTACTTCAATTAAGTCTGTTGTAGGTAAATAATTAATTGTATTATAGCGAGATTAAATATATGGACATTAGCAATTGTTAAAGAATTCCATAGGAGTTAATATGGAATAGTAGAGTTTAAATCAGTCTAATTGGTCTATGGTCCTAGATCATATAAGTAGATCTAGGATAATGCATATTGACCTCGGTGATTAAAATAATAATATCAATTGGTATGTTTAGTTGTCGTAGGGTGGACTCATGATTGCGTATCTACTATAAAACCTCGTAAATATTCGCTAATAATGAAAGCCTATAAATGTTACATAATTATCAATTTATCTATTCAAAACCGAGTCACGTGCACACATAGGGCGCAAGCCCTCGTCAGGACTGGCATTAATTCAACATCGCGGTGAAAAATATTTCTTCTTCATCACACATAATGGCTCCAATCGTATGTATACTAACAGCTAATAGATAGATACCCCAGCGTACGGGTACATGCAACCACCTTTAGGCCATCCTAATGAATGTGCTGGCCATGCAAACCCCGTCCCAGGGCTATTCTGTCGATTAAGCAATAATTGTGCAGTAGGCTAACCGGGATTATAGACTTCTAAGAAAGCTAAGACCGCTAAGAAATTCGTCGTTGACTGTTCTGCTCCTATTGAAAACGACGTTTTCGACCAAGAAAGTTACGTTAAGTACTTGGTTGAACACATCAAGGTCGAAGGTATCGTTGGTAACTTAGGTGATGACATCTCTGTTTCTGCTGAAGGTAACAAAGTTGTTGTTGTCTCCAACGCTAAGTTCTCCGGTAAGTACTTAAAATACTTAACCAAGAGATACTTGAAGAAGAACCAAATTAGAGACTGGATTAGATTCGTTTCTGTCAAGCAAAACCAATACAAGTTGCAATTCTACAACGTTGGTGAAGACGATGAAGAAGACGATGAATAATTCATATAGTAATAGATATTTTGGTTAATATTTAACCGTAGTACATCTCTTGCCAAGATATAGTTGTTGATTTAAGTTGCGTTGTTTAGAGTTTTCATTTCGTGATTGGTTCTATTATCACCAAAACCTGTTAAGGTTTACGAGAAATCGCTGAAAATTGAACTGAAAATTGAAAATCAACTGAAAATTTATCTTGATTATCGGTAAAAAAAATCTCAACCCCAGAAGACGCTGAAAATTTTGCACGCTAAACGCCGATTTCTCAGCTGATTTATGTCAAAAATGTTAATTGTAATAATGGTAAGTGGACCTAAATCTACCACCATACTTACTTCCATACTTAAGGCCATTTCCCTCGTACTCTGGACCTAATTCGTCTCTGACTCACGACCCGTTTATCCATCTTCGCGCTCATCAGGATTTGTAACACTTTTCACATATTTATAACCCACTTTTCCCAAACTTGTAACCCACTTTTTATCATTTGAAGTTACAAACATGGAACAAATTACCCGAGTTTCTATGAAGGTATGTCCCTTTGTTAAGTCTCATTCTGTTCAGAGTATGCGTCAAATCAGTCAAGCTTCTAGCTTGTCTACTGAAGCTCGCCAATGCCCTTTTATGAAAAATGCCTTAACAAAATCATACTCTACCGCTTCAAAACCTGCTGCTGCTTCGGCTGCCTCTTCTTCTACCACTGCTTCTTCCACGGCCTCGACCAACTCTTCGACCTACGCTTTCAAAGCCCATGAGCTTACTAATGCGGTTGATAAATCATCCAATGAAAATGGGTTTGATTACAAAGGGTTCATGGAAAATGAATTGTCTAAAAAAAGAAGTGATAAGTCTTATAGGTTTTTCAACAACATTAATCGTTTAGCTAACGACTTCCCAAAGGCTCACAGAGCTGCTGAAGATGATCAAGTTACTGTTTGGTGCTCAAATGACTACTTGAGTATGGGAAGAAATCAACAAATTTTAGAAACTATGAAAACCACTTTGGACAAGTACGGAGCTGGAGCTGGTGGAACCAGAAATATTGCGGGCCACAACCAGCATGCCATGAAATTAGAAGCCGAATTAGCCACTTTACATAAACACGAAGCTGCTTTATGTTTTACTTCTTGTTTTGTAGCTAATGATGCGATTTTATCTTTATTGGGACAAAAATTGAAAGATTTGGTTATTTTCTCTGACGAGTTGAATCATGCTTCCATGATTCAGGGAATTAGAAATTCAAGAGCTAAAAAACATGTTTTCAAACATAACAATTTAGAACACTTGGAATCATTATTAGCTTCTTACCCGAAAAATGTTCCTAAACTTATTGCTTTTGAATCAGTTTACTCAATGTGTGGACTGGTATCTCCAATTGAAGCTATTTGTGATTTGGCAGAAAAGTATGGTGCTTTGACATTTTTAGATGAAGTTCATGCTGTAGGAATGTATGGACCTCATGGAGCAGGAATTGCTGAACATTTGAACTTTAATCAACACTTAAAGGCAGGTGTAAATACTGTTCCTGAACAAACAGTTATGAACAGAGTCGATATGATTACTGGAACTTTAGGTAAAGCTTTTGGAACTGTTGGAGGTTATGTTACTGGTAAAACCAGTTTAATTGATTGGTTTAGATCTTATGCTCCTGGATTTATCTTTACCACCACTTTACCTCCAGCTATTATGGCTGGAACCAGAACTTCTATTAGATATCAAAGGTCTACTTTGAAGGACAGAATTGCTCAGCAAAACAATACTAGGTACGTCAAAAACAGTTTGGCAGATATTGGAATTCCCGTAATTCCTAATCCTTCTCATATTGTACCAGTCCTCGTAGGAAATGCAGCTGATGCCAAAAAGGCTTCGGATTTACTTTTAGAGAAACACAATATCTACGTTCAAGCCATTAACTTTCCTACTGTTCCAATTGGTGAAGAGAGATTAAGAATTTCTCCAACTCCAGGTCATGGTAAGGATTTGAGTGATCAATTAATTGGAGCTTTGGACTCTGTTTTTAACGAAATGAATTTGGACAGAATCAAAGACTGGGAAGCCAGAGGTGGATTATGTGGAGTTGGAGAACCTGATGCTTTACCAGTTGAGCACATTTGGACTGACGAGCAGTTGAAATTGACAGATGCCGATTTGAATCCAAATGTGTTGGAGCCATTGATTGAACCTCGAGCAGTTTCATCAGGAGTTCCATACTAGGTGTTTTCAGTAGTTTTTTTCCCTCGGGTTTTCTACATATTCTTTACGCTCAATATCAATATTAGTTATCAGTCAATATTAGTTAATATTAATTATCAATACTAGCCAATATTAGTCTACGTATTATCTAGTTTCTACGTGTAAATACGTTCTATAATTCTACCCATACTATCAGGTGCACAACATTTGTTCTATGCAACACTCTAAATTCAATTCTTGGTTTCTGATACCAGATAGTTTCAATATCAGTTCCATGCAGTATCAGTTCCATGCAGTATCAGTTCCACTTAGTAGTTCCATGTAGTATCAATCCCACCAAGTATCAGTGCCACTTAGCTCCAAATCTTCATAAATTTTTCATAAATAGTCAAATAGTCTCAATTACTCTGCATCAACTTATACTATAAAATCAATCTCAATCGCGAAATAAACAAACATGGCTCTAGACACAAACCAGGTGGTAAGACTTTACACCACGCGGCTTGTCAACTCGCTCGTACCGGCAGAGTTTGGCCACGAGTATATCCAGAGCATTACTCGAGACGTATTGGGTCAACTTTCAGATCCAGCCCACAATGATCACGACTTTGATCGCATCTTGAATAAGTACAAGCGACAGTTTGTGAGCTCGGGGAAAACAAACGACTGGATTCGTTTCAACAGTATTATAGGTTCTTTGGCCCAGTTGAAGAGTGCAGAAAGTATCACCAGTTATCTTGTTTTTCTTGCAAGTTTGACCGGTGTAAATGTGGCTGATTCTGGTCTAAGTTCTCCGGAGAGGGCCTCATCTCCGGCTAAAACTGGAGCTAAAACTGGCCCTAGAAACGACAAATATGTGGTGATGCTGGAGATAATCAAACAGTACTACGAGACTTTGGACGAGCTGGTGATCATCCAATATTTGTCGTATACGCTTATGGGGATCGACTCCAAGATCTTAAGTTTCGTGGAAAATAACGGCTCTTTAAAGGTTCAAATTCCTCCTGAAATCAACAACAGTTACTCCCTTCTTCTCGGCAAGATAGTAGAACCTGCATTGATATACCTCCGATTGAAACTGACGGTTTCCCAAATGTCAGGAACTGGTTTGACTCCCATAAAGACATCTTTCCTCGAAACATTACAGAAAGAATTGAACAGCTATGGCCTGTTTGTAAATGAATTGTTCACAACAAATCCCGACTCATTGATCCAAATATATAACTGTTTGCAGCCACAAGTTGCAAGATTAAGAATGTTTTATTCCCTTACTAACCAGTTGAATCTTAGCGGGTATGAGTTTCTCCAAATGGTATACGAGCTCACCAAGTTTGGTGATACTTCCATCAAGCAGTTGAGTACAGATGTGTTTAATGCTATTTCGTCCGAATATTACGAGATTTTGGAGCAATGGATACTAAGAGGTGAATTAATGGATACAAATAAAGAATTCTTTGTTGAGTTCGATAGCCTGGCTGATAATATCCAAGATATCATATTATACATCCCCAAGAAAGTGCCGTCTTTTTTCGTCACCATCAACAAGAACATTGGTTTCAAGATCTTTCAAATCGGTAAAATCTTGATTTTCTTAAATAGGTACTGCAAAGAATTGAATTGGTTGAACAGCTACATTACGAAATATTCCAAGTTTGTTTACCAGGACTTTTCAGGCTTGAAAAGCATGCGGATCAGCTTGATAAACACTTTAATCAACAACCAGTACGATGAGTTAGTCAACTACTTCACTCACGTAATCCACACCAAATTTGAAATCGTAACTCATTTGGGCAACTTCAAAAAGTTTTTGCTTATGGAGAACAACGATTTTATCGATGCATTGATCTTGAAGGGATACGATCTCTTCAACGAACCTTCAAACCAACTAACATCCACACAATTATCTAAAATCCTCGTGGAATCAGTCAATTACAGCAGCATAAAGAACTTCAGCATGGAGTATAAAAACCGACTAGATGCCCGAATCTTAAGTTTAAGTCACGGGAATATAGGCTGGCAAGTTTTCACCATAGAGTACAAAGTAGACGATTTACCCATTAACTCACTATTAAACTATAAAGATTCCAGCATTGAATACCTCAAAATGTTCAATTTTCTTTGGAAATTAAAACAGTTTTCGTATATGCTTAACATGAGTTATATTGAGAGCAATAACCTTAAAAGAGGTGATTTAAAGCAGTTCTTCATGATTTACAATAAAAACCGCAAACTTAGAGTTGATCAGATAAGAAGCTTTAAAGAGGCTAAAGTAAGTTTTATCATCAATGCTTTTAAAACCGTTAATTTAATCCGGTTTAAAGTCAGTAATTTTCTCAATACCATCCAAAACCATTTATTTGATGAGCTTGAACAAAACTACCAAACGCTTATTCTGACATTTTTCAACACCAATGTCGAGAATAACGTCAAGCTTAACCCCGAGTTCAGAAAGCTTTTATCTTCACAAGAAGCTTCGCTTCTCCCTCCCACCCAAAAATATGAAAACTCGGCAAATGAGCTCAATTTCGAAGATATAATCGAGGTTAATCTCAAGTATACCAATAAATTCAATCTCAAGATCCTTGACCCCCGAGCCGTGGGAAAAAGCGGTAACTCGTACATCAACCAGCTTTACCAGATTCTTGAGACGATTTACAAATTCATCAACAGTCACGAAGAATTTAACTATCTTATTATCGAGTACGTTACGCTTCTTAATATCGATAAAAACTACGATATGGACGAGATAGACAGCGATCTCGAGTTTTCTGAATCCACGCTTCGTAAGATCGTTGAGCGGATCCGGCACGATATCTACCACGAGTTTTCTGGGCAAGTAGTGCTGCTTAGCAAAGATTTACGCAGCGATTTAGAGCTCAAGGAGTTAGGCAAAATGGTATAGTTTTTAAGTTTAATGCCCCACAAATCGGGTGCGACACGCCCCAAAAAACCACCGCACGAAAACATATGATATCACAGGCGTGGATGCGGTTTGGAGAGTGTATAGATTTAGGTAGATAATTAGAGGTGATGAAATATGTAGCATAAAGTCTACGTGTATTGTATCATGAAGTAATGGGGGTGTCAAAAATCCAGTAAATTTGCACATATCCTCGGAACTTGAATGTGTCCGCGTAGACAGTCCGAGGATTTGCACAGTATATAAGTGAGTGAAAATCTCAATTTTTTCTCCCAAATATGACAGAAGTTGATAGTGCTTTGGTCGACAATATTAAGTCATTTGCCAGTGGTGGATTTGGTGGAATCTGTGCCGTTTTAACTGGCCACCCATTTGATTTGGTCAAGGTTAGATTGCAAACTGGGGTCTACAATAGTGCTATTTCGGGTATTAAACTGACATTAGTTAAAGAAGGATTACCAGGTTTTTATAGAGGTGTAGTACCACCACTTTTAGGAGTTACTCCTATGTTTGCTGTATCCTTTTGGGGTTATGATGTGGGTAAGAGAATTGTTGCTGCTGGTACCGGATTATCAGTGAATGAATTTCAAATCTCTCATATTTCAACAGCAGGTTTTTTGTCGGCCATTCCTACTACATTAGTAGCAGCTCCTTTTGAGAGAGTTAAAGTTATGATGCAAATTCAAAAGGAAAAATCTAGTATGGGATCTGTTATTGCTGAAATGTACAGAACTGGAGGAATTAAATCAATTTTTAAAGGCTCGGCAGCAACTTTAGCTAGAGATGGACCAGGTTCAGCATTATATTTTGCAACTTACGAATACTTAAAACAGAAATTAACTAAGCCTGGTGAAGAAGGATTATCACTTGTGAATATTTCAATTGCTGGTGGATTTGCTGGAGTTGCTATGTGGTTGGGAGTTTTCCCAATTGATACAATTAAGAGTACTCAACAAAGTTCGAATACTAGTGTTTCAATTGTACAAACTACAAGAAATATTTATGCTAAGGGAGGAATTAAGGCATTTTTCCCTGGAGTTGGACCAGCTTTGGCCAGAAGTTTCCCTGCTAATGCAGCCACTTTTGTTGGGGTCGAAGTTGCCAATAAATTTTTGAGTTCTCTATAGATATAGAATTATTTATTGAATAAAATGTTTAACAGGATTTCTCACCCTTATCTCGTCATTTTCGCGCTAATATTTCAGGAGAACCAACAACATGTCTTTGACCGACGATCAAGTATGTCTAGATAAACCGCAACAAAAAGTACTAACATCAGGTAAATGCCGAACTTCGTAAGATGAAGGCTTTCATCGAAAAGGAAGCACAAGAAAAGGCAAAGGAAATTAGGTTAAAAGCTGATGAAGAATATGAAATTGAAAAAGCATCAATTGTTCGTTCAGAAACTGCAGCTATCGATTCTGCTTACGAACAAAAGTTTAAAAAGGCTAGTTTGGCCCAACAAATCACAAAGTCTACCATTGCCAATAAAACAAGATTAAGAATCTTGGCTACCAAAGAAGAAGTTTTGAATGAAATTTTCGATGAAGCTAAGTCTCAATTAAGCAAGTTGAGTGGTGATAAGAAACAATATAAGCCTGCATTTGTTGGACTTGTTTTGGAAGGATTATTCACTTTATTGGAAGAAGAAGCCGTTATAAGAGTTAGAGAATCTGATTTGGAATTGGCCAAAGAAATCACCGATGAAGTTAGCAAAAAGTTTGAAGAAGAAGCCAAATTCCCGGTTAAAGTCACCATTGATGAATCCAATTTCTTGAATAAAGATATCGCTGGCGGAGTTATTGTAAGCAACAAAAATGGTAAAATTGAAGTTAACAACACTTTAGACGAGAGATTGAAGTTATTATCTGAAGAAGCATTACCAGGTCTTAGATTAGAGTTATTTGGTATTTCTGAGTCTAGAAAGTTTTTCGACTAGTTCAAGTAGATGTTCTAATATAGAGTGTTTAAATTTCGCACATCATCAAAGATCAGCCATCGCTGAACTGTATGTTTTTTAGGTCATCCTTTAGTTCGCTACGGTCTCTTAATTGGCAATCGTGTCGACATTCCAACTTAGCATGCAGTTTTTCTACAACCACAATTCGTTTGAATTGGAAATCAAAATGGTTAAAGCCAATAGATGCTGTGACTAATCCTGATAATGAAGTCCCTAACCTTAAAGAGTTTACTTCAAATGCTACTCATAAAATTGATATTTCAAAGTTCGGAAGATTAAAACCAGTCACTCCAAGTGATGCTTATGTGTCTTGTACGGTTTTTGATAAACAAGGAAATAATATTGCTATCAGTAAAAAATATCCCAAGACTCAGTTCTTGAAAGACCATAACCTTTTCCCTAGAGATTTGAGAAAAATTGATACTTCCGTGATCGATGTAGCTCCCCAAATTATGATTAGAGAAAAGACTTTACTTATTAATTTGTTGCACATTAAAGCCCTTATTAAGGAAGATAAGGTGATGATTTTCGATACTTCAACTCCCGAAATCGCTACTCGATTGGGTCTTTTTATCTATGACTTGGAACTGAAGTTGAAAACCCCTACAAACCTCCCGTTTGAATTTAAAGCTTTGGAAACAATATTGATTAACGTTATGGGATATTTAGAAGCTGAGTTAAAAATTCATATTCAGAATTGTGGAAGTATTTTACTGGACCTTGAAAATCAGGTCGATAGAAAAAAATTGCAGGATCTTTTAATCAGACTGAAAAACGTCCAAAGTTATTATCAAAAAGTATCCTTGATTAAAGAAACACTTGAAACCCTTTTGGATAACGATGAAGATTTAGCAGCCATGTACCTTACCAAACCACGAACATTCAATAGCAACACCGAAGAGCTCGAAAACATTCTTGAATCTTATTATTCTCATTGTGATGAATTTGTCCAGCATTCAGGCAGTTTGGTGAATGATATTAAGTCTACTGAAGATATCGTGAACATTATTTTAGACGCAAATAGAAACTCCTTGATGTTATTTGAACTTAAAGTTACCATCTACACTTTAGGGATCACTTTCGCCACACTTATTCCGGCATTCTATGGAATGAATTTGAAAAATTTCATTGAAGAGAGTTATACTGGATTTGGAGCTGTTGTTATATTTTCCATCATTCAGGGTTGGATTTTGACAAAGATTAACCTCAAAGCTTTGGATAAAGTCCAGAAACTTGGAAAAATGAGTGGGTCTAAATATGCTAAAAATCAGACCAATACCCTTCTAATGAAACACCAAGAAGCTCATAAAAGATGGGACAAATGGATCAGGTATATGCATCAACGAAAGACAAGATATCATCGGCCCACCAATAAAGAACGATACTATATCTGGAGAATGATGAATGATAACCGCAGAAAGTGAGAGACTAACGATTTATGACTTGTAAATATTGTAAATATACACTTATTAATCCAGCTCTTCTGAATCATTAATTATGGCGTTTTCGTTATCAGATGCATCAGAGTAATGAGGAGTTTCTTCAGGGATATCGTCATCAAACTTCTTGTGACTTCCGGCAGATTGAGATGCTTGAAATTGATCATTGGATAACGAACCTCTTCTATCTTTGAACAATGGTTGGTTTTCTTCTTCAGACCCTGGCTTTATTAAAGTTCCATCGATTGAAACCATTTTACCCGAGCTGTGAATGTTTTTGACGGTAAATTTAAGTTTACCTTCGATTTTCATCTCGTTAGAATCCACCCAGTATCCCAAACTTTTGAACCTGGAGTCGTCTGATTCTTCTGAAAATTCATCAACCTGAGAAGGAACGAAAGCCCAATCAGATGGGATATTAAATTTTTTGATCGAGGCATTGAAAGTATCGTGAACTAAAAGCCCTATGTGACTTGCTGTTTGCATGTATATGTAACCTTCTAAAACATCACCAAGTTGAGGTCTCCATACCAAAAGGTCAACGTTTATCCACGAGAATGTGAAGGGAGAAGAGTCGGATAATTTGGCAAGATATCCTCCATTTTCAGCTGGAGAATCAAGTAATTCAATATTGGAGTATGCAATGACCACGCCCTGAGCTTTAGGGAAATAATTCATTATCAAAGGGTCTAGGTGCTGAGACTTAATACCGTTAATTGGGCTCGAAATATGACTTGGGGCGAGAGATATGTATAGTTGGGTACGAAACGTCTGGAAGCATTCCGAAACCCCTTCTTCATTCACCGGGTTGGAACTTTCAGGTATTATAAACTGTTTCCGTCTCATAATCTGAAATTTTTTTTGGATTTTGAGATTCGATGAGATGCGATAATCTTTATTAATGCGATAATTATACAGTATTAAGTGAGTTTACTCTTTAGTTTAAATTTCGTATTCAGCAACGAGCCGGAGAGAAATCCCAGCAGCTTGAGCGTGCCGATTTGTGGGGTCTGGATTTGGGCTTGGGTTTGGGTTTGCTGTGGTGCCTGTTGCGGTGCTTGAAGATTTGACTTGAAAAGTATGCTTTCCTCTTTCTTAAGTTTCTGGTCTTTTATCTTAAATCCAGGCTTTGGGGTTTTGAAAACAGCAAAGTTTTTGAGGAGACGAGCTGAGTACTTCGACGGAGCATCCTCTGCCTCCGTGTACTCCGGGACACCTGTAAATCTTACTTTTTTCATAACTGTAGACGATAAACTGACAGATGCTGCGCTTGTATTGGAAGTATCATCTGGAGACTTTTGACTTTCTGAAGAGGTATCACTCTGGTTTTTCACAGTAGAAGTACTCGAGTTAGAACCAACAGTCATAAGCTCACTGTTCCGTTTGGTATTGAGTTTAGTGACTTCAGCTCTGGTTTTCCGTTTCTTTTCGTCCTTTTTCTCTGGCTCTTTCACTTCAGGTTTCACCTCTGATTTCACTTCAGATTTCGTCTCTTCCTTCACCGGAGACTCGGGGGGGATTTCAATCTCTTTATCGGAGTATTTTCTAATATTAACAGAAGAAGGTGCATTGGGGTCAAAAACAACAGACGTCAATGCTTCTTTCTCCTGTGTCATCAAAGACCCTTCTTTTGCAGCCTGTTTCAAGTGCTGTTGCAAACGCTGGTTGGCACTCATTTTACGGGCAATTGGGCTCTCGTTCTCCTCTACAATCACTGCTTGTTTAACCGGAGTTGATGGTTTTCTGGTGATAGAAGTCTGTCTTCTTACACCATTTTTAGCAGGCTTAGCAGCATTTTGCTTAAGAGCCGCTGCTGCACCAGAAGAAGCGATTTTCTGGCTCAAGGGCGACGCAGATGGCGAGGGAATCGAACTTAAAGCAGAGATATCGGGCGAAGCTTGTGGCTGCGAATTTGATCTTCTTCGTCTTGTAGCAGGAGGAGGCGTAGGAGCAGAAGGGCCAGCAGAAGGGCCTGTCGAAGCTTTAGACAAGCTGTTTAAGGGCAAACTGTTGGTGGAATTGCTGTACGAAGGGCTCAAGAAAATCATCGAAGAAGGTCTTTGTTGTCTTGGGCTGACAGATTTAGCAGGTTTTGTAGATGTAAGAGAAGAAAGTCTGGGGATTCCTGTTGAAATATTGGAAATGCTAGAAGTGTTTGAAGTATTGGAAGAAACAGACGAGGATCGAGACCTGGGTTTCTTATCGTCTTTTTTGTCTGGTTTCAAAGAAGCTTTTTCCTTATTTTCCTTTTCTTCAAATGCTTCATAAGTTTCTGTCAAATAAGTTCTGGGTAAATCACAGCTCTTTCTAAATTTCATTTCGGCAGGTAACCAGCATCTGCCAAACTCTTCAAATTTAGAAATAGCCATTTCAAGAATATAATGGCCCTGACTGGCGAAGTTCGTGAAATCCGATACGGTTTTAGGAGTCACGTCAAACTTTGAGTTCTGTCTTAAAAGTCGGGTTAGATTTGCTATCAAGACCGAATTCTTTTTGTTCTTATTGAATGCTTCTTCCATGTTGGGAATCACCATCTGTTTGAAATAACTTACATTAGCTACGGTGCTAAGAAACCTTCTATCATTTAAATGCTGGAGATTCAGAAGATATACTTTTCTTGCGAATCTCCTTAAAATCATGTACATGTCGTTCAATCTGAGGGTCACCAAAAATATAAGGTGTAGTGAGTGTTTCCAATTTGGAATAGCTTCAAGTGACAGTTGAGAAGAAGAAGGTTTAATTACTTTAAAACGATTAATTATTGTTTTAAGATGGACCAAACTTTTCTTGTAACTAGTCACAATCAAGAACAACATTCTTATATCTATATCTACCAAAGTTGCTTCAGCAAATATTTCATCTGAAATGTTTGGAGGTAATTTAAGGGAAAACTGGTCTGAGCCCACCAAGTCTAAATCCTGGAAGAACACTTGCTCAACAAGTGAATCGAATTCTAAAAGCGTTTGTTTTTCAGTTGGAGAATTGAATAGTCTTTTATTATAGCCGGAAACAAGGTTTGTGTAGAGCGAAATAAGGGTTTTCGTAGATTTTAAACTGGCAGAAACCGATGGTAACTCAACCAATGGCGTCACGGTAATGTCATTTGTATCATAAGGAATATGGCTAACAATTGTCAGGATATTTATGCTTGGGGTACGAATTAATTTGTAGTTTGAAATTGCGTCAAGTGGTGCAGAAAACGACTCGTTTATGGCGAATAAATTTCCGGATAAAAGTGTTAGATAATGACATAAACGCAACTGATCTCCATCTGTAAGTGGCTTAAGAAACGGTAGAATATAACTGATCTTATGAATCGCGTATTTGTACTGAAGACTCTTTGTATCTGACGAACTAATAGACATGGGAACTGAAAATGTCAAATGCGTTCGCGAATAATTATTTGTTTACTATGGTTGATGGGGATCTAAATGATACAGAATATAATCACAGAGTACTGTCTTTATTGACAGAACACTTTGGATATCCTCCTTTAGCAGTGGTTGATGATGTGATCAATGCTGTGAATCATATTTTGTATAAATGTACTCAGGCTATGGAAACGTATCTCATTGAGAGACAAAAGGAGAAAACACAATTGGATAATTTTTGGAACCAAATGCCAGCTGATGAAATTGGATTGGGAACTGCTAAACTAGAGACTCTTTTGGAGAATCAGGTCGATAAAAACTTTGATAAGTTTGAGTTATATGCTCTTAGAAATATCTTTATGGTCCCAAGAGAGCTCGTAGAACAGGGCCATATACGACTTAAACACCACGAGCATTTACACTTTAAGGCTGATGATAAGACTGATGACGAGCAGATTAACAAGGTCATCAAGGATATAAAACACGAGCTAAAGTTACGGGAAATCTTGAAGTTGCAGGTGCAAAAAGGTCATAAACTTATACGGGTTTTACGCAAGTACAGCGAGAATCTCAAGTTTTTGAACGAGAAAGAAATCAACAAGCAATTGAGTGAAAAGGGTAAGCAGATACTTCAGGATTTATCTCCTATAGACGAGAATCTTCATTTCATCCTCAAGCAAGCGAGTGTCTTAATGGAACAGGTCAACAGGTTATACACCAAATTTGAAAAGAACAAGGTGGATATGAACTTCAAGCCTGATCTTCGGGACTTTTACTTGAACGGCAAGTCGTACAAGCTTTTAGAGAGTATTGGGGTGAGGATCGAGAACAAGCAGGTAGATTTGTTGGATCCGGAGCAGCTCCGTCAAGAAGCGAATAGCCAGGAGAGTGGAAAGATTGAAAGAGAAAAAAGGGATGAAGAGGATGAAGAGAGTAGGGATAAAGAGAATAAAGAGAGTGAAGATAAAGAAACTAAACATAAAGAAAGTAATGATAAAGAGTTCCTATACGATAAAAAGGAGTCTCAAAACTCCGACACCTTCGTCGACACCGAGGACATCAAACAACGAGAAGACCCAATGGAACAAGATTAGTCCGTGTAAAATTAGTGTAAAATTGTGTAAAAGTGTATACTAGTAAATAATGAATAACGATTTTTCATCGCGAAATTGTCCAATAGATTTCATTGCATTACGAGATGGCAGGAACGTTAAGACCAGACAGAGAATTGCAAAGATTCAACCGGGCTAAAGAGAATGCCGGTAACTACTTCAGGTTCAAGCCTAAGAGTATTATGTTCAATGTTTTGATGATGGGTTTAGTCCCTTTTGGTATTGCTTACTATGCGTACGGACACGAAGGTCAAGTAAACTTCTACAGAAAATTCAGAAAGGAAGCTGTATCGAATCCACAGTATATACCTAGACAAAAAGATTTGTAGAGAATGCATATTTATTAAGAAGGTATTCGAGGTTTAATCCTAAATGTATTTGGTTTATTGGGTTTGTTTGGCTTATGAGATGCAGTTAGGTGCAGAAGATCATAAGATTGATTGGACCTATGAGTCTTTCAAGTTCAACCCAAACTCTTGATTCATCCCTTAAACTTTCTTTTAATTCATCTCTTACTACTCAAATTTTATGATGAATATATACATTAATCATTACGAAATCGTTATCGAAAATTATTTACCCAAGTGAAAATTTAATATCCCCGATTGCATGGTCTTCAAACTCTTTTTCTTATCCAAAGTTCCCTGACTCTGCTTCTTTTTCAACGGCTTATCGACTTTACGAGGTAAACTCGAAAATGACAGCGATCTTTTTATGTTCGCCTGTGGAGGTGGTTTACTGGTGGTAGCCCCAGGCGTGGTTTTCGACGTGATGGTTCCAACTGAAGTGGCTCCCGGCGTGGTGGTCGCTGATTGTGATTGGTTCGACCCGTTATTTTTCGACTGGAAAAAATGGTCTTGTCTGATAATGTTGAAAGTGTTTAACAGTTGGAAAGTAGTAGAACAGTCTTCGAGTGAAAAATGCTTATTGTTGATCGCAGGCGGTTTTAAGTTATGGAATTTCTGTTTCTTGTTTAACATCGGTTTCTTTTCGTTGCCAGTTGTTTGAGGACTATTCCCAGTAACACTATAGTTTGGAGTCGTGACAGCACTGGAAGTGTTACTGATACTTCCTCGTGATACCACGCTGGGGTTTGTAGAGGGCGTGGTTTTCACAGACTTGGTAGGTTTCCTCATAGGCTTTTTGGCCTTGACTAAAGAAATCATACTTTGTTTTCTCTGGGTTTTCAACGGTTTTTTTGCAGTTAATGGACTTGGAACTGATTCATATTTCTTCTTTTTGGCCTTATCTTCTACAATGGTATCAAAAGGGTCACTTTTGAGGATTTCTTCAAGAGCAGCATCATCTTCAACCAAATCGACAAATTCCTGATTCAAATCGTCCATATCGTTGAATAAAAGCTCAGACGGCGTAAGGCTATCAATACCTACTTCATTAACCAGAGAGAGCAGTTTATTACGGTTTTTCAATACCTGGAGTGACTGATCAGTCTGAGGAGTTGGAATAGCTTGTGCCAGACGTAAGCCTATAGCTCTTGGTTTTCTAGGGGTAGAAGGTTGATATGCAGTTGGAGGATGGGCAGATTCGCTATGATTTAAGCTATGAGCCGGCAGATTGTTTGACGAAAGTTGTGGAGATATCTGGGACTCAAGTGGGAGTTCTAACGACTCAGACCTGTTTGACGAAACCGAATTATAAACAGGCCAAGTAGTGTTATTATTTGCTAGCTGGAGCATCTGAGAGCTTATTTGATTAAGCTGATTGATGTTCATCGGTTGTGCCATGCTAGACGAATTATTTGAATTCATATTCATGTTATTCATGTTGTTCATGTTCATATTGGAACCCCGGCCCAGAATCGTCTGTTGGAGTTGCTGAATATTCTGTTGGATCTTTTGTTGCAAACTCTGGATTTGGGCTGCACTGGGCTGTTGTATCACCTGCTGAAGACTCTGCTGTTGTTGCTGAAGTGTATGCTGTTGTTGCTGGAGGGACTGAAGATTCTGCTGCTGGAGCTGGATCGACTGCTGGAGCGACTGCAACGGTTGCACCGACTGGGCAGGTTGTTGCATGTTCTGTTGCATGTTCTGTTGAACATTCTGTTGCATATTTGGCATATTTGGCATATTCTGTTGTATATTTTGCATGTTTTGCGGGAGATTCTGTTGTTGAAGATTCTGCTGCTGAAGATTCTGTTGCTGAAGATTCTGTTGCTGAAGATTCTGTTGCTGAAGACTCTGTTGTTGAAGACTCTGTTGGTGAAGATTCTGCAGTAGCTGTCGTTGAATTTGCTGCTGATGATGCTGAATATGTTGCTGGAGTTGTTGTTGGAGCAGCTGGAGTTGCTGGAGCTGTTCGTACAGCAGCATCTGGCTTAGCTGGGTCGGGTTCAGAGGAATGTTTTGTATGAGAGACAGGTTCATACCCTGGTTCATATTGTTAAGACTGGACATGTTTTGGTTCAATCCCTGAGTCTGAAGCATATTTTGGTTAATATTTTGGTTCATATTTTGGTTGATATTCTGGCCCACATTCTGGCTCAAATGGTTCATATTCAGGTTTATATTCAGGTTCATATTCTGGTTCATATTCAGGTTTATATTCAGGTTCATATTCAGGTTCATATTCTGGTTCATATTCTGGTTCATATTCAGGTTCATATTCTGGTTCATATTCTGGTTCATATTCTGGTTTTGGTTCACATTCTGACCAACATTCTGACCAACATTTTGGCCAACACTCTGGTTCCGCAAACCCATGTTCAAGTTCAGCAAGCCCAACAGCTGGTTTTGTAATTGTTGATTTAATTGACTAAGTTCATAAAGACGGTTCTGGTTTATATCTTGATTGAGGGACTGAGGTACTTCTAGTTGGTTATACAAGATTCCTGACAATGCCGAGATGGGCACCGACATCTGGAGTTGGCTTATCCTGTCCTGGAGGTACGGGTTGTATGCCATGGGGGCAAGTAACGAATGAACTGTGAGTCTAAAGAATGAATAAGGTAAGTTGAGTTGTGATAAGACTGCGAAAACGAAAATGCGGAACCAGCGAAAAAGCCAGCTGGAATTTGAAACCCCATTTGGGGAGTTAGAATCGACGTATTACTTGAGAGGAATGGTATAGAGGAGAGGAATGGTCCATGGATCAATTGAGAGTCCTAATGGGTAATATTATTATGTGATAGCTAATAGCTAGGCATTGGTGACACGATATGGTTAGTCGCGGAATTATTAGTGCAGGTCCCAGAAGACGTATAGATGCTACGTGTTTGTAATTATTGCAAGGTGTCAATACGCGAGAGTTATTTACGACAGGTTAATTGGTGAATTTAAATTGGCGACTCATTGGATTATTGGACATGAATAATCCGAATTTATGACCCAGAATTTAGATTTTACATGAATATACAATAAAGATAGAGATTAAGTTAAATCCGCAATAGGAATAGTAATTGCATATAAGTATTGGGTATATTTTGGGATCAAGAAGTTCAACAAGTTCGAAAAATCCAAGCATAGTAACTAGAGTGACTGGAGTTCTGAGAGATCAACAGAGTACTGGAAGTGCTGGGGGTAAGGGTGGCTGTTTATATATTGCTGGCTGTGCTGTCCTTTTGAGCCGCGCGACTAAAGTGGCTAAATACGAAGAATTGGTCCCGTATATCGAAATGTCAATATGAGTATTGTTATTAAAACTAGCTAGTTCGTCTTTATCTAGTTTACTATCTTAGACTAATATCTTGCTTTCATCTAGTTTTAATCTAGTTTATTATCTTGTTGACTATCTTGATATACTAGTTTGTTCTTGTATTCATCGGTTTTATTTGTTTGATAGTGCTATTGGCTAATTGTTTTTGGACGGTACACTACTGGTTATTCTTTAATCTCTGATCATTCCAGTACTGATAAACATATCTAATACATCTCTGATAATACATCTAATAATACATTAATACATCTAATAATACATTAATACATCTAATAATACATTAGTACGTCTGATAATAATACACCTGATAATATCTAAATACTACTGAATTGCTAATCACTATACTTCTAATTACTCGGATTTACAGTTTTGCACTACCAGATCTACATCAATTACTCATTCTAATTAAACTGTGAAATTTAATCTACCTTAATAAACCCAATCATCCTTATTCCACCTTACTCCACCAATTAATCCCTTCCATTCCTTTTTCCACCACTAAATCTAACACAACATTCCCCATTAACCTTATTCTACCAGATCGTATCTGCAGCACCGATTTGCGCACGACCCCCCGCTTGCGGGCCACGCAAACGCCTAGGTCGCCTCTGGTACCGTACCGCGAAGGAATGGGTGCGGTGGGTACTCGCTAATGGTCATCAATAACCTGAAATGAATGATATCCACATGATACATCATCTAATAAAAAAAACAGGTATTAAAAACCTGATTCATTTATCTTATCTCCAGCAACGACAATTCCCTAATCCCCCTCACGTGTTTAATTGCTTATCCGCCTCCTCTCGTTTTCGCACTGATAAATGAACCCCTGATTCTCAATATATATTTCTCAAAATTCACTCTCTTCTTGCCCCTTGCAAGTAATATCGTTAAAGTACATTATCGGTAAAGCTTTGCGGATATTCGCTCAGCATGTCCATAATAACAAATAGGAAAAGACCTAGAGGGTTTAGTGAATCGTTTGACCCAAATTTAGCCCATTCAAAACCGGGTGAATCGCTGATTCTGCACCTGCTGCTGCTGTCTTTTAATGACCCTCTTTTTAATTCAGCTTCTAATACCTCTGCAAATGGTGATCTGGGCTTGAAGTTTTTGCACAAAAGTGATTATTATAACACTGTTTTTGAAGAAACTGAACCAATTGATGATAATGAATTTGACTTTGGTTATGACTTTAATCAACAGAAAACTTCAGATGAAGATGACGACGTGATTATCCTTGAAGAAAGAAATTTGAATACCTATCGAATTAAACCAAAGAGAAATAATAGTGATCTGATTATCTTTTTTGATAACGATTCTTATAATGCCTTTAAAATGTTGAATGTTAATAATGATGGTGATAACCATTCACTTAGCGCTAATTCTTTAAATGGTAAAAAACAAAGAACTCATTCTTTACCTCAATTACCACAAGTTAAATGCTTCTATGAAAAAATCCCCCATCATCCAAACCAAAAAGTTGGAAATATTAGAGCTGATATCGTACCTCATAATAATGGTAGCCCTCCTTGTGATGATAAAGATGGTCATTTTATTATTGAAATTAATAGCATGTTTGCTAATAGATTTGTTATCTTACAATTACTTGGACAAGGAACTTTTGGTAAAGTGGTTAAATGTTATGATAAACTTAATCGTGAACATGTAGCGATTAAGATCATTAGGAATATTCCCAAGTATAGAGATGCTGCCAAAATCGAGTTACGGGTTTTGGCAACTTTAAAAAGATTCGATAATAAGAATTTAAATCATTGCATTCACCTTCGTGAATGTTTTGACTATAGAGGCCATATATGTATTGTAACAGATTTATTAAAGATCTCGTTATATGATTATTTGGAAGAGAATAAATTCATTCCATTTCCGGGTTCTCAAGTTCAGTCAATACTGAAACAGTTGATTCGTTCAGTGACTTTCTTACACGATTTGAATTTAATTCATACCGATTTAAAACCAGAAAATATTCTTCTTTATAACGATTCATTTGTTAAGAAACCTTTGGTGTCGAAAACCTTAATCCAGGCTTTTGTTAACCTTTCTAATATTCTGGATTTGAAAAAAGTACCTAAACAACTGAAGATTTTAAAGGATACTTCTATCCAGATTATTGATTTTGGAAGTGCTATTTTTGATGATGAATATCATTCTTCAATTGTAAGTACTCGTCACTATAGAGCTCCTGAAATAGTTTTAGGATGTGGCTGGTCATTTCCGTGTGATATGTGGCTGATTGGATGTATTTTGGTTGAGTTAATCATAGGAGAACCACTATTCAAAACCCACGATAATTTGGAGCATTTAGCGATGATTGAAAAGTTTGTGGGGTACAAAATTGATAAATCTTTGGTTCGTACTCTGAAACTTTCGGGTAATGAATGTGGACTTAATTTCTTTACGGATGAGAGTATGTTAGATCTTGATAAGAATGGAGAAGATAGTGATGATTTGATTGATGACGTGATTGATGAAGATGATGAAGATGATGAAGATGAAGAAATGAATGATAATGATAATCTTCAGCTTATATTCCCGTCATCTTCATCCCCCAAGCAATTTATCCAGAATGTGAATCAGCTTTCCAGAATCGATGAGTTCATCAGTAGAAGAATTGGGTTAAAGATTAATTTCGATTACTCATTGAACTATAATTACGAACAGAATAAGAGTGTAATAAATTTTGGGAATTTCACATTTTGGTGGTTCTTTATTGATTTACTCAAGAATTTGTTCATAATTAATCCTAAGAATAGGTTAACAGCCCAAGAAGCCATGGGACATCCTTGGTTTAATTTAGGTATTGAAGATGAAGGTACTTGTTAATGTGTGATGATTGTATAGTAGAATATGGGATAACGAATCAGGATATGAATTAGGATTAAAAGGGGAATAGTATCAGGAGATCAAAAATGAGCGGAGGGGATTAATAATAAGCCACTGGCTTATATAACGATAAATGAGATAGCAAGAAGCTTTTAATGATAGTACGGTAATATATGAAAAGGTAGTTTTAGTATTTTGTTTAGTTTCTTGAGCTTTTTTCTCTGAGAACTTTGAAATATCTGAAATATCTGAAATATCTGAAATTTCTGAAATATCTGAAGTCACTGAAAAAGCGATTGAAATTTTAATGTGTGATGAAACCAGTGTGAATTCTGGATCGGTATAAAGCCTAAAGTCTAACCAAAAAGGATAATTAATTGCGAAGAGCCGTTCACTTACAAAAAAAAATCTAGCATTAGCCCTAGTGCAAGTAGAATCTAAAGGACTGCAACGTTGATATGCAACGGTTTACAGCGATAGCGATATTACCGAAGGTTATTCTCTTAAAAGTCCATATACAAACCAAACCAAGAGCCTAGATTCTTATTAGGACTTGAAGCCGCTATATAATTCTGTCCTTCCTGTGAATATCCAATGACATTGTGGTTTTTGCAATTTGATGCGGCGGTGAAAATTTTTCTATGCGCATTGTAATATGCAATTAATTAAGCCGAGTGTGGAATGTGTGACTGAATTAGGCTAAATAGGGGATGGGGATTGATATTCTTTGATGGGAAATTGTAAATATGACGGTTTGATATTGATATGATGTGATGAAATTGCGAGACATGAAATTAGCAGCGTTCGCATGGAAAAAGCAATAGTGTGGTGATGTACAACGATTTGTAGTAATTTGTAGTAAGTAATTTGTAAATCTGATGGACTGGGCACCTACTATAGCCCGAGGTAAATCACCGGCCCGTGGTGATCGCCCCTGGAGAAGTTTAACTTTACTACGACGCCGCACGATGTGTGGAACGGCATCGCACCAAAGTTGAAGGACGCTGCAGACCGCCTTGTTACCGGGTCGACATGGTGGGGTGTTTAGGGCGATGACGGTGCGAAACTCGTGCGGTGTCGAGCGAGGTCTAGAACTTCGCAGTGCATCTGTGGGCCGCACAAACAGAAACAGCACTTCCCAATGCGGCGACATATTATGAACCCTCTAGATCTGTATTTACTGTTGGATTATTGCCGGATTAGTCCCGAGAATGATCAGCAAGAAAGACACCTCATGTCGGTGCCCCACCATTTACTCCAATACTCCCCTACTACCTCTTTATCATTCTTAAAAATAAGCTGAATAACTTATTTATCTTAATCTTACCCCGATCGAAACTCACGAATCAAAGGTTAACCACTCCTTCCTATCTTGAAATAAAATTCTTCTTGCTCCTCGTCAGCGCACGTCCTCAGCTTACCGCGCTGCCCGCGCTCATGTCCCGTCCGTCACCGTTTCCTGTTTCGAACATATTATACAGGGGAAAGGAAACAGTGTACAGGTCCAAGTTTTGTGTCAAATGCACTCATTTCCTGCCCACAGCCGCCATTTATAATCCAAAATTCGCACACACTTTCGTCTTTTTTTTTCTGATTAACACATCACTTAAAGTCGATACACATTCTTTTGTATTTTACAGCCTAACTTCAAGTCATTCCTTTACTTGTGTCCATTCCTTACACTTTTGCTGTGATATATTATATTTGTTATTAACTTTGATCACTCGTTCAATTAAATTATTATGAAGTTTTTATACTCGGTTGCCGCCCTTCTTTCATTGGCTACTGCTGCTCCAGCTAACCACAATCATCAACACGTTCATCTTAATAAGAGAGCTGTTGTTACCACCGTTGTTTACGTCGATGGTAGTGGAAATACTGTTAAAGCTCCTCAAACTGAAACTTCTGCTTCAACTGCTCCAGTTGCTTCTTCTAGTGCTGTTGCTACTTCTTCTCAAGCTGCTTCTTCTACTCAAGCTGCTTCTTCTACCACTTCTGAATCCGAATCTAGTTCTACTAGTGGTTCTGGTTCTTCTTCCGGTGGTTCTGGAGGTATTTTGGGTGATTTATCCAGTTTCTCTGACCCATCAAAGAAATTCGAAGATGGTGTTTACGACTGTGACAGTCTCCCAACCGGTCAAGGTGTTATTGGTATTGACTGGATTAGTGGATTAAATGGTGGATGGTCTTCCATCATGAACCAAAATGGTGATACTTCATCAACTTGTAAAGATGGTTTCTACTGTTCTTACGCTTGTCAAGCTGGTATGTCTAAGACTCAATGGCCAAGTGAACAACCTTCTAATGGTATTTCTGTTGGTGGTTTATTATGTAAGAATGGTAAATTATACAGATCTAACAAAGATGAAGATTACTTATGTACTTGGGGTGCTCAAAAGGCTAACTTTGTTTCTCAAATTAACAAGGATGTTGCCATTTGTAGAACTGATTACCCAGGTTCTGAAAACATGAATATTCCAACTTTATTAGAAGCTGGTTCATCTGTTCCAGTTGCTGTTGTTGATTCTGATAACTACTATACTTGGAGAGGAGGTAAGACTTCCACTCAATATTACGTTAATGATGCCGGTGTTTCTGTTGAAGACGGTTGTATCTGGGGTACTGAAGGTTCTGGTATTGGTAACTGGGCTCCAGTTGTTTTGGGTGCTGGTACTACCGGTGGTAACACTTACTTATCCTTAATTCCAAACCCTAACAACAAGAATGCTCCAAACTACAGTATCAAGATTGTCGCTGATGATGGTGGTTCTGTTGTTGGTAACTGTAAGTACGAAAACGGTGAATACAACGGAAGCTCTGGTTCTGATGGTTGTACCGTTACTTTAACTTCCGGTAAAGCCAAGTTTGTTTTCTACTAATCGTTCTGTGTATAATACCAATAAATGTTTTGATTCCTACGATGTATTTACTCTAATTTACTCTAATTTGATCTAATTTGATCCAATTTGATCCAATTTCCGGTCTTAACTTACAATTTGATAATTTGATCCAATTTCCAGTGTTAACTTACAATTCCATAAGTATTTTATCATTGCTATTTTGAAGTTTGTTTTGATTAATTCCCATCCTCTGTTTACTTTGTCATTCCCTATGATGTGCTGGCTCCTAGCTATTGCTTTGCTCGTTGCTAACTCGTCTGAAACTCGTCTGTTTACATCAATGAACCCTGGACTGACGAATGAGGTAAAATCTAGCCCGTCTGACGCGGTCGCGGCGTTTTCGAGGTACCGTCCTGGCTCGTAGCACCACCTGGCTCGTAGCACCATGTGTGTGATTGTTTACATCTTAAGTGCAGTATGACGTGAATTATAGGGGAAAGTCTGGCTGTCAAGCTATTTTTACCGATTTGACTTGCTGGGGGCTTGGTCTACAAGGCTGATGAATAAACATAAATAAAAGTGAAGTTGAACGGAATGAAGTCACGATAGATTGCACATGAGATGAATTTTAACGGATTTGGGATTATGATTTTAATTAACTCTTTTGTTGCAATTGGCTACAAATACTGTTCCCAATTTAATTATTGGCTTGGATTGTATTATTTCTTGAATTTCAAGATAACCTCTTTATATGTTACGGATATATTCCAATTGTTTCATTGGATGGGATAACCTATTTATTTCTGTAATTGAGCTGCACGTTAACAAGGCTTTTTAAATGCATGGCCAGTTTTCCAATTGATCTCTCTTGTGAATAGATATCATTTGTTGATGGCTGGTATCTACTATTTCGAATTACATGGGTCAATTGTAGTTAATTTATGGGGAGAGGCCTTTAAGAGAAACTTAACATAAGAGACTTGTGAGTTACTCCAGCGCAGAAATGAGATGTCTTGCTATATTAATCTTTATCCTTTTTGATTGGAGACGTTATTGTTGCTTTTGTTCGTCTCTTATAGTTAGTATTATTAGTACTATTATTGGTCTCTTATTGGTCTCTTATTGGTACTATTATTGGTCTCTTATTGGTCTCTTATTGGTACACTTATTGGTACTATTATTGGTACTCGATCTTCTGAAAATTTTCAATTGATCTCTAGTTGATCTTTAAATGGTCTCTGATTGATCTCTAATTGATCTCTAATTGATCTCTAATTGATATACTCTGTTAATACTAATCATATTTAATTGACTGGTCAAAACAAACAATTGGAGATAAACTTAAAATTAATCTACGCTCTACCTTTCAATATTCATGTCTGGTTCAGAATCTCACAATAATCACTTGAACCGTTTACGCCTACAACAATATTAGCTACAACTATAATAACAAAACTGAACATTAAATAACCCAGTAATACTAGCATAACCAATCCAAATCTCAGTCCTGATCCAGCCATCACATCAATTCAATCCACCCACTCCATCATTTTATTTCCATCAATCCATTCCATCAATCTCTTCCATCAATCTCTTCCATCAATCCATTCCATCAATATCGCAATGCGCGCCAAAAATTATCGCCACTCAACATGAACCACGATCCATACCAATGGGGAAGACCCAGTGATAACACATATGGCGCTTATAATACCTCGATTGCCAATGCCAAAAACGTTGAACAAACTGAGTTCCCAAAAATGAACACACAAAGTCCAATTATAACTGGTACTTCAGTGTTAGGTCTTAAATTTAAAGATGGTGTAATTATGGCCGCAGATAACTTGGGATCTTACGGATCACTTTTAAGATTCAATGGAATTGAGAGATTGATAAAAGTCGGTAAAGAAACCGTGGTTGGAATTTCAGGGGATATTTCAGATTTCCAACAAATTCAAAGAATATTGGATGAATTAGAAACTGATGAAGAAGTCTATGATAACGATGGTGAAAACAATTTGAGAGCTCCTCACGTACACGAATTTTTGAGTAAAGTTATGTACAATCGTCGTTCAAAAATGAACCCATTATGGAACTCAATTATTGTTTCTGGTTTCAATGATGACAGAACTCCTTTCATGAAATATGTTGATTTGTTAGGGGTAACTTATGGAGCTAGTGCTTTGGCTACTGGATTTGGATCATATTTGGCTATTCCTTTATTGCGTCAAGTTGTTCCTTATGATAAAGATTTCGTTAATGTAACTGAAGAACAAGCTAAAAAAGTTATAATGGATAGTATGAGAGTTTTGTTCTATAGAGATGCTCGTTCAGCCGAAACTTTTAGTTTGGTAACCATTAAGTCTGATGGTGTAGTTTATGAAAAGAATGTCCAGGTGACGGATCAAAGCTGGGAATTTGCTAAAGATATCACCGGTTATGGTAGTAAACAATTGTAGTGTTTAGGAATATAAAGCATTATGTCATCTTCTGTCACATGTAAAATGGCTTGTCAACCACAATAGCTTGTCGACAAACGAGCAGCTGCATTGGAACCTGAATGAGATGCATTCCTGCGTGTTTCGGCGATTATGGGTATTGATTCATTTTCTTAATTAAGAGCCCCTTCGTCAATATACTGTTATATCTCGCTATGTTACTATATTCGTTTATCCATTGTAATCTGTTTGCGTTTGTAAATACGAACAAAATCAATTGGTCCAATGAAATGGAATCATTTTTGTTCTCCATTATTTTTAAACGATTTCTCGTCAATACAATGCGCTAAGAATAGTGTTTCTGTGAGTTTCACAGTATTGCAGATTTCAAAAAAAAATATAAAAAAATAGAAACTTGACTCCTTACTAATTAAGGACTCTAATTTTACTAAATCTGTAATTCTTTAACATAGTTTGGTTGTTTTGACGATACAAATTGCAACAACTTCTCAATAGGTAAAGCGCATTTCCATCAATAATTTTTCAAAACCTTTATAAACAGGACAGGAGTATCTTCGCCGCTCAATTATTTTTGTCGCAAACCCAAAATTATGCAGATACGCTTGAGGCTTGCCGCTTATGAAGGATGCCATACAACAAAGGCTATTTTATAGATACGTTAATAACACGTAAACCTATTGTATTAAAGTGCTGTACCTGATAACGATCGGCCAACGAAATGTAATTCCCCGGACACAAATAAATGTGAAAGAACCCAACCCAACCCCAAATATTTTAATCAATAATCATTTAAAGTTTGTTCTAAACCTTATGCGATTAGCTAGATTTATGCCATATGACTTAAGAGGGCTATTGTTATAAAAACTCCTTAGTTATGCTTGAAGTGTGTTTCAGTTAAAAGTTCTAGAAGCTGCTAGTTTAGCCCTCGAAGAAATTCTATGCATATAGAAGAATCTATCGAGTTTTTTAGTGCCCGCGTATCTGCACAACGCATCAAATTCAGGAAACTGGAATATTTTGCTCATTCCTTATTTGATGAATATGCTAATATCCGTCTGTTTCAGAAATTCCATGTTTGTTACAAATGTAGGATTTCTAGAATCCTTTGTTTTGTTTCCAGTAAGTTCATGTTTACGGAGGTTACCAACAGCAAATAATTTTTAAAAAATATACAGGTTGGGCTTAAAGCCTAAGTAATAAGCGGATTGAAACCCCGGCCCGAGTTGTAGCAATTAGAATTTCACCCAAATAAATCGCCTAATGAACACCTGTTAAATTAGGAAAAAGGGTTTTTTTCATGTTTCTTTTGTGCGCTTACATCTGTCACAAAGATTATTTTTCTTTTTTTTTATATTTTCCAACATTTTATATATACCCCAATACTTGGCTTTAAATTTTATTATTTTATATTGTGTGATACTACTCTTACGGCTGGCTGATTTTGAGTAACACCAAAATAACCTCGAAATGGCGTTTGAAATCACATTTCTAGGAAGTTCAGGTGGTCCTATAGAAGGATCAAATTGTTGTATCCTAGTAAAACCAAGTAACATATCATATAACTATATTGTGGAAAAAGATCTCAGAAATCAAATTTTATGTATTGACGCAGGTGCGGGCTTGTCAAAACTCAGTGAGATAATTCATAATGAAACTCACGGCAGAGCTGAAAGTTCATTATTAAATTTATACGGTGAATCAACTGATCCTCAAATTTACTTTAGTTTACCAATAACTACCCCTTTTAAAAACTTAAGAGCTGGCTCTCCTTTCAAAAATTCAATTGAGGTATTCAACAACATAAAGACTTATTTAATATCGCATCCACATTTAGATCACATTTACTCACTCGTGCTAAACTCCCCAAGGTTTTCAGTTGACAACCCAAAAGAAATTTATGGAAGTACAGAAACTATTCATGCATTAAATGCACATATATTCAATGGGATCATCTGGCCTAACATGCAAGAGTTTGAAATTATTAACTTGAATGAAATTGATTTCGAAGTATCATGTCAGATAAATGAAAATTACAATTTAACAATGTTCAAATTGAGCCACGGGAAATTACAAAAGAATCACCGAAACAATTCAATTTCTATCAACGAAAATTTCAAAGGAATTTACCAAGAAAGTAATTCCATTACCTATGTTTCATCAGCATTTCTCATCAATTATAAAGAGCTGAACAGCAATCTACTTGTATTTGGAGATTTTGAGAGTGATAGTATTTCTAACTTGAATTTCAATGAAATTATTTGGAAAGCTATCGCTCCTTTAATCATTGACGGATCACTTAAAGCTATTATTCTTGAATGCTCTAATACCTGTGTGGATAACAGATTATACGGGCATTTAAATCCTATTTATTTAATTAGAGAGCTTGTCAAATTGAAGAATATTTGCATGGCAACAGCTAGAACTCATGAAAATCCATTAAAAGGATTTAATATTATCATTAATCATGTGAAAGAGTCAGATGGGACTTTTGACCCTAGAAAAGAAGTACTTGAAAAATTGAATGAATTTGGGCAAAGAAATAGCCTTGAAATCAATTTTTCAATTGCATTAAGTGGTGTATCTATAATTGTATAGGATAAACGCATTACGATAAGATTTTTATTACTACTCTATTTTAAACAATATGGTAAGATTCGCTTATCAAGTTTTCACGTAAGTCAAATGGTAAAGATTCTTCATCATCGTTTTTGCTTGATACAACGTCCAATACTTGAATTTTACCAAAGGAAACATCACTGTCATTGATTTTTTCAAATTCAACATTAAACTGTAAATCCATTGGGAATAATGAATCTTCATCAACAGTATCAATAGTAAATTCAAATGAACCATTTGGATCATCGAAAGAAATTGAACCAATATTAAAGACAGTTCCATAATCTTCGATTTGATAAGTAACCTGGTCGTTTTCTTCCTTCAATTGAACATCACCATGAATTGGTAAAATAACTTTAACGTCCTCGATAGTAGTATTGCTAGTATTATTAGATATAAAATCTTCAGTTAATTCATATTCAACTGTTACATCACTACTAGTATCATTTGGATTACACCAAATTGTGATTAAAATTGGTAAATGAGTCGAATCATTTCCACCGGAAACTTTCCATCTCAAAACTGCCAAACTTTGATCATTAGATGGGAATGGTTTAGATTTATCTTTTAATCCAATAATGTGCAGTTTTTGGAACAAAGTACGGTCAACATTTGGATGAGTCTTGTACAGTATATCAGAAGATTTTTCGTGTTGCTTTAATAAGATTTTACAATGACTTAAATCTTCATCATTAATTCTCAATTGTAAATCACCTTTAACTTCAGTTGATATAACTGAACCTTCTCTATGTAATTGAGCAGAGAATTTTTCATTGATAGTCACCAATATACCATTATTAGGAATCTTAGGAGCCACAGGAGTAGATGGAGTTGGAGCTGGAGAATTTGAAGCTCTTGGGTCAGAATATTGACTAGAAGCAGTAGCAGGATTAAATAATAATGGTTGGGCTGATTCATTTCTACTAGAAGGCTTTTTACCTAATTGTAAACCTCCAGATCTAGAAGCTAAAGGCTTATTAGTACCAAAATTAGGAGGAGGAGAATCAATTGAATTATCAATTATGGCAGGAGGTTGATAACTTGGAGTAGAATGGCTATTTATAGAATTAACCGATTCATCAAACCCATGAGGTCTGTTGAATTGGTTTTCCAAGTTCTTTCTTGCCAATTCTTTCCTTTGGATTTCTTTTGCCCTCCTCTTTCTTTCTTCATTAGCTTCCATTTCCTTATTCTTCTCGATAATTTCTTGAATCTTTTCTTCATGAGAATCCATCTCCAAGAATGCTTGTACTTGAGATAAAGTTAAGTTTTCTTTGTACCCATTATTGATGATTTCGTCGAATGAACTTAAAATATCAAATGCGTTATCAAAAATTTCCCGTTCATCAACGGTTCTTAATAAATTGGAAATGGTAGATACAAACAAATGTAAAGTCTCGATATCCTGTAAAATATTTGAATGTTTATTTGTTAATAATACCACATAGAGTTCTTCTAAAGGTTGATAAACATATCTAATATTTTCATCCTCGACAGTGGTGTGTTGAGAGGTTGAATTGGAGATCAAGCTAGGGAATCCTGCCAACAAGCTAGTGATCTTATCCTTGCTGATATCTCTAAATTGTCTGGACAAAAGAGCCTTTCCTCCTCTTGTACATATCGATGCTGCCAAAACTACCATGTCAATCGATTAGGTTGTTTTTCGATCCATGAGTTTTCGTGTCAACAAAATTTTCGGTCCACGCACGCGCCCGCGCAGGCGCTGTGCCGTAATGGCAGGGTTTAGGAGTATAGATGGAGAGTGTGTGAGTGTGGGAGCTCGTAGTATGTGTGAAAATGGGTGGAGTGATTTAGGTTCGAAAGGAACTGTTTTTGGCGAAGAGTGGTGGGGTTTTTAAAGTCTTTTGGTTAGTTTAGAGGGGATTGCATGATTATTTGCAACTCTTTTTATTACCACGAGCTGCCCATAGTTTCAATTTCATGAGAGTGAAAAAGTACCGGATAAGAACGAGGTTTAAGAGGATTTTGACAAGACTCAAGCGAGCTTTAATTTGCCTGTTTTTATGTTCTTTTTCTGTCTTTCTTGATATTTTTATTTGAAACAACCATGAATTCTCCAACCTGAGAAATGAAATATATGAACAGAATGAAAGAGTTCAAGAATAGTGGAAGCAAAAAAGATAGGTATGACACGGACAGGACTTGAACCTGCAACCGTTGGTGTTGGAAACCAAAGCTCTGCCAATTGAGCCACCGCATCGTTCATGTGACCCGGACATGCACGATATGCTCATCAGGTTATACCCATAAGTCACGTGACAATTATTAAATGAAAAAACATGTCAGATAATAATTTTTACCAGCCTTGATATTGTGAAATTCAAGATCAAGAAATGGGGGGGGGGGGGATAAGAAGAAAGTGGGTGCTTGTTTGCGTGTAAATGGGAGTTCTATGATACGGGAACAGTTTAAAGTCAACCTGGGAAAGCGTTTAAATGTTTTGAAGGGCATTGAGAGAGTTTCATGGCTGTAAGAAGACTGCATATCAATAAACTGAGTGTCCAGAAGGAATTGAAGCTATTGGTCTTATTTAGAAACTTTAGCCTTAAGCTTAAACTGAAGACCAATAAACCTTTAAGTGAGCCAAAAGAGACCATAGCCAAAAGAGACCATAATTTCGGCCAAATACTTCAGAAAAATTAAATGTCATATGGAAATCAACAGGACTTGATAAAAGGAGCTTAGGTTACTCTTCTAGCTGTCACATATCACCGCAAGCTGTAACTCCGGTCTTAGTTCTTCAAGTGAAACCTTTTCTGGTTTTTTCAGATTTGCAATAAATGACTCACCATTCAGCTGGGAAATTCAACATCCATGCAATAGGTAACAATTGGTCAATTCAGCTTTGAAGAACTTGTTTATTTACATAATAGTAGTTATTGGAAACCAAAATTTTTAAATTTCAGATGCCAAAAACAAGATAATAATAGGAGCTTTATAGCTTTGTCGAATACCAGGAAGAGGGAACTATCAAAATAGTAAGGAAAAGAAAAGTTGTTTTATCAACATGAATTGTTTAAAACTCAATTCTCTGCATTCTTAGATAAGTTACAATTTAAATAACAAGACCTTTTTTATAAGACATATGAAGTCAACTCCTGAAATATAATATTTTATAAAGCCACCAGTTTACGAACCACCGGCATCATCACACTAGAAGCCCATAGCTTAATGCCGTAAATCCCTCAGCTTACCTACAGGCTGTATTTATCTATGACCTAATTATTTATATTGTAAAAAAAATACTATTGTACTGAAATCGGTTACAATGTTTCCGAAAAAATTAACTGCTGGGTATTTTTATCTCAATCTTAAAATAGCCCATAATCACACAATAAATTTCAAGACACAATAACTCTATTGAAAACAACAATTTGAATAGAAAACACAATCAGAACTGAATAGATTTACAATTGAAAATACATTCATAAAGCTAAAGTAGTTCGATTGAGCTGGTTTATCTAAAATTCAATCGATAACAAATTAATCTGCTGTTACTGACTGGAAAACTCTCGGCACTAAGAGATATTTGAAGCCGCTTGCACTCAACCATCTTGCATGTAACTATCATTACTTGCAGATGTTTACACCAAAATGGCAAACCGAGATTATGGGGTAAAGGTACCCCTTTCGTCATAAGACAAGTGCCAGGTGTCTAAGGATATATACAGGTATGCATTGTTAATCTCGCAATTGAGAGAAGCCCTCCATAAACAAAATGTCGCATCTCTCAACCAACTCCACTTTCCATGCGTTGGCTTCAGGCGACTTTCAGGTGGCTCTATAGAGTGTTTGCCGTATAACTTGTCCTTTAAGCTTTGAAATCACTCAGTCAATCAATGGAATAATACACACCCAAGGAGTGCTTGTGGCAATTTCTTTGGCTGCGCAATTTGCCCATATCTATTCAAAGAGCTGCTGCTGGATTAATTCAACAGTTTCGAACTCCAGTGTTAAAGTTTACACATCATCGATCAAAATGACTGCACCCCTTAAGAAGCTGCAGGATTCGTCAAAAACTTGCAATTTTCATTAAAAGATATATATCCTTCTAATATAAACGAATATACCAAAACAATTTCACAGAAGGATAAAAGCATCAATGTACATGGTTCCCAATTCTATGTCAGAAGATGGTAAGTAAAAGGTGTATTCTAACTTAAAATATGGCAAAAGCGACATCCGCATTTCAAAGGGATACTGCATAAAAGACATCTATTATATTGGTAAATATCTCCTGTATCGATGCATTTATCTCGGGTATTAACTCATGTAGCTTATTTTTAACAGCTAATTATCCATTAGCTGTCATAAAATTAATATTTAAGTTGCTTGCTTTCCCCTGAAAAATTTTAACAATGAAATTCTTAACCTTCTTACCCTTATTAGCCACTTCCGTTACTGCTTTAAAATTAAAAGCTAAAGCTGACGGTGAACAAGACGGTCAATTCGTTTACACCAGACATGAGGGTGCTGCTATTAACTATGCTTTCCTCGGGGAAAATGGTGAAAACTTTGAATACAACGAAAAGGACCAAACTCTTGATGTTCCAGTCCGTGACGACCTTACTTTCCACGTTGGTTTCTCCCAAGATATCTTAATCTCTGGTGGTTTAGAACCAGCCAAGGTTGAAATTGCTGATGATAAGAAAGTTTCCATTGACGGTCAAGACTCTTTCTTTGCCTGTAAAGTTGATGATCCTTACAGATACTCTAAAGAACAAGGCCTTTTAGCCGTTGTTAAAGCTGAAAGTGCTGGAACCGATTGTGTTTCTCTTTCCTTATACGCTGATGGCGAAGAAGACTCTTCTGATGCTCCAGAATCTAGTGCTGCTCCAGAATCCAGTTCTGCTCCAGATGTTCCATCTCAATCAAGTACTGAAGCTGAACCAACTGCTATTGAATCCTTCACTAATGGTGCCGGTAAGCAAGTTCTTGGCTTATCTGGATTGGCCGGTTTAGCTGCTTTACTTTTGTAATTTGTAATGTTTATACCTAATCAAAATTGTTTTCTAACTGTATCAAAAATTAAAAAGAAAGGTGTGACACGGACAGGACTTGAACCTGCAACCGTTGGTGTTGGAAACCAAAGCTCTGCCAATTGAGCCACCGCATCATCCTTGCAAAATGATTTATGCACGAGTATTTGTCGAAATACATCGGATGTATAAAGCCGGAACACAAATCTTTGACTTTTGTTAACTTGAAGTTTCAAAACAAAAGCAAAAAAAATAAACATCCAGTTTCATCCGAACAACTATTAATCGGAAGGGGTTTCAACACACGTATTACTTGTATTCAATATATAGTTCACACACACATTTAATACACATATAGAATAAAAAATGCACGCATACATTGGCCTTGAATTCTCTGATTGATTGCCCCAATTGGAACTGTAGTAACACGCTAAATCCGAACCATGGGCCTACTTGGGACTTGGTTCTCTTTCAATTATAAATTTGATCGAAATTGATCGTCCTCGTTTTTTTTATTGGGGATCTGTTTCAAGCCCAGCAGGTTCACAAATGATTTTTGGTATGCATTTATTTCACTATGGTTTGGACTATAGTTACCAGCAAGCTTTCCTACTAAATACCGAGTCGAGGGCGTCTGGTTTTAAGCTTAAAATCTTTAAAATATCTTACTAACCTGCCAACTGAATGAGACTCTATGGGCCCATGAAGTATTTAATATTTCCTCTTTTTACTTAACTATAACTGCTATTCGCCACACCCCTAGTTCACTCTAAGCGTTGGTTTAAAAGAGTTCATCAATTTTCGCAGCCAATCAATTCTATAAGAAAGTACAGTAGTTTTATTTGACAAGGATCAAATTGCAAATACTATTCAAAATTTTCACATTTCGAACAACACATATGAAATCCGAAACCAAGGTCTCTTTTTTGATATTCGTCTGTTGATAAAAAAGTAGCTGCTTATCTGCGATATCTCGGAACTCGGAGAATACCTGCTTACCGATTATAACTAAATTTCAACACCAAACAAACAGTTGAACATCAATTTGCCACCAAAAACTCTAAATTTGTTACCCCTATTGTTTCGGGGCTTACCTGTAAAAATCTGCATATTCAAGATCACAAGCTCGCACTCAACTTAATTCCATCGGTTATAATTCAGATCAATTATCGACAATGAAACTATTTTGGAAGATTTTATTGGGAGCCTTTGCTATTTCAACTTACAAGACATTCCCGTTTGTGTATTTACTAAGGTTTTATTCCCTCTATATCCGTTATATCACCAGTAAAAGATGGAGATACAGAAGAATCGGTAAGAAGAACACTTTTGATATCACTACCGAGAAGAAAGGCCCATTGGCAGTTTTTGAACCAATCTCCTATTCCACATATGTATCACCTTTAGAGTACGATATGTTCTTGCACAAGTCAAACTCTACCTACTTTGTTGACTTGGATTTTGCCAGAATGAAAACGCTTCTCCAGATCTTCCAGAAGGGATTTTTCACCTACATGTTCAATGATTACAACGACTTCAAAAGAGCTTCTGTATTCAATTATCCTTTCGTTCCAGTTGCAAGAGTAGACTGCACTTTCAAAAAGGAATTGAAGCTCTTCGAAAGATACGATGTGGTTTCAAGAGTTGGAGCTTGGGATGAAAAATGGCTTTATATCCTCTCCAAATTTGTCAAAAAAAGTGATGGAAGAACAGTTGCAATCGGAATAACTAGATACGTTTTCAAGATGGGAAGAGTGACGATCCCACCCGAAGAAATCATTAGAAGAAGTGATTTATTGACCAAAGAAGCCGAAGAAGCCAATAAAGAATACTTAAAGGCTTTCAAACACTATGCCTCAACAGAAGTCTATGAAGAAATATGCGAGACGTTTTAGATCAAATTAGAATATAGAAAATTAAATTATCCTATTAATATACAATTATCTATGGTATTTAGTTATGTCTTTGTAAGTCAATCTCGTGAAATAATTCTTCAGGATTAACAGCGTCCATCATTTCTTTCTCTCCGACTCTTTGCTTCGTATCTTCGTCTTTGTTCCCTCTAAATAACGCAAAATATGGAATGATGTACAATAAACTCAATAAGGTAGTTGAACCCAATGCACAAGCCAAAGATATTCCAACAACTTTACCACTTGAAAGACCTTCGGATTGTTTTTTGATATCTTCTGAAGATAAGAATCTGAACTGGTCTTTAACCATGATACTATTCACGCTTCCAAGCTCACTTCCAGTTAATGTGGTATAAATTAACGGAATCCAGCTCTTTCCATTGTAATAAGCAACATTAACCAATCCGTAATCTTCCAATTCAAATCTACCAGAAACCATTAAAATTTTATCTTTACTGAAGTATTCTTCATTAGTGTTATTTTCAGTGTCAGATTTCTTTAATGTTAAAAGTTTCATATCGGTAATAGCAGTCTCATTACCAAATACAATTCCTTCAATATCAGTCCACTTGCTTCCGTTATAACCCTTGATAAAATCGTCTCCACTAGCAATGAATCTTCCCTTGAGTTCTTCATTGTAGCTGTCATCAGACATGATAAATGAATTGATAACATTATCGTTTGAAATGCTGTTTAAATCAGAAGAAACCTCTTCGAATTCTTCCTTTTGCATATTGTAGAGAGCGAATGATGAGTTATCGTCCAGAAGTGACAAGTCTCCAGTTATCAAGACTTCGGTGGTCTTAACAAATTTGATATCAGTCACTTTTTCACCACTGAAATCTCCAACAGGGCTTTCCCATCTGGTATTCTCAATATCATAAATACACAAGTTCTGACAGTCTAAGGATCCGGCATTATCAAATTTACCACCTACCAACACCTTTCTTCCCTTATCATAATAAACAATGGTAGAGATTTCTAACTCTCCTGACTGACTCGACAATTCAGCTGGTTGGAAACTCGTGAGCTTGTTTTCTTTCAAATCATATAAAACAATTCCTCCCGAAAAGTCGGTATCACCGACAGTAACCGTACCGTTATAACCTATCACGAGATATTTAGCATCCGAGTCAACGTATAGGGTCTGAATTGTAGCATTTTTGTTCCACAGAAGATCTCCCTTCAAAAGGGACTCTTTTTTATCAGGAGAAATGAAGGCAATGTTATTAGGTGAACCATTCGAAGTTTCAAATTGACCTCCAATAACCCCCAATGATTCGTTAATGTAGTAAGAATCTGTAATCACTCCACCATCTAATTTGATACTAAAGCTAGAAAAGTTTCCTTCTTGAATACCATCGTTACTTTGAATAAAAGCTTGGTTAATGATATAAGTATCCATTGGGTTGAATGATGATCCTGATACAATTTGTCTTCCGTCAGGTAAGTAAATGGCTTGGGAAATGTTTAGTTTCCGGTTATTATCAGTGATCCATTCTTTATTAGTATTATCCCATGTTCTTCTACTTGAAGAAGAGGAGAACACAAAGAATTCGGTGGTCTTGACGGTGATGTATGTAAACGTATCAAAGGTTTCATCGATGAAGTCATTACCAAAACTGTAAAATTCATCGTTTGAATAAATGGCAAAATTGTTAGCTTCGTCCACTGATTTGTTGTCATTTGACAAATCATTGATCTTTACCGAAGAATTGTCTTTATTGTTCAAATTGAATCTACCAAGAAGAACCTTGCTTCCAAAGTACGAGTCAATAGTGGTGATAGAGTCGTTGAATTGAGCTCCAAAAACCCTAGAGTCTTCTGCTCTTTTAACCAAAACTTCAATGTCTTCTTCGATTTCTTCGGCAGTTTCAACATGGTAATCCAAATGATAATCGAAGTCAACATAGTCCTGTAAACTTTCCCAGACCAGTCTCTTTTCAATCATGGCAATTGAAGAGTTTGACGTTGAATTGTACTTACTTAAGCTCAAATCTATGACATTGTTGTTTGACAACGTCAAGTTCTTTGAATCAGAAGTGAACTCTCCCAAGATCAACAAGGACGAATTATCTTTGTTGAATTGTTGAATCACACTATCATTTGAAAGTCTGGAACTTAAAACGTTGATCGTTGAGTTTCCCACAAACGTATTATTGACAGAAATCTCCTTCTCATCCCCATCGTTATAAAGTAACGATTCATGGAAGTATGAGAAGTTAGCGAGAGAATACTCGAATAACCCATTAAGTTTGAGCTCTACCAAATCGCTTTCTGTTCCGTTTTTGGATTTGGTTCTATTGGTGGAGTTTCTGCTGTAATAATCGTCTAATTCTACAATGTCAGCTCTCACCTTATCAATAACCATCCATGGCTGCTCCGTACCTTCAATGATAGGTCTTTCAAATTCTATTTCGATTCTATTTTGTCCTTCACTCAAAGTAGATCCCTCCAAGTGTCCGTAGAAAAGGTAGTCAAATTTATCGTAGTCGTTATTCTGATAAATCTGTTGTGTTGCAAGCACTTCATCATCAGGGTCGATCAATTTGACATTAACTACTGATCTCAAATCACAAGATCCATCGGCAATACATCCAGGAGTAATCATGATAATTGAGTAATCTCCAGAATAAGTGATGTTTGGATACATTGTAACTTTTCCATTTGTTCCTACCGATACCTGGTAATCGGTACCTGTTATAGCTGAGTTGATGGTGGAAATAGGTTTGAAATCACCTTCGCTTGTTTCAAATAAGTTTGATTTGTCCAAATCTTCACCACAATTTGGCTCATTAAGAGTTTCGTTCCCGTAGACGTAGATGTAGTTGGAGTACAATTCAAACCCAGCAACAGCACCTTTTGCACCATTCCATGAAATGACAGTTAAACCAATTTGGTCAATAGCCACGTCGTTTTCAAAGGCGAATTCTTGGAAGTTTTTGGCGTAAGAAAGAGACTTTGCCTGTGTAGCAGGATCGTAATAAGTCGAGTAAGATCCGTCTTCTTCGTTCACATAAACATCGTCATCATCATCATATTCGTCAATGTTATCCAAATTTTCTTCCGTAGCATCATCTAATGCCAGTAATGCTGATAATGGACACGAAGCATCACAGTACAGAAGCTCATTTGTTTCTGGGTCGATATATGTCAAGTTCATGATCCCATTGTTTGGATAGGAGTAAATTCTAAAAGTCTTGATGGAATCGTCACCTTCAGGAACATAAAGCCGTACTTTGGTGGGTGTTATGCCCTTCATTTGAGAAGGTAATTCTACAAGCCACTGGCCACCTGAATTCTCTGCTGGAGCCCATTGTGCCGATGTAGAAGGACATACAAGCTTAGAAGGATCACTTCCATCACCTTGCACGTCTGTTATTATACCATGTTTCAACGCAAGTTTTTGTTCTGCCGATACAAGCGAAGTATTGGTGACATTTGTTCTGTTTGTTGAGTTGGTAATCAAAGAGATATTATGCACCAACAAGTCGGGTATTCCCAAAGTATCAAACAGACCCCCAAACACAATGGATCCCGAGTTTGTATCTTGTTCATCACCGTCGAAAATTTTGGTGATGGCATTTACAGTCGAGTTTTTGCCAAACCCCTTGAACGGTAGCTGTATTATTTCTTTTGAAGTTAAATTGTATGCCACAGCCCCATAAGAATCTTTATATTCAAATTCACCTCCAAGATAAATCATGTCACCGTCTATAAATGTGACCTTAATTTCACCATCTAAAGAAGGTAAATCTTCTTCGTCGTCTCTTTTACCCTTGACAGAAGTTGAAGCAAAAAGACTTACAATTTCATTACTCGTTAAGTTATAAATGATTGGAGGTTGACAAGCAGAATCATTGATTTCATCAAAGTCTCCGTTTATAAGTACGGTCTCTTTTGTAAGACCCTGTATATCTGAAATATTACCGCCATTTACTTCAGCAAAAAATTTATTTGACCCTTTATCTCGTATGTAAAGTTTATTATTAGATACTTGGGTATTTTTTGTTTCTTGATCATTCCACGTAAGATCATCTGTTGAATTATCCAGGGAGTAATATGCTATGGAATTATATTCACCAAACAAACCAATTCTATCACCAAATTTATTAAAATTTAAATCAGGATGGGGGATAGTCTGGGCGATTATTCGATGTACGAATACGTATAATATTAGGATTAGTTTAAACATGATGTGATATGATGTGACTGATGGATCACAACAGATATAAATAAAATTCCAAAATGTATGTTTCAGCCAAAGCCGTGTTTATAAAGAACTAAGTTTTATAATGGTGATAAAGGACAGATGTTTGTTGATAGTATTAAACGAAAATGTGAGAAATTTTTAAATTTATTTTTGTGAGCAGAGAAGCGAGTTACAGGCCGGGAAAAATAAATAGGGGCCATATTAAACTTTGACGATCATTTTTACATGAATTTATAGAGTTATGACGATTTATTACTTACAAAGTGCATAGCTCTTATACTATATTTTAATAACTTGGTGAAACATGCCAGCTAGCTATTTACATTTTGTCTCAATCGAGAATCTGATTCCAGGCGCGGTGCATGTTACTTATACTTTACACGCTTGCTTATGTAACTCGTGTAGCCGTTTATTAGAGTTAATGTAAATATTTAAGCAACTGGGTACGAATAATTTGGGCTTTATGTTGAGTTTTTAGAGACTTACTTAACTCGTTTAATGGGACTTTTTCGTTATCACAATACTGCTGGAGAATACTGCCAAATATCTGGTGATTGAGATGTCTAAATACTTTCATTTGAAGACAATTCTCAATAAATTGGGCAATTGGTTTTCCTACTTTAAATAAGTTTTTATTGGTTTCTGTATGTGATCTCCAACTCGTAGTGTATCTTTTCTCTCTTTCTGCAATACTGGGCAATTCAAAATTGCCAAACCATTCATCTACAAAGGATGTTACAGACGTGTGTGTTTTCATGGGGATATCATTTTGAAGTTCTACTGGTAAGATAAAAGGGAATCCAAACGCATCTTGGTCGAGTTCTGTTCTGTATCTTTTACGGGACTTTGTAAGCGATTCTTGACTCTGTCCAAACCCACCTTGATTTTCGACAATTTCGGGCTTTGAGCTTCCTTGTCCCGGAATCACTTCAATTTCAGTAGAAGTTCCCAGGGGAATTATGAGAGAGAAAGTACTATTGGCGCCTAAATTAATGTTGAAGACGGCGGATTTACTTTGAAGGCAAGCAAGATCCAAGATCTTTTGCACCTTTTCTTCTACCATATTTATGCCTTGGGCAATGCATTCGAAATGGTTAATTTCAGGTGATTCTGTGTCAACTTTGTCACCTTTTTTGTCGTCTTGCTTGTTATCTGTATCAATTTTATTTGTATCAATTTTATCTGTATCATCTTTATCTGTATCATCTTTATCATCAATTTCATCATCAACTTTACTATCAGCTTTATCTACTTTATCATCAACTCCACCAGTTTTTGTCCCTCTCTTCTCGGGCTCACAAGTAACTTCAATATCTACAACCATAACTACGAACAATATATACTACTAAATTCAGTTCAATAGTCTGAGTACAAACTAAATAAATATATTCGCATTAATTTCATCGCAACATGTCCGAGTACCCAAAGGGACTTGATCCTTATGTTTCTCGACAGTACTTGCTTCATCATATGTATTCACCACTTGTGTCTATCGACTCTTCCCACAATGCAGATACAGTACTCCAATCGCTCTTAAACTTAGACGACGTGTCTGCTCTTTCAATCATAAAACCATATGGTAATAACGTTAAATACCCAGTTCCAAATCAGCTATTTAAAATTACAAATAATCAGTTAATCACAAAAAGCTACCCAAGCTTCCCCATAAGATTCGACTTCCCATTACCTGATTTGTTATCAATTAAAACTGCTGGATCTAAAAGTGTCAGCCTGTCGATTCAACAGCTTTTCAGTATTTCATCACTTGAGCTGCTCTTAAAATCTTCGAATTTACCAAGTGATAAGTATCTTGAACTATTTAATAAAGTGGTTTCGTCAAATTCAATTGTCCCATTTGACACGTTTAATCACCCGATTTCTCAGATCTTTGTTCTCCATTTTGGTGATGACACAATTGATGATTTGAGAGCTAAAATAGTGGCATTCAGGAACTGCAGTTTCCCCAAGTTTTTCCAGATCGACGACTTGCTTATCCATGCGTTTGTGCTTTTCGATGACAATAAAGTTTCGCTAGAACAAAGGGCTAAATTTGAATCTGAAGTTAAAAGATTGTCTGTAGATATCACCTATATCCCAATAAGTGTTAATGGTACAGAAAAAGTTGATGTTTTCAAAAATGAAAATTCTACCATAGATGAGGATTTACAAAGAATATCGTTCAACAAAACATCTGATTTCCTTTCAATACCTCTGAGTATCGATAAAAGCCTCCGGATTGCAGTTTACCAGTTCATTTCTACCCATCTTATCCCACACATGGAAAAGAAAATTCGAGTCTGGGATGACCAAATTCTTGCTCCCAAAAGATCAATCACCAGTAGATTCTTCACTGCATCTCGTAAACTTTTCAACAATAACGAGACTCAATTGGGTACATCTTCGTACAATTTCCAGGAAAACTACTACCACAAAACTTCGCCCGAGCAGTCGATTCGAAAGTTGGCAGATTGGTCAATTATTCTCAAAGACTTTAAATACAGCTATTCAATTTACGATTTTATCAAGAAAGACTTCAACAGTGATAAAGCGTGGATCTACGTGGCATCAACACAGGAAATGTGTATCACATCCCTACTTCTTGCACAGACTCAGTTGGCCAACACGCAACTGATCCCTCCCGACAAAAACACTTTAAGAAAGATAAGACATGATATCATCGAGCCTTATGTCGATAACTTGTCGTATACATATAAATCAAGGCTTAACTTAAAAACATACAATCTCCGGACATTACTTGTAGTGGTGGAACTATTGCTTTGTATGTCGTTGACGTTTAAGATGTTTTGGTGGTGGGTAGACTTGATCGAAAAGTACCTCGTAAAATGTGCCCAAGAATTCGACCAGCATCTAGTATCAGCGAACCAAAACCTGCAAGTTATCAAAGCCCTTATATATGAGAGACTAGGGTACCTTTTTGGCAAATATTCGGTAGAGAAGTCAGTATTTCAACCAGAACCAGCTGTAGAACCCAAAGAAGAAGAGGAAGGAATGTACAAAAACCCAAACAAGTTACGGCCCAGAACCGAGCCTATAAGCATCACTCAGAAACGGTTCAGGAAATCGTCAATGTGGTATCTTCTTTCGATGAAAGAATGGCTAGCTCTCAAGCAATACGATCACATCCAGAAACTTCTTGAGAATATTAGGTATACATTTGACTTAAACGTCACACAAAATTGGTATGACCGTAATGACCTCCTTCTTGGTTTTATTAAACGATCGGTTCTAGAACATGAAGACACCAGTCTAGAAAACAAAGACACCTCTACATAATTCTACATAATACTCAGCATTAGATAGCATAGAAATTCGCAGTCGCATTTTTCATCTCATCATGTCCTTTAGAAAGAGAAGCGAGGTTATTAACCCCAGACCAGGCAGACCCGGAGTTCCAGGGGCTGTACCAGGAAGAGCACCTCCTGGTGCTCCCACTGGTGCTGTTCCCGAAAGAGGTCCCGTAGGACGAGGTCCTGCAGTTCCAGGAAGAGGAATCGCAAGAGCACCAATTGGTAGAGCTAGACCTGCTTCTGCCGAGCCAGAAAAGGAAGAGCTTACCAATATAGGAGTTCGGCCCTCGGTTATCACATCACAGCCAACAGTTTCGACCGGAACTGCTGATTTGGATAAAATCTTGGGCCATCAAGGTCTCCCACTTGGGAACTCTCTTTTGATTGAAGAATCAGGCACGACTGATTTTGGGTCAATTCTTTTAAGATGTTTTGCATCGCAGGGGATTTTGCATAATCGAGCTGAAGATTCCAAATCCCTGAACTGTCATGTAGTGGTGGTGGGATTTTCTCCTCAGTGGGCCAAAGACTTGCCTGGTGAGTACAAAGGGTCTAAAAAAGATAGAAAGAAAGCATTGATTAAGACTCAAGAAAGCAAAGTGAACGTTTCGAATCTCTCCCAAACATCACAAGAGAGAGACTTGAAAATAGCATGGAGGTATGGTTTGAATAAGAAAGCAGAAGATGAAAATATATCTGAAGTGAATGAAAACTATAGCCACCAGTTCGATATCACGGAAAGACTCAGACCCGTACCCAGCCAAGATGAAATGTCTTTTATTCAATTAGCAGAAGATTATAAGCGTCTTTTAGCAAATATCCAAGGTACAATTCTACAGCAAATCAAACAGAATTCTTCCAAAACCATAAGACTTATTATCCCAAATCTCTTGATTCCTTCGTTATATTCCCCAGGAATGTCCCAGTCCACATTCATGATCCCATTGTTCCATGGTTTAAGATCTTTGTTGAAACAATATCCTAATAATCTTGTTCTTGCAGTTTCACTTCCTACAGATTTATATCCTAGAAGTTCACATCTCACATGTATGTTAGAAAACCTCAGTGATTCTGTTATACATTTGCAGCCATTCAACCAGGCCATGTCACAATTAATAGAAAGAGCATATAAGAATGAACCAGGTAAAATCCAGCACGGATTAGTAAATATTTTAAAGTTACCAGTGCTAGCAGAAAGAGGACTAATGACAATTCACGACGGAGAGTATGCATTTAAGAATGGACGTAAAAAATTCGAAATCGAAGAGTGGGGGATCCCAGTGGAGGATGAAGAAACTGAATCGTCCAATCCACAGGTTCCAGAAAAGCAAACAACCAAGAATATAGATTTCTAATATACGATATACACTAACCTTTAATAAGTTTATCAATCACCAGTTTCAACTCTGCTACTTCACTTTTCAATTCTTTCACTTCCAGTTTCAAAATCTCGATCTCTTCTCTTTCACTGAGCCCGGCCTGCGGTTTGTCTGAAAAATATTCTACGTGATTGTTGAACTTGACATTTTTATCGTTCTTTCTAGCGTGTTGTTTTTCAATCTCCAGGATTTGTTGTCTTCTTATAGGAGAACCGCTTCGCCTCACGGGAGACTCAGATACGGGCCTAGTGGGACTTAAAGACCGGGACCTAATGCTTATTTTAGTACGAGCAGGTCTTTCATGGCGAGGCTCAAGCTTGGTTTTGTCATTGAATGGAATGTTCATTATGCGATTTGATCGCGATGAGAATTAATAAATCTGGGGTTTGATCCAAGTTTGTGTTGATGATAACCAGTAGATAGCACCATATTAGAGGTGAGGACAGGATCATTGGTTAGATTCTGAACACATCAGAAACTACAGCTCAGAATCCTAAAGAGCCTGATTCTAGATCTGGAGGCAGATAGTTTTAAAATATAAGAAGTTAATACAGGACTTGTCTACCAAGTGTTCATCTGGAAAAGTTTCTTTCGCTTGTCTTTATTGTCGAGGGCTTTAAACATTACCACCCTGATATTCAAATCGAAGTTTTTAGATTACGGCAGCTGAACAAATCTTGCAACTGTTATGAGTTCGGTAAGGACTTTTTCCACTAGTTAGTGCCACGGAATTTAAAAGGTTTCGATATATGGCAAGGTATCCTTTTATCATGTGTTGTATATTCACAATAAAATAGATTCTGGTTGCTTTTGTTCATATTCAGACATAACAAGCTTCAGTCACTAATGGATAGGCCAATTGAAATGTTGAGAAATAGTTCTTCTGTTCCTTAGACAAAATTGGGACCTTGGTGAAACACCTTTCTTCAATTAAAGACAAACACCTTTCTTCAACTAAAGACACTTCGTGCTTTCACAAAATAATAAGTGGATTGAAAGCAGCATAATGTTTGTGATAATATTATAGTATAACAATCCACTTGCTGCACAAACGGCAAAATGGTATATAAATTTCGCAGTTTTTGCAGCAATTTCTTTGTCTTGTAAACCCCCACAATATAACACAGAGTAACACACGGGTAACTATTTTAAGTGTTATGGAAGGGAACAGAGAAGAATTGGTTAGTATAAGTACGAATAGTGATAATATGGAACTTGGTGGTGACGAAGAGACTGAAACCCCTCCAGTAGTAGAACATACTGAAGAAGGATCACTTCGTGGAATTTTGACTCTGGAGAGAGACCAAAATATTTGTCTAGTTATTTAAAAGGTTCAGCTTATGATGCAAGAGAGGATATCAAAATCCAGCAATTATTCACTCGTTTATTCAATACTTTGAATCCAAATAGAGCATTGAAGCCACCGGTTACAAACAACGGGAAAGTCGTAGTAATTCCCTCATCTTTAACAGCATTAAGTGGCCATCACACCCCGGTAAGTCTTGATGAGTTGAATATGAAACAACTCAAGTATTTGTTTTCTCAGTACAAAGAAGGTCTCCCTCCTACGAAAAAGAATACTTTAATCGAGCAACTTCAGCCGATCTTTGAATTTTCTCGCCTGGAGTTGAAATCATTAGTTTTGTTCATGGATAAACAAAATCCTCCCAGTGTAAATGAACATAGGCGTAATTTTTCTGATGTTTTAAGTAGTCTTGACCCAGTTGGGGATATATTAGATACTGTACTGCGTTTGGACCTATTGGTGTCACAACAAATCCTGGTGTCGGAACAAGTTCTGTTGAAATTGGATTCACTTGATCAGAATATACGAAAAGTCAAAGAAAACATTAATCGGAATATAACTCAAAACTTTAGTCGTGAGGTGTTGGATGATGTTAGAAAACTTCAATTTGACTTTAGACAGATGATAGTAATTAATAATTATAACAGTGTTCAACGAGATATTAATTCTAGAGATTCCGGCCCAAGTAGTGTGATTCTATGGCCCTATAATAACCAGTTTGACATACTAAGGCCTCCAAAAATTCGACCCAACCTCACATTGGGTGAATTATTAGATGCAAGTAGAGATGATATTATGATGATCGCTGAATTCTATGAGTTGAGAAAAATCATGCTACCCACGGGTACGTTGTTGTACCGGATTCTTCTTTTTTTGGGATTTAGCCCTGAGAAGTATTATTATCATGAGGGTGTTTCGAGATAGGTATTTTTATTATTGAGAGAGTTAAATGTAAATTTTACGATTCACTAACTAATAAAAAAAAAAGTCTAAAATTTTTTTTTGTCAAGAAAAATACTATAAATGAAAGCTAAGAGGAAATAACCGTAAAATCTTGAATCAGTCAGACTTACTAAATCCATGCATTAGCTCTACTAAACAGGAAACTATCGGTGATTTCAATATAGCTTTTCTGAATGACATCTATGTCAAATTCGTCACACATTGTGTTAATTGCGAGGCTGAGATTTACGAGTTTTTCGTAAACTCGAGTATATATATACCCGAAAAAATCTTCTCGACCCCACATGTTGCTACCTGAAAGAAGAGCCATATACTACACTTCATCTTCAAGCCATCTTCCGACGTATGGAATAGTCATTATTGCGGTTGTCGGTGCTATTGTTGTGGCCGTAATAGCCTATAAGGTGTATTTAAGAACACCTCGTGGGAAAATAACCAAGGCCAAAATCGAGGCTCAAATGCGTGAGGCTCAAGCTCAGAAGGAAGCAAATCAAATTTACCAAAGTCATGTAACGAACTATACAGAAAATGTGCATGTATATAGCATGCAAGATCAAACCCAACCACCCGAATACCAACCAGGTTACCAACCAGGAGGCTATCAATCAGGCTACCAGCCAGGCCAATATCAGTCAGGTCCATCTTACCAAAACGAAGATTTCCAGCCACCTAGCCATCCACCCAGCCATCCACCTAGCCAGTCAACTGGCCAACCGACAAGCCAGCCGACAAGCCAGCCAACAAGCCAGCCACCTAGCCAGCCAACAAGCCAGCCAACAAATCAGACTCAAAGTAGTTCAGCAGGAACAAATTTACCTCCTTACATCACCTCAACTGAGTCTCCAGAGCAATTCACCAAAGCTCCGAATGCTGCACACCTTAGATAAACGACTTGCGATTGGTGTACAAATAGATACAATGTATAGATAAAACCGAAGTAGAACGACAGTTGATCTTTAGACGAATTCAACTTTGCCGAAATAAGTACCTTTATATGTCAAATAGGCTTCACCTTTAATACCTGAAGTAACGATTTATTCTCAAATACATGGCTTGTTTTGTATGCAAACGAGGAGGATAACGATGACAAGGATAACGGTGTCATGACAAAGACGCAACAGTGGTTCTTTAGCCTCAAAGTCTGCTCCAACAATGTTCTTAATTAGATCTAGTTTTTACTTATTTTGTGAACTGTCAGCTCATTTACACTCTGCCTTATCTCGTACACTTAGATGATATAAATCCTGCATCTGAGATATTCTCAATTAATCCCAAAATGGAAATATAATTATCGACGCGTCGCACTTCAAATTTTCTTCATTAAAGTATGTCTTCACCAGTCCATAACGTCGATGAACTCCCAGAAGATCCAAGCTTGAGAGAGACAGAGTCACAGTCTCAGTCACAACAAGCAGTCCCTTCATCCCCATTGTTTTTTAACTCGTCTTCGTCCCAATTACACTCAGATGCTAAAGCTAATCCAAGTAGTCAGAGATTGAGAACCGATGTTTCTTCACCTCTTCACTATTCTTCTTCAACTGCTCATTATACTTCCGATAACAACAGAGCTCCTGGATCCAACTCTAAGAGTGATAGGTTAACCAGTGAAGTCGATAGAATTGTTAGAAGACATAATAGAAGTGATATTCAAGATGTTACTTCATCGCCTTTACGTCGTCGTACTTTTGTTCAATCAAGTACTGGTGGTTCAGAGAATAACCGTCATGAAGCTCCTTCTTCTTCCAACCCAAACTCAGATAACTTACCTGATGATGAACCTGTGAGAGTTATTTGGGGTACCAATGTCTCTATTCAAGACTGTTCTAATGCTTTCAGAGATTTTTTGATGTCTTTCAAAATTAAGTACAGAAAGTTACACGATCACACAGAAACTACCCCTGAAGATAATGAGCTCCATTATGTTCAACAATTAAATAATATGAGGGTCTTAGGGTTGACAAATTTGAATCTTGATGCTAAGAACTTATTAGCATACCCAGCTACCAAAAAGCTTTATTATCAGCTCTTAAATTACCCACAAGAAGTGATTCCAATCATGGATCAAACAACCAAAGACTGTATGGTTTCCCTTGTTATGGATGATGGGTTTGAAAATTCTGGTACTACGAATGTCGACGAAATTGAAACCAATGTCTATACAGTAAGACCATATAACATCAACCAAGTGGAAAGAGGAATGAGAGAATTGAATCCTAATGATATAGATAAGCTTGTGAGTGTTAAAGGTCTAGTTTTGAGAGCTACAGCCATTATTCCAGATATGAAAGTTGCGTTTTTCAAGTGTAATGCTTGTGATCACACTATTGCAGTTGAAATAGATAGAGGTATAATTTCAGAACCAACAAAGTGTCCAAGACAAGTTTGTGGCCAAAGCAATTCGATGTCAATCATTCACAACAGATCTTCATTTGCTGATAAGCAGGTTATTAAATTACAAGAAACTCCCGATTTAGTACCTGATGGTCAAACACCACATTCTATCAATTTGTGTGTTTATGACGATTTAGTTGATAGCTGCAGAGCAGGTGACAGAATTGAAGTATGTGGTATTTTCAGATCATTACCAGTTAGATCCAATCCTAGAATGAGAGCCGTTAAGAGTTTATATAAAACTTATTTGGATGTTGTTCACGTTAAGAAAATCGATAAAAAGAGATTGGGTGCCGACACTTCAACCTTAGAGCAAGCTGCTACTGAAAAAGAACAAGAAGTTGAACAAACCAAGAAGATCTCAGCTGAAGATATTGAAAAAATAAAAGAAATCAGTCAAAGAGATGATTTATATGAAGTTCTCGCAAGATCCTTAGCTCCTTCAATCTATGAAATGGATGATGTAAAGAAAGGAGTTTTATTACAACTTTTCGGAGGTACAAACAAGACTTTTAAAAAAGGTGGAAGATACAGAGGTGATGTGAATATTTTGCTTTGTGGAGATCCTTCGACTTCCAAATCTCAACTTTTGCAATATGTCCACAGAATTGCCCCAAGAGGTGTTTATACTTCTGGTAAAGGTTCATCTGCCGTTGGTTTAACTGCTTATATCACCAGAGATGTTGATACCAAACAACTTGTTCTTGAAAGTGGTGCCTTAGTTTTGTCCGATGGAGGTATTTGTTGTATTGATGAATTCGATAAGATGTCTGACGCCACCAGATCAGTATTACATGAAGTCATGGAACAACAAACTATCAGTGTAGCCAAAGCAGGTATTATCACCACTTTGAATGCTAGAACTTCAGTTTTGGCATCTGCAAACCCAATTAACTCTCGTTACGATCCAAGCTTACCTGTGACTTCAAACATTGATTTACCACCTCCTTTACTTTCAAGATTTGATTTGGTTTACTTGATGTTAGATAAAGTCGATGAAAAAATTGATAGACAGTTGGCCAGACATTTGACTGATATGTACTTAGAGGATGTACCAGATAAAGTGACCAATAACTTTGTTTTATCGGTAGATTTCTTAACTACATACATCCAATATGCCAAAGAAAATGTCCATCCAGTAATCACTCCAGAAGGTAAGAATGAGTTGGTTAAAGCTTACGTTGATATGAGAAATCTTGGTGATGATAGCAGATCTTCTGAAAGAAGAATCACAGCTACCACCAGACAATTAGAATCAATGATTAGGTTATCTGAAGCCCATGCTAAGATGAGATTATCACCAACAGTTGAATTAATTGATGTTAAAGAAGCTGTTAGGTTGATCAAATCCGCTATAAAAGATTATGCTACTGATCCTATTACTGGTAGAATCGATATGGATATGATTCAAACCGGTACAACCTCTACCCAAAGAAGAATGCAAGAAGATTTGAATAACGAAATCCTATCTGTTATTGAAAGCAGCAACAATGTTATAAGGTTTAATGAATTAGCCGTGAGGATAAATGAAAAGTCTTCTATTAGAGTTGAAAATTCGGATCTCACAGAAGCAGTCAAGAGATTAGTGCAAGAAGGTAAAGTAATCGAAACTGGTGACAGTCACCGTAGAACCATTAGGAAATCAATGGGTGTATAATGTATAATATTTATGTTTATTAATTAAATAAATGATTTAGGTTTATCCTGTGACTTCGTTTCTGGCTCTTCTTTATCAACTAGTTGGAATAATTGCTGAAGTTTTTCATCGATATCAATATCAACTGAGTCTTGTGATACATTATTTAAAAGTTTTAATTCCTTCTGTAAATCTACACTTTCACCTCTATGTAACCTATCCAATAAGTCTTTTAGTATGACCATTTTGGCATTATGCTCGTCTTTTAAGGTTTCAAGTTGCTTCCTCCTGGCTATTACTTCAGTAACTGCCAGACCAAAAACAATTGTAAGCACAAGAGTTTTGGTAATTGGTGTTTGAAATAACTCTCTAAACGTAGCCCTTCTAGTAGAAGTACTCTGATACCTATAACAAGATTTTACACTTCTGACAGAACCATTTCTTAGAGAAGTGAACATGCTGAGTGAAACGCGAATTGAATCAAAGTGAATCATAGTAAATAACTGGGACATTATCTGGAATACGAGAATGAAAGTTACTAAATCAACAAGTATATTACTTGTCGCTTTAAGTACATTATCGACTCTCAATTTCTTACTAAAATATTATACATACTTTGTATTAATGGTATCTTCATCCAAACATAAGGCACACGACGTCAATAATATAGCTGAAGAAACTGGAGAAATCCCCCATCCACATGAACTTTATGTGCCTCTATTGACATTTATACCTACCAAATCTCCTGTTCTTACTCGTCCTTGGGTTCTTGTTACCAGTAGCTTTATAGAAGAAAACTTTTTTGGGTTTTTCATGAGCTTTTTCACAATTTTCTATTTGGGCAAATACTTGGAGAATATTTGGGGCACTAAAGAGTATACCAAATTCGTTGCTTGTAATATCTTACTAGGCAATATTGTGGTATACCTTTTGTTTTATTTTCTTCTGTATGTGAGTGAGTTAAAAGAAGTTCCTCCAGTTGTTGTCACTCCCATGGCTGTAATTATGGGGCTTTTCGTGGCATTGAAGCAAAGAATACCTTCCCATTATTTCCTTTTCTTCAAAGGCAGAATAAGAATTAAAGTGAAGTATTTACCCTTTATATTAATTGTATCCAGTTTCTTACTTCTGATATTAAGTGAAGAATTCAGAATTAGTTTCCATTTATCTGTCAATGGGTTTCTTATCAGTTGGATTTACTTGAGATACTTTAAAGAAGGAACAAACGATAGACAGTCATATCTTTTACCATTTCTGCTTACAAGAAAGAGAAGTGCTAAAAAGAATTATAAGGTAAAAAAAACTGAAGAAGCAACCCGAAGTCTTCATTTAGAAACCATACCGATTAAAGGTGATCGGTCAGACCAATTTGCTCTATATACATTTTTCCCATCACCATTATCAATTTTGGTGAAAATTATCAGCAATACCATATTCGACATTTTGGTCAAATATAAACTTGTGGACCCTAAGAACTATTTAACCGATGATTTGGGTGACGAAGACCAATCTATTGATGATATACATGGATTACAATCGAAATTATTTGATTTATCATCTTTAAATGGTGCCCAAGAAGTTAGTACTATTGCACATAATTCTAAACTTGAGTCAGTATGGAACTGGATTGTAGGACTGACAATGGTTAAAAAAATCGGCGTAAAAGCTACAATGGATAAGAGAAGAAAGCAAGCTCTTCAAGAGTTTGAGTAAATAGTTAAAATCCACAATTGCATATACAAATTCCGCGAACGTCATACATGGGAGCTCTTGTATCTTTACCAATAGCTGCGTCTACTACGGCCATATCGTCGCTAGCTTCGTGTTGTGGAGCTGCAGCTTGTTCTGCGTTCTGTACTTCTATAGGAGGAACTTTCCAGTCTTCAATTATGACCAGAATAACCTATGCATTTTTCCTCCTTATTAACTCACTTCTATCGTGGGTAGTAATGTCACCATTTATTGTTCATAAAATTGAAAAAGCAACCTTTGGATTCTTGAATAGCAAATGTGGAGCTGAAGGTGGTGAATGTATCAGTTTTGTTTCAGTTCACAGAATTAATTTAGCACTTGGAATTTTGCACCTTATTTTAGCAGGACTTTTGGTTAATGTTAAATCCACTACAAACCCAAGAGCTGCTTTACAAAATGGGTGGTGGAAAATGAAATCATTTCTCTACTTGTTGCTTATTCTTGTGAACTTTTTTTTGATTCCTGATTCTTTTTTTGTATTTTACGGTAACCATATAGCCGTGATATTCTCAACTGTTTTCATTGGAATTGGATTGGTTTTGTTGGTAGATTTTGCACACGCATGGGCAGAAACCTGTTTAGAAAAAATAGAGCTTGAAGAGTTGACAGGTGAAGGTGAATACAATGCTAGTTTCTGGAAAAATTTATTGATTGGAGGTACTTTAATTATGTACATTGCCAGTATAGTAGTGACAATTTTGATGTATGTGTTTTTTGCCGGAGATGGCTGTGGAATGAACAAAACAGCCATTACTCTCAACATGATTTTTGGACTTATAATATCTGGTATTTCCATTAACCAAACCGTACAAGAATCAAATCCACAAGCAGGTTTAGCTCAGTCTTCTATGGTGGTATTCTACTGTACGTATCTTGTAATGAGTGCAGTTGCAAGCGAGCCAGATGACATGAGTTGTAATCCATTAGTTAGATCTAGAGGTACCAGAACTGCAAGTATTGTTATTGGAGCATTTTTTACATTTATTGCAGTTGCTTATACTACTACTAGAGCTGCTGCCAATTCGGCATTTTTCGATGAAGAAAGTACCGAACTTTCGACTTCTTTCATTAGCGATCAACCAAGTGGTCGTAATGAAATGAGATATCAAGCCATTAAACAAGCAGTCGATGAAGGTTCTTTACCTGAAAGTGCACTTAATCAACTTAACTTATATGATGAAGATACTGAGCATAATGACGAAGAAAGAAATAGTGTCAAATATAACTATACTTTATTCCACATTATATTCTTTTTGGCTACACAATATGTTGCTTCACTTCTTACAATCAACGTCAAACAAGACGAAGTTGGTGATTTTGTACCTGTTGGACGGACATATTTCATGAGTTGGGTTAAGATTATTAGTTCATGGGTATGTTTTGTTTTATACGGATGGAGTCTTGTAGCTCCAGTTTTTTGGCCCGATAGATTTGGAGTTCAATTGTAGATAATTGATATTTAATGTATAATGGCAAGTGTAAAGAAGAGATAAACAGCCTTCCTAAATAGGCAGTCTAGACCCACGCGAATTTAATTGGCTCGCTTTTAAATGCGAAATTGAAATTGTAATATGAAAAGTTTTCGATCGAATTTAACTTGGTAAAATGTCAGCCATCGTTTCTAAAGCCACTGGATTTGTTAATTCCTTAGTAACTAAGTCTACCCAATTAACCAACCAAGCTGTTTACTGGACCAAAGTAAGCGCTGAAGTAGGTAAGATTGTCTATCAAAAGGAAGCTTTAGCTCCACCTTCTACCGCTCAATTCCAACAAGTTTACAACAATGCCTTAAAATTTATTCAAACTCCTTCATTACAGAAAGAATTCTTACAAAAAGCCGCTGCTTTCAAGCCAACTAAAGAATGCGCTGCTAAAGCTGCTATTTACGGTACTCAATTATTAGCTTTCTTCTCTGTAGGTGAAATAATTGGCAGAAGAAGTGTTTTTGGTTACCCAAGTGTTGGACACTCTGAACACCATTAAATTTATTGATGCATGTACGTATATATATTCCTAGGTAATATTATTTGATATATTCACTAGATCACATTATATTTAATAAATATAAAACTAGTCTTGTTCTTTACGTCTTTTTGATGCTTCAATCATTTCTTGCTTTTGTTTACGTTTATGACTAATCACTTTAGGAACAGTGGTGATTTTCTTTCTGTCAATTTGGTTTTTCTTCAATGATTTCTTATCTTTTTTGCTCAATTTATTTAAATTTTCCATCCACTCAGAATAGCCTTTTTCACACCCAGATTGTTTCATAACATTTATTATAGGCTTAATAAGTTGACTATCTTCTTTGGTAAAAAATGTGATAGCTTTCCCTTGTTTTCCTCCTCTACCAGTTCTACCAATTCTATGAACATAAGCTTGAGCACTTTGTGGAACATCATAGTTGATAACAAGATTTACACCCTTAAAATCTACACCTCTTGCTAAAACATCTGTGGTGATAAGAACCCAAATGTCTCCATTTTTGAATCTTTTGATAACGTCATCTCTTTGTTTAGGGGTTCTCTCTGCATGGATAACATCCACATTAAGTTTATCATACAATAATTCGTGAAATAAGGCCTTAGCTCTGATAATAGATTGTAAGAAAATGATGATAGATGGCTTGAATTCTCCATCTTGAATAAGTTGTCTTATAGCCAACAATTTCCCTTCTTCATTTCCTGTGAAAACAAGTCTCTGTTCGATAGTATTACTTGCGGCTTCTTTATGACCAATGATAACTCTTATAGCATCTATCATAATAGCTTGACATATCTCTTCAACACCACTAGGAATAGTAGCAGAGAAAATGGTTTTCTGGACTCCTTTTTTGGATAAACTGCTCAAAATCGTATCGGTTTGCTGCAAAAATCCCTGTTCGAATAACTTATCAGCTTCATCAATGACTAAATTCTGAACTTTCTTAAGATTAATGCATTCCTTTTTGATCAAATCAATCAATCTTAATGGTGTTGTAACAAGCACATCATATTTATCTCCGTTAACTTCCTTTGCAATTAATTTATTGGCTAACTGTTTAGTTAAAATTCCAAGCTTTAAATTCAATCCTCTGCTCAAAATGTCCATGTTTTGATAAATCTGGGATGCCAATTCGTTTGTTGGAGCAACAATCAAGCATTTAATCCCCAGGTTTTTAGTATTGGAAGTCGTGAGTTTGTGAAGTAATGGAATTAAATATGCTAAGGTTTTACCTGAACCAGTTGGGGCACAAGCAATCAAATCTCTGTCATTTAGTATGATAGGGGTGGATTCACATTGGATAGGAGTGGGTTCTATAAATTCAGCTTTTAATAAGTTATCTAGGAGTCTCTTATTAATACTAAACCTAGAGATCAAATCCTCAAATGAACCTATAGGTAAAGGTATATCATTACCAGTAACCTTTGATTTGTTAGCTGTACGGAAAGCTTTACCCTGTTCTTCAGTTTGAATCTTAACGATGATTTCAGATTCAGATTCTTCTACTTCTTCAACTTTAGGTTTAACATGCTTCTTTGTATTAAAGAAATCAGTTTCTCTTTCAACTTCATTGTTTAAAGTTTGTTCCTTATGCGTATCAGCCTGTCTTTCTTTCTCATTAGGCAAAGCGAAATCAGCACTGAACTTCTTGCTCTTCTTGATGCTAGCACCTCTAGTTAATACTCTGAAGATATCCATTGAGATGAGATGCAAATTAATTGTATCTACACAGGAAGTGCGAAGTTTAGAGTGAATGAAAATTTTTTTTGATACTGAGGACAAGAATGAATTACTTACGAATGAGTAGATCCATTAGATGGAGTGGGGTTCAGGTCAGAAGTATTTATTTACATAAAGGTCCCAGGATCAGTGGGTTAAAGAAGAGCCCAGAACAAGTGTTTACCAATCTTGACGGAATTAGTTATGGAGAAAATACTCAACAAGATATCAAGCATATTAATCAATTTCTTGGGGATAAATATAGCATAGACTCCGACCTTGCATTACAAGTTGTAACTCACAAGTCCTTTGGAAATGGGATTTTACCATACAATGAAAAGTTAAGTGCCATGGGACAAAAAGTTTTAAACTGGTATACTGCCAAAACCGTTATTGAACAACCTTCCACTACTGACAAGCATAACGATTTAGCTATAAATGACAAAAATTTAGATATTTTAGGTCAACCAATTTCAAGAGAATTATCAGGAAGAGTGTCGATTGGATTATTTGCTAAGTTAAATAAATTAAATTCTACCATGTTTTGGAATTCATATAATGCTAAAGGATTAAGTTTTGAATCAAGTGGAGAATTAAAAGTTAGTGCCCAATTAGTTTATGCTTTAATTGGAGCAGTTAATTTTACTCACGGAAAAACGATAGCAGAAGAGTTTATTGGCGAGAAGATATTCAGCCAAGTTGAAAGTATTTCAAAGGAGTTAATAGAGAATTCATAATTGTACATAGATAATGAAAGACGAAACCAATGAAACACGAAATCACATACGAGTGATGACGCATGTTCACATAATTAAAGGTAAGTTCATGTAATGTGTCCACGTAAAGTAAAAGGAAAAGATGTTTTTGGAAGGTTCGTTGCACAAGAAATTCAAACTTTTCGCTTCAAGTTTCGAATTAGCCTGCAGGAGATGAAATTTGAGACCACGAGATTGAGGTGTAGAAAAAAGTATAAGGTCGTTATTTTTAATACCCCTGAGGCACCGACGCACCTTTAACGCCCAATTATCAACCACCATTCACATTCCCAAACCTTAAATTACCAGGACAAATATCAAAATAACGGCCCCAGTTGGACTGGCGACCCCTGCCACAACCTACGCAGGCGCGCGTCTATTGTAAGGTAAGATCAAGATGTGTCTTGACCGGACCGCGTCTGGATTTCACGAAGTAAAAATCTTTAATTTGTTTACCCAGGATAAAAACTGACATGAGTGAAAAGAACTTAGCACATCATTTAAAGGTGTTCAAACAGTTTCTTGAGATCTCAGCTGATCGTGGTAACTACAAGTCAAAGACGGGAACAAGAGCCGCAAGAGCAAAGGAAAAACTCTTGAGATTATCCGATAGTCAATTTGAAGAATTGAGTACTGATGTATATGATGAATTGAGAAGAAGAATTGATGAATCTCGTGGTGAACCTGATTATCTTTTGCCAAAACTGACCTTTCATCCAAATAGAAACAATGCAAGACAAAAGTTGAGTACTTTGGCTCAACACAGGTTTAAAGATTTGGTATCTGATATATCATATGAAATTGAAAGAAGAGGTTTACAAGAAAATACCATTAAAGAATCAATTTCTCCTACTGCTACTGAAACTCCAGCAGCTTATGCTAGTAGTACTAATGATCCAATTGTATCATCTGAAAAAACAATCTCAACCACAGAAGGCGATGATATCCTGAATCTTTCAAAATCAAGTAGCGCTAAAAAGAAAGAATTGACCAATCAAACCATTGGTATTTCCAGTAAAACGGTTGTGCCTACAAAGGCCAATTTAACCTGGTCTAGTGAAGAAGAGGATGATGATGATGAGAGTATTCATGAAAATTCTAAAGCTGTCGATGACCTCAATGAATTACCTCAAGATGACCTCAGTAGTGCTAAGCAAGTCGGCGGATTGCTTGGTGCTGGTGCCGTTGCTGGGGCCGTAGCCGGTGGTGCTGTTACTGCTACTGCTACTGATGTTTCTGATGAAACAAATGAGTTGAGAGACGAGTTGAAGGCTAAAGACCAGCAATATCAGCAATTAAAATTAGAGTTACAAAAACTCCAGGAAGAGCACGAAGAAGTCTTGGACAAAAACCAATCTCTTACCAGCTCGCTTGCTCAAATTGAACAGGAAAAAGACGAATTGCTTGCGTCTAAATCTGACTATGAGAAGAAAATATCTACCTTACTGGATAAATCTGAGCTCAATGATTTGACCAAAGAACTTGAGCAAGTAAAGAGTACCAATGCTGCGTTAAGATTGGAAAATCAATCGTTGAAGAACTCAGCTAACGCTTCTTCTCGTGACCACACCAGAAATAACAGTCTTAATACCTTGTCAAGAGATATTTCTGGTCCTGTTGGTGTTGCCGTAGCTGGCTCATCATTGGGGTCTGATAAAGAAAACCCACAACTTAAGGCTCTTGTAGATGCATTATCTAACTTAGATGCTCCATTAACCGAGAAGAATCAGTCGTTTACGCTGTTGAAAAACGACGTCACTGCCTGGCAAAAGAAGTACGAAGACTTGAAAGCAGGGAAGCTTCAAAAACTGTATAATACTGATCTTCTTAGTGAGTCTAACTTGAAGCATTTCATCACTTCCAATGGATTGATTCCACTTAATTTATTAACACAATTTCACTCATTAATCGATACGTTTTTAACTTACATCGATAATAAGGAATTCAACAGCGAAGTTTTATTTGAAAAAGTATCAAAAATTTCTGTAATTTCTAATGATATTGCCAACCATGGCGAAATTAATCATTTGAATTCAAATGATTTGTCTGTACAAGTCAGAGATTCGGCAAGTCATTTATTGACTGTTACTAGATACTTTAGTCTTTATACTAGCTTGTTACCAAGTGTAGTAGTGGAAAGAGCCGTTACTGGGTTATCATTTTCAGTTTGTGAATTGATCAGTAAATGTAAAGTTTCCAGTACTGACGCAATTGGTTCCAGGAAAGGATTTTCATCAGTTTCTGAAGCTCCAGCTATTAAAAATGATGATACCGCTGTGGGTGTAAGACCATTGAGAATGGCTAATAAGTTGAGAAATAACAGCGAGGATAGCCTTGGCACAAGAGAAGCTTCTCCAAAGACCAATAGAAAGTTCAATGCTTTGGCTTCAAAAATCGGCTCCTCTGATTCATTAAACAGCTTAAATGGTAAATCAACTAAAACTGTTAATTTCAGCGATAAACCAGATAGTACCAGAACTACTCCTAAGAAGAATGTTTTGGACAGAGTAAAGCAATTTGAAAGCCCTCCACCAGAAAGTAACCCTGAAAGAAGAAGAGGAAGCAGAGGTTCATTAAGTCCTCCAAGAACTGAAGATTCAAGTAATAGTTTCATCTTGAATAGGTCTTCTTTGGAAATGAAGAAGTCTCCAAAGGATATGAACCGTCATTTTGATATCAACCAGAAAGAACTTGACCCTGATCTCAGTACTAGCTCTATTAAATCTACCAGTTCCAACATAGCGAAACCAGTAGCTGCTGGTGTTTTTGCTGCTGCAACCGGCGCTGCTGTTGCTGGTGCAAGTGCTGATAGAAATGACGATATCAGTCTTGAAAATGATAAGAGCATATCTGTTGATGGTGAAAAAGATCTCGATACTGACGGAGCCAAGCGTTCTAATTCCAAGGGTAGAAGTATTTTCCAAAGTATCAGAGACAGATTTACTGAAACAAAGGATTCCACCAAAGAAGAATCTAGCTCTGATAAGCCAGATACTAGCACCCATGATACTAGCAGTGATGGGGCCCAAACATCTACCGCCGAAACTACTCCTTCCAAGGATGGAAACTCAGATGTTGAAATAACTCCTAGTAAATCTTTCCAATCTGTTAGAAGCAGATTGACTGATGAAAGAGAAAGAGTTCCTTCATCCTCAGCTTCTGATGCTACTATTAGACCAGAAGGTGATTTGAAGTCTCGTAAGGTTCATATTACCACTCCATCTGAAGAACTTGAGGCTGACGAAACCCTTGAATACAATGATTCTAAAACCATGCCTAATGGATTCAGCAGTGGTTCTTTGAAGGTAGTTAATAAGAATGGTGATGCTAAATCTAAAGAAAATAATGGAACCATTAACGGTGGTTTGGAAGATGATTTAAACGTGTCACCTGTACAGGTTGCTGAAAGGAAATTAAACGGTACGATTCCCCCAACTCAAAGTGCTCCGACTCAAAGCGCTCCAGCTCAAAAGAAAGTATCTATCTCTCCACCTAAGCCTCAACCAAGATTCAACGATGACGATGATGAAACTGAAGAGAGTGAATACGAGGAAGATGAAACTGCTAAGGCTAAGCAAAGACAGGAGTACAGAAAATCGATGGCTGCTGCTACATTTAATGTTGACTTATTCGATATTGATGATCCGGATAATACATTAACGCAAGTGTTACTTTACTTAGAGCACCAAACTGTTGAGGTTATCAATACTATCCAAATCTTATTAACGGCAATCAGAAAGCCCAATGCTACCCGAGGCGAATTGAGTCAAAAGTCCTTATCTGTGACGGAAGTTATCAAGCAGATGACTGAAGCTACCAACACTTCGATGAATCAAACTAGAAATGCTCAATTAAAGGAACATGGAAGTTGGATTGTGAAGAGTTTGGAAGATTGTTTCCACCGTATGAATATATTATCCAGACCAACCTCTGATAACAAGAGAGAACTGGAATTTGCTGATAAGTCATTAAAACAAAGATTAGCAGGTAATTGTCACGATATTGTTCGTTGTACAAAGGAGTTGGTTAAAACCGTTGAAGAAGCAAGTTTGAAAGAAGATATAGCTAATTTGGATGCCAGACTTAGACATGCAGATGATTTAACTTGAGAGTTTTAATGAGTTATGTGATTTGTGATATTCACTCTTGTCATATTTCGTGTATTATTCTGTATTTTTTTCAATTAATACAAGTGTGAATTAATGTAATAAATTTTAGATTTATCGTATAAACTTGGAGAGAAATTCCTGGTGATAATCCGAGTTGAGCGAATCGGTGGTAAACTTGGAGTTATCTTTGAGTTTCGTATCTTTCTTTCTAAATGTTGAAGACCTCCAGCTCTTTTTGGGTTCTTTAGATAGTAGATCAGCTTTGAGAGATTCTTTCTTTTTTAGTTCTTTTTCTTTTTTGATCTTCTCTAGTTCTCTCAAAAGTTGTTCTGAGTCTGAGTCTGATTCTGATTCTGAGTCAGTGACAGAGTTTTCAGACTCAGTTTGCTTGTCATTAGTTTCGTTATCATTCACATCAGGTTCTTTCGTTTCATGTTCTTTCATTTCAGTTTCATTCTCTCTGTTTTCACTCACCTCCTTTTCAGCATCTCCCTCCCCTATCCTGTTTCTCTCAACATCTCGCCGTTTCAATCCATCGTGAAACTGCCTCACTTCACCCAGACTAATCTCGTACTCCTTCGCATCAGAACGGTACTTTAAGGTCCCCTGCTGTTGTAATCCACGGGCATGCACTATACTATCGCCAATAGGCCGTTTCTTACCTCTTTTACCCTCTAAAGTAGGTCTGTGATTCGTAGTCATCGCAGTTGTTTTCAATTTCGCACTATTTTGCAACCGATTATAAATTAACATGTCTAGCATGAACGTATTCCCAGCATTTAATACGAGTTATAAGAAACGAAAACGGTCCTTTGCATGCTGTAAAGAATGCCGAACACGAAGAATCAGGTGTGAGCTTAAAAAGGATTACGAAAACAACGGCTGTGCCAATTGTTTTGTTAACCACTTGCATTGTGATCTTATCAGCGATATCCTTTCCAGGGAGAAAGTCGCCAAAACTCCGTTCGTTTCTATCCCAGAAGGTGATATAAACGACTTGGATTTGTGGAGCCTGAGGAGGCCGAAGAAAGCAAAAGATTCAACTACTAGTGGATCTGTTTCCGGAACAAAGACAACTGAACTGTCTCCAAATACTGATACTTCTGTACCAAATGGCCACGAAAATTTGGAAGAAAAGCCTCTCAATTCACAAACAGCCCATTCTTTTTCCAGCATTCTGAAAAGTCCAGGATCTATTTCTAGGGTTACTAACTCAGAACACAGCTCTAGTTTCAGCAAACCTACAACTGTCTACAGAGATTTAGACCCTCCGGTAGAGAGTGCCCCTGAAATATACAAGGATGTTTTGCCACCCCGTGTGGATTCTTCTCGATATAAAGATGAAATCAAGGGTGTTACACCAGGCTATATTCGTGCTTCTTTTGAATTTAACTTGTCTTCTAGTGGAGATGCTAAGTCCAAATTAGCATATCTTTTAAACCTCACAGGAGAAAAACCACCGCTCGATAGACCCAAGGTTGAAGACTTTATTGTTGATCAACTTGAAGGAATGAATGCGTTTAGAATCTTTCCTGGTACCGAGATAGCCTGTGAACAAACAAGAGAACTTTGTGAAATTTTCATGATAAAGTATAATCAAATTTTCCCAATCATTCACGAGGAAACTTTCTGGGAAGATTTCAAAAATAGAGAAATTCCATCTGTGTTAGTTTATGGAATGGTTTTGGTGGCTCTGAAAGATAAATTGAGTGAACCTACTTTGAAAAGCATTCTTGGAGAAGAAGATTTTGCAAGAAGGCTACAGGATCTTCTTCAAGATATTGAAGTTAAAATGAGAGAACTTCTTCTTCGTCTTCAGTGTGTGGATAATAATATGTTTATTAGAATGCTTTGTTTTATGTTACTTGCACTAAACCATACACCTAACTCGTTTTACAAGGAGAACTCAGCCAATGATATTACCACTGCTGTAAACTATGCATTTTCTCTTGGACTTGATCGAGACGATAGTGTTTTGGAATACGATGGCAGACTCATAGAGTATAGAAGAGGCGTGATGTGGTCATTATATGTACTCAATACTTTAGTGCAAGTGGCGAGTTCGAACTTCTCCCACATTCTGAAGTACAACAGTTCTAGTTTCAACAGCATTGCATGCCCATTACCTTCACAGGGCCACCTTATTAACGCCATCACGTTTCTGAAAATTGTAGACGATATCCGATTTGGCGGGATGTCAAATAATGAGATCAAACTTCTTCTGTACTGTGAATTCGGATTGTGTTTCAGAGAACGCAATGTTGATGTTTACGAAATAGGCAAACAAAAACCTGATCTCAAAACCATGGTCGGATTCTTTAGTAAATATAAAGATGATATGACCCATTTTTTGACCAGAATCATCAACAACAGTTTTATCATGGTTGCAAAATCTGATTCTGAGATAAATGAACAAGTCAATTGCGCAACCAATATCTTCCATTATCTTTCGTTACTCGACGAAGAATGGCTGATCCATATTCCCATTATTGTGGTTGCTCTTCAACGGAGTCTTGAAGTATTGGTAAAGTATCCCGGCAAGTTTCAAAACCCATCCAAGTACTTGCCTACAATTGAAATCTATGCCTCTAAATGGCCAAACTTGGGAGATATAAAGAAAAAATACGGCCAGCTTTTGTATAAGGATTTGCTACAAGTTTCATGATTAATATATAGTATACACTTATTCCTCGATTTCGTCCTCCCAGTCGTCGTCGTTGTCGTCTACTCTTTGTGGTAAGAGCTCACTCATTACAGGGCCTCCAAACTCAGTTAAAAGTTCATTAAGAGATCCCACAAGTTCTACATCTAAATCTTCTAGTGTTTGGATTATCTTGTAGGCATTTGTTAAAATAAGCTTAACATCTGATGTGGTTTCTTCATCCACAGATTTATTAGGAATGTCTCTATAGTCTTCGTAATTGCCTTTTTCAGGGTGTTGCTGCTTGGCTTTGAATAAGTGTGCTAATGTTTCATAGTAGTATACTTCCAAGATCTGATCGTTGATTTCCTGAACCAATTGGCACACTTCGATGGCCAAATCGTACATTTCCAATTCGATTGCAAATTTGGTCACAGTAAGCAATGGCTGAATTAATTCAACGATTTCAAAGTTTACTGCATCATCGTTTTCCTGGGCTTGGATGTTTTCTTTTTTCTGTTTAAACAATTCCCAAGCAGTAGAAAGAGCCTGTTTAGCATCATCGTTTCTCTGTTGACTAATTCTGATAGAAGATAACAATGAGTGGGTTTCAGGATTTGAGTTATCGATGTTTAAGGAATACTCAATAAGTTGGTCACACTTAGACTCAGCTTCAGGCTCCATGCACAAGTCAGTCATCCAGATCTCGATCTTTGCAAAGATACCTTCATTCAACTTCTTGATAATTTTCTGGTCTTTATTGCCATTTTCAAATTCCTCGTTCAATCTGCTCAATCCTGTGTCCAAATACTGCAACCCTTCTTGGCCACCTATAATTTGACCAAGATATAAGAATTTTTCAATTCCACTTTCTGCATTTGGATCCATTTCACAGGTCTTCATAAATATATTGTAGGCATTTTCCACTTGGTTGTTTTCTAATAAAACCTCCCCGAATAATTGTAGGTACTCGATATCTTCTTGGTTTTCTACGAGTTTCGACGTGAGTAACTCCAATGCCTCTTCAGGCTGAGAGTTATCCAAGAAGTACTTTGCTTCCTCTGTTATACTCATAATTTTTTCAACTCATCGCGAAAACATGGCTTTACATTCGGAGGTTTTGGAACGAGACAAGTACGATTTGCTACTCAACGAGACTCGGGTGCTCAAGTTGGTCTACCACAGAAACAAGAACCAGCACCGGTTGCTGGTGTGGTGGAAGTACTTCAAGATGTTATTGGCCCGTTTAAAGCGTATAATGTTTGAGCCTAGCATTGAGAATATCTTACTGCTTAAGAAGATAGTGCGCAAGTGTTTTTATGAATTTTATGGAATTATACAGCTAGGTCAGTTTATATCGCTAGGTCTAGTGTTAGTGGGAAGCCTAGGGCGAATCGGTAGTATTTTCGAGGAATTTGGACAAAAATTAGATGTGAATGTGAATACAAAGACAATTGTCTCTGAGACCCAGGAGGATATTGGAGAGATAATTGAACTTGCAGAAATACCAACAGAAGCACCCAAGAAAGAGACTCCCAAGAATAATGAGCTATCTAATGACAAAAATGAACGTAAACATAAAAAGAAAAAAGTTAACAAGAAAAAGAGAAGCGATATAGATAGAATTTTCGGATAATTTATTTAGTCGTGAACATTCTACTTACTATGTAGTTAAAATTGGACATAACGAGGTTGCGTTTCTAGATGTCTATCGTCATCCAAACCTCTATTCATAGCAGTAAGTCTTTCACCCGTAAGTCTTTCACTGAGTCTCTCTGGTTCAGGTTGATTTTGTCTTCTTTGAGCCATCAAGTTCATTTGCATTTGATGTTGCATCATTTGCTGTTGAGAGTATTGTTGAGGGTTTTGCGCTTGCCTCTGATCGAATTGTTGATATTGGTGATAATCGGGGCTCTGAGGCGAGTCGATTGACACGGGAGTGAATTGATTAAGTTGGTCAATATCCAAGCAAAATTCGTCGTCGTAATCAATCATATTATAGAAGTAAGGGTCGTTATTGTCGTAATAGGTGGGCATATAAGTTTGGGGTTGGTTAGCTGGGTTATTCGTTGGCATGTTCGTATTCGTCATTTGGTTCGTAATTTCGGGGTACTCTTGGTAGTATGGTTGTGATTGTTGTTGTGATTGTTCAGGCTCTTGTGGAGCTTGTTGAGGTTGAGATTGAGGTTGAGGTTGTGGTTGAAGTTGAGATTGTGGTTGTGGTTGTGGTTGTGGTTGTTGTTCTGCCTGCTGATGCGGAGGTTGGGATTGAGGTTGTTGGGATTGTTCAAGGTACTCTTCTTCACGAGGCTGGGACAATCTCTTCGATACATCCGACTCAGAAACAGGACTTTGGCTTAAATCACTAGAAAAAGGTGACAATTGCTCATTATCTCTTTCAGAGTTAAAGGCTTTATTCACCAAATCAGAATACTTAGAGGTTTGGCCATTGATATCAATACCTTTCTTTTTTAATTCCTTCTTTAATCTATTCTTTATTCTGGATTTACCCTGGAATCCAGTGGGCAAGAATTTACATTCACCACCCTCAATGTGGATTTCACACCAGATTTCAGAGTTTTCAAAATACTCTCCACACATAGAACAAGTACCTGGAGACTTAGACCTTTCTTTTGTTTTAACATCTTTTGGATATTTAAAGTGTCTTGACTTTAAGTGGGTTTTATAAGTATCTCTACGAGAGAACCCACCACTTGGATGACATTTATGGGTCACGTTATTCTCGTCAATATAAACACTAAACTTGTGGAAAGGACATGAATATGCCTTTTTAACCGAGTGTTTTTTCAAGTGTCTCGTAAGGTAACCTCTTAACTTAAACGAAGCTTCACAGTGAGGACACTGGTGAGACTTATCGGTTTCGGAACCGGATAATGGAGGTGAGGGAGTCCCGAAAGATTTAGGACTATGAGTCTGGTGCTGGACTGTTGGTTTCATGGACATGATGCTTTCGTTATTGGAGGAGTTGGAGATGGTAGGAGAGATATTATCGTTTGACACGTCGTTAGGTTTTGAATCGTCAGTGAAAGTCCATTCGATTTCGCCGTTTTCATTTTTAAAAGGCAAAAATTGGGTCGACAAGCCGGTGGAACAGGCGCTAGCGGACTGGGCGACAAGGGATTTGTCATAATTAATTTGTGGAAATAATGGGTCATTCTTTTTCTTTGGAGATTTAGGAGCTGAAGTGGCGGGAACCCGGGGGCCTAAAATCAGGCGGACTGGAGCTACAAAGACCGCTAAAATCGCAAGAAATATCTTGACCAAGGGATGGCTGATAAGCGCTGAGTAAAGCTTATCATCTATCATCGTTTTGGATGTTTTGTTATTTGTTAATATTGCGGTGATAGTTCAGGGTAAAAATTTTCTTGGGAAATGCGAATGAAGTTTTGCGAAATTGAATTTGCGAAATCAAATTAAATTTTGATATGAACAGATGTGTCTTTACCGGTGAGGTATTGTTATTTTGAGCGGGGCAGTATTGGTTGCAGAATAGACGACGAGGGATGGAATGTAACGTGGGATTAAAACAATATAGTTTGTTTTGAATTTAAATATCGGGTTTAGATAGTATATTTACCAAAGTTAATGAATTATTCATTGAACCAATTGCGTGATATCTAAAACGCAATCGGAGTTATATTAACTTTTACAGTGCGCGTAATCATAATCGTAATCGTAAATCGTATATTAAGAATGGTCCATATTGCTGAAGAAATCCCGTAAATTTGGATCTTGGGTCATAAACTCAGAGATATTGGCGGTGAAAATCTTGTCGCTCAAATACTCGAGCAATTTATTGCCTTCAATCTCTTGAAACATCACCAGTGTCGGAATCGTTTTATCCAACTCTGATTCTGCCTGCAGTTGTGTACACAGAGTTGGTTCCAGACACTCACTTGGGGTTGCTTCTCGACTGGGATTCGCTTTATCTATGTGCTTAAGTTCATCTATTCTATGTTCTAATGGAGCACTCGTACTGACAAATCCTGGTGCTCCTATCGACACAATTGGTGAAACATTCCAGTCATCTTTCGAAAGTATCAGCGTGATCTTTAACTTGCTTTTAACAAGTGATCCACCAACGTGACCACTTGGTATAGACTTTAAGTCTTTAGATCCTTGCATTGAAGTTTGTACAAGCTTATCAATACTGTCAAGAGTTTGTCTTAAAAACCACCACCGGTGGAAATGTCTTTTAAGTTGCGCATAGAACCGTGTTAAAAGGTCTCCGATTCGCTGGATCCGAGCCATGTCCAAATCTTGTCTTGCTGGTAACTTTTTGAGCTCTACCAAATAAATCACTTTGATCTTATACTTGACAAGAATCCCTAGAAGAATCTGCGATGCTGCCGGGAGAAACGGAACTGTAACTGGACAATCTCTCGAGTTGTTTTCTATCAGCTCGAGCAATTGAAGAGTACTATCACAAATCTCGAGGTATGCGTCGCTGAACTCGTGGTGCCGTTGTTGAAGACGGAGGTTAAAGTTTTGGAGAATTGTTTGTACGAAAACACACACGTAGAAGCAAAGTATGTGCATCTGATAGTCTCTGTACTTTAATGATTTAGGATCTACACTTTTAAGCTTAGCTGCCCACTCATTAACTTTTACCCCGTGATTCTGGATCTGCTGAATTGTAGCTCTGTTTTGTGGTTGGTAGATTGTAAGTACGATGGTTTCGAGTGTTTTACATGCATCTACAAGCTTAACAAGAAGCGAATCTTCTGGAGGTGAAATATTGAAGTCCTCGAGTTTGATGTAAAAAGCTTTTGAGTTGACGATCCCATTGAATCTGTCCAAAATATAGAGGGTCCACCAAAGCCCAGAAAAGTACTTTGAAAGTTCTTCTTTGCCGCTCAAAACCAAACTTTCGTGAGTCACTTTCATGTGAATCAAAAGCGTCTGGCCAAGCCCGATAGCTGTGTGCAAGTCCTGGCAACTTTGTTCGTTACCAAACTTAAGAGGCCTGAAGTTAAAACTTAAAAGTATGTGCACGAGCATACGGGTAAAATGGTCATCATCTCCCAACTCGGGTAAAATATAGAGAAGTTGTCTAATTTTACAATCCAAAGTTGCCAGAATATCGTCTATACGGCTCGATAATGAACCTGAATTACCTGACTCAGACTGGCCCAAGATATCTTCGAGCACGGGTAACGCAGCCAGGTCTTTTATAGCTGCCATAACTATAGCGTAAATCAAGACTGAACTGCACTCTTTAGCCCTGTATTTTTTCCAGAACGTTTCTTCCCTTAAAATCGGAAGCACCACGTTAAGTCTGGTGAAAAATACGTGGAGAAGCAGCTCTGTTTGCGAGTACGATACCGGGAATTCTGGGTCGTGAAGCGTGAATGCATTAATGGCCTCGAGGTAATGGTATGTAGCTTTTGACCGGAGTTTATGGCCTAATGGTGGTGGGAGTGCTTTTGTGACCGAGATCTCGTGGGAGTCGAGACTGGCACTTTTGGTAGGAATTCCTACCACCAGCAGAATGGCAGACGAGATGACAAAGTTGTGTTTTTTCTGGAGGTAAGCTGCGTCGATGACTTCGGGGACAACTTCGAACGACGGGGCCGAGATGTGGGACTGGGTGGGATGAGAGCCTGGAGTAAGATGAGAGCCTGGAGTGGAGCCGGCCACGGACTCGCTGGTGATGGAGCTGGCGATGTTTTGAACGGTAGGAAGCGACGTGGTGGTGCGAGATTCGTGGGACGAAGCGTAAGGACTGGTTCGAACATCTTGTGACACGATGTTTGGGTTATGTGGTAGCATTGCTGCGGGCGTGGTGGCAGCCGAGGCGGGGGTTCGTACGGCCAACGGGCTGCTGGAAGTAACTGGGTGATGTACAGCACCAGTAGAAGGGGTGGGCTCGTGGTAGTTTAGAACTGGTTGGTAATGGTCCTGGTACTGTTCTGGGACCATGCCAGGGGGATACTGGGCTGGTGGAACCGCAGAGTACGGCCTGGCGTACGGGTAGTTGACGGGCTGGGTGGGGTACCAGTAGCCGTGCTGCTGAGGGATTTGCTGGACCTGTTGGGGGTGAGCAAAGCCAGCGTTGTACGATGTGTGGTGCGATACAATAGCCTGGGCTAGAGGCTGGGCTAGAGGCTGCGTCGACGGTGGCTGCGGTGGTGGAGCGTACGTCGTGCTGGACGGAGTACTTGAGTGCAGAATTCCACCAGTCGGCACGGGGCTCTCGTTTGGCCGCACAGAACTCGGAGCTGCAAGAATAGGTTTAGCGTAATCTTTATCATCAGAGTGGTTAGCACCGGAATTAGCCGTAAGAACTGAAGTTTCGACAGAACTATTCACAGAATCATGAACAGAATGATGAATAGAATTCTTAGCAGGTTTTGTAGCAGAAACCTTCGAAAAGTTGTTCTTGATATCTTTATCTCTATCGCTGGATGACTTGACAATGAGATCACAAGTGACATTTGCATCATGACAGTTTTGACAACCAGTTTCGTCATAATTTGCTGATTTCAATATACATTTGACTCTCTTCTGTCGACACGTACGACAGCATTTGTACGTGCGTTTTCTTTTGTTGTAGCCTTCATTGAACACCGGGAAGACGTTCATTCTGAATATTATGAGTGCGGTGCGCGCTATTCTTTGTAATTAGTCGCTAAAATTCTAAAGAACAATAGACGAAAACTATTTTTAGTCGCGAATATGGGAGTGAGGCTTAGAAGGTGAGGCTGATAAGGGTTTGTGGTGGGTGGGAAGAGTGATACAGTGGTGTTGGGTGGGCTTAATAGATCTAAGAGTCGTGTTACTTAATGGTGTAGAATACGAACCCAGTTTAGAGTTTGTAGTTTTAGTGCGCACTAAATCGAATAATTTTTCACTGAGCGATGGTGGATCTTAGCTTGACACATCCGTCTATAACCCAGATTAATGGAGAAAATTGGTTTCACGAATTGAGTGAAGATTTCAAGGGCCAGTCGTTTGCACTCAAGGTCCAGGAAATCCTCCATCACGTCAAATCTGAATTCCAAGATATCCTTATCTTCAAGTCTTCCAGTTTCGGCAATGTGTTGGTGCTTAATGGTATAATTCAGTGTACCGAAAAAGATGAATTTGCATATCAAGAACTTATAACCCACATTCCTCTCATGGACCATCCAAACCCTAAAAAGGTTTTGGTGATCGGAGGTGGTGATTGTGGGGTGGTCAGAGAAGTAGCCAAGCATATTAGCCATGGAGCTGTTGAATCAGTTACCATGGTAGAAATCGACGATATGGTTATAAACTTGCTGAAAAAGTACTTACCAGGAATGGCCCGTCCAGAACTTTTTGAAAACCCAAACATTAACTTTGTTATTCAAGACGGGTTCAAGTTCTTGGAAGAGAATAAAAACCAATACGATGTCATCATAACCGACTCTTCTGATCCTGAGGGTCCAGCCGAGGAATTTTTTAAGACATACTACTATAAGTTATTAAAGGAATCGTTGGCTCCAGATGGGATAGTTATTATGCAAAGTAGTGAAAATATCTGGTTAAAAATCGATTATCTTAAGGAATTGGTGGGAGAAGCCCGTCAAGTATTTCCAAACGTGCAGTATTGTCAATGTTATATGCCCCTGTACACTTCTGGTCAATTGGGGCTACTTGTTGCTTGTAATGATGAGAAGAAGGATTTGAGTAAACCAGCTAGAGAGTTCAAGGGAGAATTCAAGTACTACAGTCCTGAAGTTCACGAGAGTTCATTCGTTCTACCAACATGGGCCAAGGAGTACTTGGCATGAATGGAATCGTTAAGTAGAGAATCACAAGAAGTATCTAGTAAGGATACTCAGTAAATAGAATTTTTTAATGATAGATACTGAAGTATTTAGATATAGAGTTTTCAAGAATACTTGAATTTGAATACTTTTGTAAACCAGTAAAATGGAGCACTTGAATAAGTACTCAGCTAGTAAATTAGATTCTGTAAATAATACTTGAATACTAGAGAATCGAGAATAGAATAGAGAATAGAACAGAATAGAGAATAGAAAAGAATAGAGAACAGAGAATAGAAAAGAGAATAACTTAGACAATTTGGACCTCTCCTACAGTAAAACACTAGGGAAAGCTTATCTAATACTCACCCCCTAATATTGTATAATCTGAAACCTCAAAAGTATTAAACCCTAAAACATTCAATTGCAAATCTCAAAAAGAAAACTGAAAAATACACTCACGCATGTCAGCAATTATCACTCTATACTCAAAAACTAATTGGGTAATTCAAACCTCTAATCCCCTCTACCCCTAGCTTGTTCCACACCACAAAACTCAACCCCAAACCAAACATCACCCCTCATAACGCCAGCAAAAAATAAACTCCTAAACAACAGGAAAAACAAAAAAAACAAAAAAAAGACGTGCGCCCACCACACGCAGTTTTTGTTGATTCTTCCACTTCCTCAAATATTTCTACTCCTTAACCAAGTTTTTAGTACACTTTGCACTACTAAGCACAACACGACTATTGAGCCGCAAAACTATACTATATCAATAACACTTACAAGTAAATATTGAATAGTTATATTTCCCTCCCTCAAAAACAACTTGTATCTGCCGCTTCTGTGCAACCCCTTCTGTCCTGAAAACAATGTCAGCTGAAGAAGATTATTCCCATAACATCGACGACCAGTTATTAAAAGCCGTTAAACAAGAAGGTGTTGTTCTTGATCAACCCATCACAAATGATTTGGATCCAACTGTCCAACACCAGCAATTAAACCTGCAACTGTTGAACCAACAGCAATTGGCCCAGCAGCAATTGGGACATCAACAACATCACCAACACCAACAACATCACCAACAACAACAACACCATCAACAACAACATCACGCATTGCAACAGGGCCACCCCCAACACCACCAGCAACAACAGCAGCTTCACCAGCAACATCAGCTCCATCTTCAACACCAAGGTATGTCCCAGCAATTGCCCCAACAACTTCCTCAGTCCGTCGACCACCATCAACATCACCAACACCACCAACACCACCACGGATTCGGAGATGAAAGTGAATTCAATATCCAGATTCCCGAACCTATTATCAACTCCAAGCTGAAAATATACCCGGTTCAGGAAAATACCATAACTGCTGAAGGTAATTTAATCACCAAGCCGTACCCTGATCAAACATTTACCGACCGTAAAGAATTAAATGATTTCATTGCAGAGTTTGCTCGTGATAATGGATTTGGAGTGGTGATTGCTCACTCTAATAAGAAAGCTATTTACTATACTTGTGAATTAGGTGGCCGTTATAGGGATAAAAAGAACAAAAAAGCTCAAGCTTCTTATCCTAGTGATTCATATTTGATGGACCCAAATACAAAGACAAAAAAATTGCGGTGTCCGTTTGCCATGACTGCAAGTTTCAAAAAGGCTAATCAATCATGGGTATTAAGAGTCACCTGTAATGAACATAATCATCCACAACTTGATCCATTATCAAACCATCCAATGTTACGTAAAAGATCCACTGAATTAAATATGTTAATTGTCGATTTGTACAAAGTTGGTACCAAGCCACTGCATATTGAATTGAAGATTAGAGAACAATATCCTGATATTTTAATTAAACGTGAGGATATATATAATGAAATTCGTGGTTATAAACGTAAATTAAAGAGAGAAAATGGTTATATGAATAATGCTGGACAAATAAATGGTAAAAGAGCAAATGCCAATTCTTTCCAACAAGTCGGTAATTTGGAAGATGACGATGAAGATGATTATCACAGACCAAGTGATGTTGACTTAGAACGTTTACAACAAGTTGCTGCTGCTGCCGTACATCACCATCAAAATCAACAATCCAATGATATGGACTCTGTTGCTGCTTCAATGGCTGCGGTTGCAAATGCAAACAATCAACATTCAAATGATCAAATATCAATGGATAATATTGATAGCCGTTTGGTCGGTGAATAATTGTACAATTTAAAGTAGTCTAGTGATGTTTGTATATTATATTCTGTAATAATTGTTTTCTGTATTCTATAAACTTTTTAGTATTTCAATCCCTTGAGCTCTTTCTTCATATATCCTTGCAAGTTCCCCTACTTTCCTTCCTCGTATAACTGGTTTAAATTTACTTTCATTGGTGATGGGTTTATCATTGATTCGTTGCGTTTCAACATGCACTTCTCGAGTCTCCTTAAATTTATATCGTTGTGGTGGATATTGTACCAGAATCCCCGTTTTTTGATTATCATAATCATTGGTTAGCGTAGTTTGAGAATTCATACTCTTTAATGAAGGGGTCATATAATTAGTTAGATTTTCATTTCGGACCAAGACTTTTTTGGGTGAAATATCGATTTCATCCACTTCCATTTCTTCAACTTCACTATCTGAATCAACCGTCATATCATAGTCTATGTAAGAAGTATCTTCGTTATGAGTGGTGAAAATATCGGCTATTTGAACATTCTTGAACCGATTATCGAAACTGTTCCAGTTATCAATTACCTTTCGTATAAAGCTGCTCACAATGATCAAATTACCCTCATTAGATTTAGAGTACACTTCGTGGCTCAATGCGTGGATGAAGATTTTAGATAAGTGTTTGGAGGTGAGCCGGGTGATTGAATGATGGGAAACAAGTTTTGAAAAAAGCTGGAATAAACTTACAAGAATGACCCGTACATCGTAGGGATGACCGTATGCAATGTCTTTAAAATTTTTTTGGACCAGATCATCTTTTAAGGGGAGTTTTATTTTTTGGACTGGGATAAGGGTGGGTAAATCCGTCACAAGTCGCTTGAAGCTTGTGGCTATGCAATATAAGTTCCAGTCGTTAATCCAGATCAATTGGTCTCGTTTAATGCAATCTACAAAGATTTCACTGCTCAACTTATTACCGGGTTTATGAAATATAAGTTCAACTCTGGGGCCATAAGTATCGATGATATTGTATGTTTGGTAAATATGATACTTCATAGAGTCCAGGGGCACGTCATTGAGTTCAAAATCAAACAAAAGCCTTTCAGACGATTCAAGTTGGTAATCGTGTTTATATACATTTAGGCTAATTTTGATCTTTCGGATATCGACCAAATGGCTGAGTTCATTTAACGAAGAGCAACTAACTATAAGTCCACTGCCAGACTCAAGTTTTATTTTATTATCGGCCAACTTGAAATTTTCGAATAGTTTCCGGGTGAGGTTCAAGTTCTTTTTTGTAGTATGAATATTACCAAGAAGTGAGGTAAGGGTTTTAATGAACCATCCTTCGTGAACAGTAATGATTTTATCTATAGATCTTAAGTTTGAATCATCTAGCAAAAACTTTTTCAAGAACTTTACCCCCCAAATCCAGCTTATTTTGTTTAATCCGCTGCAAAAAACAAGTAACGTGTATTGTTCGTGGGGCAAAAGCGTGACCAACGTGAGAATAAGTTCTTCGTAGTTTATGTCATCTGGAGGTGGGAGAAATGATGTATCAAACACGTAGATGGGGGAGCCCTTAGAGTACTGGCTTGTTTTATAGAATATCCTCTCCATTATATAGTTTTGATTGATTTGATGCGATGTGTAAGTTAGGGATGATATGCTGTGTGCCTCGGTATACTTTTGATACTTTCTATGCTTTCTATGCTTATGCTAAGTGAAACTATTCTAAGTCTAAAGGTAAAGGTAAGGATAGAATCCAGCTGCGAAAATAAACATTGAAAATGTCGTGCCTTGGCCGCCACTGCGCGAACTTGAGAGATTCACATTTGCCATCAACTCAACCATGGCCCCAACTAAAGAAACAACTCCCGAACGGGATGATCCCAAGAAGGAGACCAAAACACCCAAGATTGTTGAGGAAGAGCTTAGTGAAGAGGACCAGCACCTTAAAGATGAGTTGGAGCTTTTGGTCGAGAAATTGAATGAACCTAACCTTGCTGAATCGGATTACTCTGCTTCACTTGAAAGTCTTAAAAGTTCTATTAAAAATGCAACCACTTCTTTGACGGCTGTTCCTAAACCATTGAAGTTCTTGAGACCACACTACCCATTACTTTCGGAAATTTACAACAAATGGGCAAAAGACGCTTATCTGCTTCAGTATAAATTGGCTGATGTTTTATCGGTATTGGCCATGACTTATTCTGATGACGGTAAAAATGAGAGTCTTAAGTACCGTCTTTTGTGCAACCAGGACGACAGCATTGCTGACTGGGGTCACGAATACATGAGACATTTGGCGTTGGAAATTGGTAACTCTTACCAGGAAAACCTTGGAAACGACGACTCTTATATTTCTAAACTCGTCAACTTATCGATATTGATTGTTCAGTATTTCTTGAAACACAATGCAGAAGCAGATGCCGTCGATTTGTTGCTTGAAATTGAACAAATTGAAAGATTACCTCAATACGTTGATGAATCAACTTTCCAAAGAGTATGCCTTTATATCGTCAGCTGTGTTCCATATTTGGCTCCTCCTGATGATATCACGTTTTTGCAAACCGCTTACTCGATCTACTTGTCGAACAATCACTTAACTCAAGCTTTAACTTTGGCTATCAAGTTAGACGATGAGCTGTTGATCAAACAAGTGTTTGAACTGACTCAAGATACTTTGGTCCACAAGCAACTTGGGCTTATTCTTTCCCAACAAAACAATGGGTTTAAGTATCCTGGAGATGACGAACAGGTCCAAGAGTGTATTTCCAACGTTAAATTACAGGAAAACTTCTCTTATTTGGTCAAAGAATTGAACTTACTCGACCCTCGTGCTCCTGAAGATATATACAAGTCACACTTAGAAACCAGCAAAGCAGGAATTGGTAATTCAGGCTCTATTGATTCCGCTAAACAGAACTTGGCTGCTAGTTTCGTCAATATGTTTTTGAACTTAGGATTCGGAAACGATAAATTGGTTCTGACTGAAGAGGAAAACAAATCGTGGATATACAAAACTAAAGGTACAGGTATGACCTCCACCACTGCTTCTTTAGGAGCCATTAACCAATGGAATGTTAACGATGGGTTGCAAATCTTGGATAAGTATACTTACTCAACCACTGATGAAATCAAAGCTGGTGCCTTATTGGGAACTGGTATTATTTCTGCCAATGTTCACGATGATGTGGATGCAGCTTTGGCCTTATTACAAGACCATGTGGCTGACTCAAGCAATAAACTCTTACAAACCTCTGCTATAAATGGATTGGGTATTGCATTTGCTGGTACTGCCAATGAAGAGGTCAGTAACTTATTGTTACCACTTGTATCCGATTTGGATATTTCAATCGAAGTTTCTGCTTTGGCAGCTTTAGCTTTGGGTCATGTATTTGTGGGAACTTGTAATGGAGATATTACCTCTACCATTTTGCAAACTTTATTGGAAAGAGACTTCACTCAACTCACAAACAAGTTCATCACTCTCATGGCTTTGGGTTTGGGTTTGTTGTACGTGGGTAAAACTGAACAAGTTGAAGATGTTTTGGGAACTATCGATGCCATTGAGCATCCTATCAGTAAGACCTTGAAGGTATTAGTTAATATTTGTGCTTATGCTGGTACAGGTAATGTTTTACAAATTCAGTCTTTGTTACAAATGTGCACAGTTAAGCCTAAAGAAGATGAATCTAATGAAAATGATGATGATGCTGATGCTGATGCTACTGCTCCTGTTGCCAATTCTACTAATGTTCAAGACAGAACTAATGAAGATGTGATCATGGAAGATACGGAAGAAGTCAAGCCAGAAAAGAAGAGTGAAAAGGAAGAAGAGGATGATGAAGAAGTCGAAGATGATGACGATGTCATGTTCCAAGGATTTGCTGTTTTGGGACTTGCTCTTATTGCAATGGGAGAAGATATCGGTCAAGATATGTCTTTACGTCATTTTTCACATTTAATGCATTATGGAAGCCCATTGGTTCGTAGAGCCGTTCCTTTGGCTATGGGATTAGTGTCAACTGCCAATCCACAAATCAAAGTATTTGAAACCTTATCACGTTACAGTCATGACCCTGATTTAGAAGTGGCTCAAAATGCCATTTATGCCATGGGTTTGGTTGGAACTGGTACAAATAATGCTAGATTGGCTCAATTGTTGAGACAATTGGCTTCTTATTACATCAAATCTCCAGATTCGTTATTCATGGTTAGAATTGCTCAAGGTTTGTTACATTTAGGTAAAGGTACCTTAACATTAACTCCATTCAATATTGAAAGAAGTATTATTTCCAAGGTTTCTTTGGCCTCGTTATTAACTCTTTCTGTTGTTTTGATCAATCCTAAACACTTTATTTTGAGTGATTCTACCACAGAAACCACACATCAATTGTTGTACTACTTGATTCCTGCAGTGAAACCAAGAATGTTGATTACTGTTGATGAAGACTTAAACCCAATTAAGGTCAACGTACGGGTAGGTCAAGCTGTTGATGTGGTTGGTCAAGCTGGTAAACCTAAAACTATTACAGGATGGGTGACGCAAAGCACGCCAGTTTTGTTGAATTATGGTGAAAGAGCCGAGTTAGAAAATACCGATGAATGGATCAGTTTAAGTAGCTCGTTAGAGGGGGTGGTGATTTTAAAGAAAAACCCCGAGTTTATGGAAGTTGATGCCTAGTATTTAAGAAATATATAACTATAGTTATTGATACTTTTGTAACCGCAAGCAATATATTGAAATATAGATATATAATAGCCCTCTACTTGGAGAAGTGGTTCAATCTTTTGATATCCTGTTCGTTCTCTTGCTTTCTCTTATCGTAGACATTTAAAGTCTCTTCAGCAGCTTTAACACCAGCCAAAACCATTGCTCCAAAAGTTGGACCCATTCTATTGAACCCATCAACTTCTGCCAATTCCATTCCGGTAACAACCAAGCCGGGTGCAACTTCACGAGTTCCTTTAACAATGGCATCTTCAGCAGTATTCATATCCAAACCTCTCATGCGGCCCAATTCAATTTGGTCAAGAGCTGCCATACGCTTAGCAGTTCCTGCTCCAAATGGTCCATCATGACCTGCTGCGGATAAAACAACGTTACAATTGATAGTGTTTGGGTCCATGCAAGAGTGATCATCGTGGTGTAACGAAACAAGTGTCCAGTTAGTGACAACTCCGGCAAGGCGTAAAGATCCATCAGCGTTTGTTCTGGTGATCAAATCTTCAACACAAGTGGCATTGAACATCTTTACATTTGGGAACAGCAAAACTTTCAGCAATAAAGTTGACATGAAGTAAGCAGCATGTTTTACAACTACAAAGTCACCTTCATCTTCGTAATCAATTCCCAATTCTTCCAAGAATTTCTGGGCAGGCTTTCTTAACACCATAGCACTGAACAACTGACCACCTAACCAGCATCCCCCACCTGGAGATACGCTGGCTTCAATAATTGCAATGTTCAAATCTGGACGATTTTTGGCTAAAGTATAAGCAGCTGACAATCCAGCGGATCCTGCACCAATAATAACAACATCTGATTCAGCATATTTTTCCAAGTCAGCAAAATACCTTTTAGTCATTGCCCTGGAGACTGAAGATTCTCTGATAGGGTTGAACTTAAAGGAATCCCAATCACCATAGGAGACTTGAGAAGGTGCTTGAGTCTTGATGTGAGTTGGTTGAATTGTTTGAGTTTCGAGTTTAACGGAAGGAGCCATTTTGTAGAGATCAAAAGGTGGGAACAAGCCTTTTTATACTTTTCCAGATGGTTCTTCTTACACCTCTAAGTGCATAGTTTTCTTCAGTATACCCCTCTGCCATGATTATACTCGCATACAGAAATGGCTGCGAAAACCTGTAAACGCATAGGTATAATACAGACTTTGGGGAATAAGCTCCGGGTTTTGTGTTTGCTGTTGGGATATTGGTTAGGGGGTTGCAGGTAAGGGATGCAGTTAGAGGGGATACGATTACACAAGGGAAAATTACAGAGGGGATACAATTACACAAGGGATACAATTACAGAGGGAATTGATTTGAGTGCTTAGTAGTTGTTCTAAGTTATTCAATTTCTACATTTTCAATACTAATCCTTGGTTTATTAAACTTTATTGGTTTGACATATTGTTTTTATCAATTTTTTGTGGTTTATTAGTTTAGACCTATGCTTATTGGATCCTTTAGAATCCTTTCAAAGGCTATATAGCCTGCATTTAAACCTTCTTACCCAAGATATATTCAATCCACTACATATACTCCTAACCATACAATTTTATACTCTTAGGAGAAACTAAGTACGCCATAATATACTAACTACAGGAACTAGCGATAAACGCTCCGCATAACACCAAAATAATCCACAGGGAAAATGCGCAATGAAGGTACTTCTTTTAGGATCAACCGGCTTGGTCGGGGACAAAATTCTCCGTGAACTCGTAACTAATGATGCTGTTAAACAAATCACTACTATCAGTAGAAGAACACCAAAAGTAACGAGCGATAAAATTAATGCAATTGTTGATTCTGACACAGATAAGTGGTACCAAGATGATTACTTCAGTGGCAACGATGTTGCTATCAGTGCGTTTGGTACCACTCGTGCCGATGCTGGAGGCAATGCCGAATTTAAAAAAATCGATTATGGTAACAATCACAGATTTGCTGAAACTGCTTACAAGAACGGAATCAAAAAATTCATTCTAATCTCTAGTGGTGCTGCAAACTCTAAATCTAAATTTCCTTACTTACAAGTTAAGGGACAGCTTGAAGATGAGGTCAAAAACTTTGGGTTTGAGTCTACTGATATTTTGAAACCAGGGGTATTGCTTGGTGAAAGAGAAAGGGCTAGATTTTCTGAAGGAATTTTCCAGAGTCTTGCCAAATTGCCATTATTGGGCGGTTTGGTTCCATCCAATTCTGCTGAGAATGTGGCTAAGAAGACTGTTGCTATCCTTGAAACCACTGGTCATAATGTCTATAGTCAAGCTAGTATCAATAAGTTGTGAGTAATTAATTTTGTAATTATTAATACGAATATATGTTTTTTGTGAAATTTACGTCTTTTTAGAATTCACACAGTCTTTTTACCATTGACCTGAATGAAATATATATATATATATTTAAGAAAAAACGAATATTGATCGGATGATGGTGGTATCAATTATTCAATTGTCCAGAGTACGAATAATGATAATTTCTGTATTAATCAAATTAATTTTATTGAAAGATCCATTACCAAAATTATTTGCAATTGAACAGTTAGAGAAAAATTCCCTAAAAATCAAAGAACCACATCAATAAATTCAGATTCATTTTCCAATTATGCGTTGTAAATCAACAACAAACACAACTGTTTTACAGTACTCAGAGGTTTAATGTGTATTTTATTACTTAAATTCTTGGGCCTTACCTGCCATCAATAATCCAACAATCAAGCCGAATAATCCCAATACAGAACCAAAAATTTCAACCACCAAGATTTTAACAAAAAGTGAAGAATCGGCAGCATCTGAAACAGCAGCTGTTGCTCCAGTAATTCCAACAGCAATACCACAGATTAAATTGGAAAAGCCGACGGTGAGACCAGCCCAAAATAATGAATATCCAGTGTATAAATTTTCTTTAGTAAAGAGCTCAGTCTGGGGAACATTAGTTAATTTTGCCGAGAATACAATTGCCATGATCAATCCATAAATAGCCACCACTTCACAGAAGATAATGGAAATCAAGTTTTTAGTAGTGATTCTTGGAGTTTTTACCCCAGCTCCAATGATTGAAGAACCAGTAATGAATATCCCCCAAGCAGCACCAACTACCGACAAACCTATACAAGATGCGATTCCCAAGTTAGCCCACATATATGGAGAAGTTGATTCGAGAAAGTGTCCGACATTGAATGCTTCACCATCTCCGGTGAAAAGCATATACCCACCCACGAGTGCAGTAGTCGCCACAACGATGCTGGAGTATGCCATTATTGAGATGTTTTCGGGAGTTGAATTTCGCGCAACTTGAGAATGGTGATATTAAGAGGCTGCGATTTGAGGACATTTGAGGAGACGTAAAGTTTGGATACTGTGAAGAAACTTGGATATAGTATGAGTGTTACGGGTATCAAGATTTCAAGGACTTTCTATGTATAAACGATGTAATTACTAAATCGTGGTATTGGAAATGCACCATCAAGCACATATTGAACTAAATGAAACACAGTTTATGATTTTAGATACGAGCCAAATGGAACACTGCTCAAAAGTTATGTTTTGTCACCAAGTAATGCTTTCACAGCTATTTGTATTCTCTAACTTCTGAATCTTTTGAGCTTTAACTTTTTGAACATGAACGTTTTGAACAGTTCTCAAACTGCAAATTCTCGACTAATAGTTTTTGCGGCTATTTACTATTTTGAATCAAATGAATGCGTGAATAATGAATGCGTGAATCAAATGAATGTGTGAGTCCAATGAATGTTCCGCGAATTTTGAATCAAATGAATGCCTGAATCAAATGAACGGCTTCCCCTCAATTTTGAATCAAATGAATGCCTGAATCATTTGAACGTCTTCCCCTCATTTTTGAATCAAATGAATGCCTGAACCAATTGAACGTCTTCCCCTCAATTTTGAATCATTTGAACGTCTCGAATAAGTTGCAAATTTTCCACCAACTAAATATTTTTTGCAGCTATTTGTGTTTTTTGAATCAAATGAATATCTAGATTAAATTGTAATTCTCTACGAAGTAATGATAATTGTAGCTATATATAGTTTTGAATCAATCTAATGCCTGCATTAGGATAAAATCTTTCTACTAACCGATGATTTTCGTAGGTATATATAATTTGAATCATTTGAATGTCTTCCCCTCAATTTTGAATCAAATGAATGCCTGAACCATTTGGACCTCCTCCCCTCATTTTTGAATCAAATGAATGCGTGAATCAAATGAACGTCCTCCCCTCAATTTTGAATCAAATGAATGCGTGAATCAAATGAACGTCCTCCCCTCAATTTTGAATCAAATGAATGCCTGAACCAATTGAACGTCTTCCCCTCAATTTTGAATCATTTGAACGTCTCGAATAAATTGCAAATTTTCCACCAACTAGATATTTTTTGCAGCTATTTGTGTTTTTTGAATCAAATGAATGTCTAAATTAAATTGCAATTTTTGTACTAAGTAATGAGTTTTGTAGATACCTAAAGTTTTGAGTCAATCGAATGCATGAAGTAAGTTGCAAAATTTCTACTATTTGTGATTTTCGTAACTATATATAATTTGAATCAAATGAACGTCTTCCCCTCATTTTTGAATCAAATGAATGCGTGAATCAAATGAACGTCCTCCCCTCAATTTTGAATCAAATGAATGCGTGAATCATTTGAACGTCTTCCCCTCATTTTTGAATCATTTGAATGCCTGAGCCATTTGAACGTCTTCCCCTCAATTTTGAATCATTTGAACGTCTCGAATAAATTGCAAATTTTCCACCAACTAAATATTTTTCGCAGCTATTTGTGTTTTTTGAATCAAATGAATGTCTAAATTAAATTGAAGTTTTGTACTAAGTAATGAGTTTTGTAGATACCTAAAGTTTTGAGTCAATCGAATGCATGAAGTAAGTTGCAAAATTTCTACTATTTGTGATTTTCGTAACTATATATAATTTGAATCAAATGAACGTCTTCCCCTCATTTTTGAATCAAATGAATGCGTGAATCAAATGAACGTCCTCCCCTCAATTTTGAATCAAATGAATGCGTGAATCATTTGAACGTCTTCCCCTCATTTTTGAATCATTTGAATGCCTGAGCCATTTGAACGTCTTCCCCTCAATTTTGAATCATTTGAACGTCTCGAATAAATTGCAAATTTTCCACCAACTAAATATTTTTCGCAGCTATTTGTGTTTTTTGAATCAAATGAATGTCTAAATTAAATTGAAGTTTTGTACTAAGTAATGAGTTTTGTAGATACCTAAAGTTTTGAGTCAATCGAATGCATGAATTAGGTTGCAAAATTTCTACTAATTATGATTTTCGTAGCTATATATAATTTGAATCATTTGAACGTCTTCCCCTCATTTTTGAATCATTTGAATGCCTGAATCATTTGAACGTCTTCCCCTCAATTTTGAATCATTTGAATGCCTGAATCATTTGAACGTCTTCCCCTCATTTTTGAATCATTTGAATGCCTGAACCATTTGAACGTCTTCCCCTCATTTTTGAATCATTTGAATGCCTCGAATAAGTTGCAGATTTTCCACCAACTAAATATTTTTCGCAGCTATTTGTGTTTTTTGAATCAAATGAATGTCTAAATTAAATTGCAATTTTTGTACTAAGTAATGGTTTTTGTAGCTACATATAGTTTTAGATCAATCGAATGCGTGAATTAGGTTGCAAAATTTCTACTAATTATGATTTTCGTAGCTATATATAATTTGAATCATTTGAACGTCTCCCCCTCAATTTTGAATCAAATGAATGCCTGAATCAAATGAATGGCTTCTCCGCATTTTTGAATCATTTGAACGTCTTCCCCTCAATTTTGAATCATTTGAATGCTTGAATCATTTGAACGTCTTCCCCTCAATTTTGAATCAAATGAATGCGTGAATCATTTGAACGTCTTCCCCTCAATTTTGAATCATTTGAATGCCTCGAATAAGTTGCAATTTTTTTACCAACTTAATATTTTTCGCAGCTATTTGTGTTTTTTGAATCAAATGAATGTCTAAATTAAATTGAAGCTTTCTACTAAGTAATGAGTTTTGTAGATACCTAAAGTTTTGAGTGAATCGAATGCGTAAATTAGGTTGCAAAATTTCTACTAATTATGATTTTCGTAGCTATATATAATTTGAATCATTTGAACGTCTTCCCCTCATTTTTGAATCATTTGAATGCCTGAATCAAATGAACGTCCCGCGAATTTTTGAACCAAATGAATGCCTGAATCAAATGAAATGAACGTCCCGCGAATTTTGAATCAAATGAATGCCTCGAATAAGTTGCAAATTTTCCACCAACTAAATTTTTTCGCAGTTACTTGTGTTTTTTGAATCAAATGAACGTCTAAATTAAATTGCAATTTTTGTAATAAGTAATGGTTTTTGTATCTATATATAGTTTTGAATCAATCCAATGCCTTAATTAGGTTGCAAAATTTCTACTAATTGTTATTTTCGTAGCTATATATAATTTGAATCATTTGAACGTCTCCCCCTCAATTTTGAATCAAATGAATGCCATTTGGACGTCTTCCCCTCATTTTTGAATCAAATGAATGCCTGAATCAATTGAACGTCTTCCCCTCAATTTTGAATCATTTGAATGCCTCGAATAAGTTGCAATTTTTTTACCAACTAAATATTTTACGCAGTTCTTTGTGTTTTTTGAATCAATTGAATGTCTAGGATAAGTTGCGATTTTTTTATTAACGTAATACTTTTCGCAGCTACTTATGTTTTTTCATTTGATCTTTGAATCATTTGAATGTTTTAAATTAGTTGCGATTTTTTCACTGACTAAAGGTTCTCCCAGCTGCTTAGTTTTGAATCAATTGAACGACGAAATTAAATTGCCAGTATTCAATTAACTGAATGCTTTTTGCAACTATTTGTGTTTTTGAATCATTTGAACTCTGAACTATTTGGATATTTGAATCATTTGAACGTCTATTTTCAACTCGCAAATGATCACCAACTAATACTCTTCGCAGCCATATATGGTGAACCTTTTGATCGTCTATCTTGTTAGGATATTGTCACCCACTAAAGTCTTTTGAAAATATAATTTTAGACAGATATTCTGAGCTTTGTAGTCTGTTTTTATCTAGAAATTGTGTTCAAGTGGACGAAGAGCTTGATTATGGTCCAACCGTTTCTAGTTAAACATCACGAGATACAACATAATCCAGATGTTGATAATGAAACAGTTAGTTGGTTTTGGCCATAATTTAATTTGTAAGCAGTTCCAACTTTATAATTGACGGTGAAATAATCTAATGGCTTTAACTAAAAGAAAATCCTGATGGAACTTAAATCTATACAAAAGATTCGCAGTTTTGCAGCCAAACTATATATCTCTTAAATGTCCCAATCTGATTACAACAACTTGAATCGTAGCCCCAGCCAGCCAAAACGGGTCGATTATGCCTTAAGAGAAAACAAATATTTTGCAGGACCAAATTTATGGCCTTACATTAGATGGTTTATCACCTACGACTTTGCCTAAGAAGCCCTGGAAAAGTTGTATAACAATCATGACCACCACGAAATAGGACACCCAGATTTCATCCCGGAAATTGCTAGGTTTGAAAATGTTTTTATGCTTTTCTAAGCTTCTGTTGAAGAGCTAAGAGAAAAATTTTAACAGCTGGTGGGGTCTGTAAAACAGTTACACCTTTGGAATATCTTGACACGACTGGCTCCTGGGGAGATGTGCTTATCAAATCGTTTCAGGTTGTTTCCCGTTATTACAGCTCATTACTTCCCGAACGGGGGTTGAATCTCCCAATTAATGATTTAAATAATGTTGTCTGCCCCCAGTTACTTGATTTTCGAGATCAAAATTGAATCCCGAAAGTCTTAACGTCAACCAGCTCAAGTTTTTGTTGAAACAGTACAAATGTGGTCCAACTCCTAATACTAAGCAGAAGTTAACTCAGGAACTTAGGGGCATTCTTTACCACACCCCTGATGAATTAAGAGCATTAATCACAAAGGCAAGAACCGTACCAGCCACCTATGTGTTTTTGTTGGTATTGAAAGTTGTAGTTTCGTATCAGGATAATTGATTTAGTTTAATACATGGCAAGGGAAAAGGATTGGGGTAAAGGCGAAAATCAGGTGAGCAGATCAAATGGGTGAATTAAGCATGAAGTGTGATGAAAGTATAATGGGGTTTAAAGATATATAGTTTAAAGTATAATGTGGTACAAAGTTATATAGTGAAAGAATTTAATGAAAAGAAATGGAAGTATCTACTAAATTTTACACAAATATCAAAAGTGCACTAGATTTATTGACGGAAAATAATCTACAGCGAATTTAAAGTCAAAGAATAATGCACAAAAGGAGATCAGATTGAGATCACACACATCACCTAATTACACATCATTCCAAGAGTTCGTCATGAATTTCATTCAATTACATTATACGAAAACGCACTCCTAAAAAGCCTGCATGAAATCTAAATAGTACAACTCCAGCCGGTCACATGATCAGCCCCCACAATTGCAACCCCCAATCGAAACCCACAATCAACAAACACCAATCGGGATCCACATTTTGCAGTCACACGTTTCCCCAATCCCCGTGAAATCTAAGCCATTTCTCGTACTTCGCATTTAAATTTGCTTAGCTTGCAGGTGGGATCGGCGGACTCGTGGCCCTGAGATTTACGAAATAAGTTTGAGTAAACTCTTCTTCAGTTTGAGAAAACTCTTCTTCAACTCATGAACTCAATTCACAAGTTGCCACTTGAATTGGTAGCTCAGATCATCTCTGAATGCCCCAAACACATCCAGTACCAACTTTTGAAGTCTAAGAAATACGCTGCATTGGCATATGCTTCTTATTACAAAAAAGTTGGCATCATTGGCGTAGATAACCAGCCCATTAGTGAACTTGGTGTTATGGCCCAGTATACTGATAAATTGATCATCCCACCCCCAGAAAGCCTTTTGCCACCACCTGAAGCTTCCGTACAGTTTCCTGACGGAAGATCTTTAATTATCTTTTACAGAACACATCCACTTTATGTTCCTGATACCCTTATTGTAACTTTTGTCAATGACTTAAAGTTCATTAACGATATGGCTCCTGGTCTTTTGAGGAGGTTCAAAAAAATCCATTACGTTAACATGACCCCAAATTCGTTTCGGTTTATGGATTTCATGCAGTTTTGCGATTTTGATAAAATTGTAACTGGTAATGAAATGGTTATTCCTTCGGGAATATCTCTGTGGTGTATCACAGAAGGCCAGTACATCCCCATGCCTCTGTTGAAGGATTTATCATTGATATCTTGTGATTATGACTCAACTTTGTTCAATTATTTACCAGATCTTACTAGTTTTGCACTCTTAGGGTTCCCGTTATCGATCAATTTGGACCTTCCATCCTTGAGAAAATTGACAATTGGCCACTTCCCAGGAAGAGCTGACTTGTCGAAGTTAATCAACTTACGTAGTTTACGGATTTGCATGGTGGATGCTGAAGACTTAGTGCTTGGATATGGAAAAAATGCAGATGTGATTTTCCCGGCCGGAGTCGTTGAATTGAAACTTGTAGCGATTCCATCCTGGCCATCTTTGACCAAGTTGAAGGACCTTGATTCTCTTCAAAGCTTATATATTCAATTTGCTGAACTGGTTCAAGACGAAGATGTTTTTCTTGGGGTCCCACAGGGATTGAAAATCTTAAGTGTAAAAGGAACTGTGGGATTGGAATGGGAATGTGGTGATTCATTGCCTGAGGGATTAGTAGAGTTAGCTTTAGCGGGATTCGAATACTTAGGTAAAATTGTGTATCCTCGTTCATTAATCGGGTTAGACTTGGGTGAATGTGAATTGCTGGAAGAAGATATTCAAAACCTCTATGGGCTTACAAACGTAACCAAATGCGTTCTTAGCAACAGGTTTGGAGCTGATAAGATGTTTGTTCCTCCCAACACGGAGAAATTGCAACTTCAAGACTACTACGGGTACGATTTAACTCAGTTAAAAAGTCTTGAGCAGGTGGCCATAGAGAAAGTGTACGAAGAAAATGAGCTTTATCCTGACCAAATCGGTCCTAATGTTACCGACTATGTATCTGAAGAGAACTGTCATTTCCCGATCATAGGTTTAGAAAATATCAAGCATTTAACCATTATTGCCAACGAGAGCTCATGTCCATTTTTCTACGATTTCAAGCGGGTTGAAAGCTTGATTTTGAAAGTAGGTCTGATGGCTCCGTTTGATATCAAGAGATTCCCACCCACATTGAAAATGGCCGTATTGATGGGCTGGCAAATCAAGCACAAGATTGTGCTTCCTCCTTCGCTTAGGTTCTTAAAAGTTAGTGGTTGTGACTATTCTGATTTCCCTGTATTTAATGAGGGGCTTGAAGTTTTGTATTTGGAAAATATGGTTTTGGATGGTAAAAATATCTTGAAAAATGCACCTAAAAGCCTCAAACTTGTAAGCATTACCAACTGCCGTATTCAAAAGCTTGATGCCGATTTACGCCATACACAGATTGAAACTTTCATAATCGACGGGCAGGAAGTTTCAGCCAATAAAGTTAGATTCCCAAAGACCCTATCGATATTCAGATACTATGGTAGTGACAATGATCTGGTGAAGAACGATGTACTCGATTGGGCTGATGTTTCTGAGTGTAAGAGAATATGTGAGTTTTATTGTCCTAATATACAATTCACCGGGAAAAAGAAGATAAAGAAGTTAACTAGTGTAATTTCAAACTTGCTGGAGGTGATAAAGGATTTTGATAATTTGATGAAGTAGATGATTGTTGTAAAATATATGTTTTTATGTATAAGTTCGAAGTTAGTAATAGGAGTGAAAAGTCGTGGATCGCATTTATATTAGTTGAGGATGAGTGGAGCAAGATACCACACTCAACCCACCAAACCAGCTCAATTGCTTTCCCAAAGTATGTCAGCACCATAGCACTCCGAAAACATACCACGATGCTTTATTCTCTTATTTTGCTACACTCTAATGAAATTTAATCGACGATTTCACAATACGAACAATTCCTTCAAATTAGGAATGTGGATCCCGAGATTTTAAATCAGTAACTAAAGCCGCGTTCACGTGACATATAGCTATCGCATATAATTGTGAATTAGTCATCTTAAAGCACCATGAAAGACTCTAAAGCTCAAGACGTTGAAAGCTGTATAAGCATAGAAGAGCCTGAATTCCCCGATGGGGGGAGAGACGCCTACATCTCGCTTCTAGGATGCTTTCTTTGCTTGACTGCAACCTTTGGTTTAACCACAGCTAATGGAACTGTGCAAAATTATATTCTGCAACATATTCTTATTGAAACACTGGAGTCAACAATTTCTTGGATTTTTGCATGTTTTAATGTATTTGCCTTTGCTCCTTTCATTGTGTTGGGACCTTTATATAATCAGATTGGAGTTACAAAAATGCTAATGTGTAGCTTTATATGCTTTGGAATTGGGCTAATGTGTTTTTCGGTATCGAAAGAATTATACCAGTTTTTGCTAAGCTACATTTTGGCAGGATTGGGAATGCTGTTTCTGTTTGTATCAGCAATCAATACAGTCACCCATTGGTTCGATAAATATCGAAGTACAGCAGTGGGAATCATGTATATAGGTAGTGGTATAGGAGGTGTAGTTATACCCATAGTTTTACGCGAGCTCTTTGACTCTATAGGGTTTGGCTGGTCGATGAGGGTGTTGGGATTTGTAAGTTTGGCGTTACTGAGTGTTGCTATAGCCATTACTAAAGATCGAAGAAATGAGTTAGGACTCATAAGTAAAGATAAAAACCCGATTCTAGGGTCATTAAGAAAGATAAATGCTAAGAAATTAAAGGAGCCTGCTTTCTTCATATACTTACTTGGAGGTATTGGTAATAGTGCCCCATTTTTCCTTTCAATAAATTATTTGGTTTCTTACGCTACTGCAAATGGTTGGTCCGATACGAGGGCATATTACTTGCCTGTTGCCTACAATGCTGCATCCAGTGTGGGAAGAATAGCCGGAGGATATTTGGCAGATAGATACGGACGATTTAATTTGTTTTTCATTGCAAATATCATTGCTGCAATTGGAGTCTTTGTATTTTGGCTTCCTCCAGTGATCGGTCACAGCCAAGGTGGACTTTTCACATATGCGGTGCTAGGAGGAATAACTTCAGGTAGCTACTTCCAGAGTTCTCCAACATGTTTAGCACAAATTGTTCCTACAAGAGAGTTTAGTTCGCTGTTTGGGCTTCTTAGTTTTATTATTGCATTTTCTAATTTCACGTTTTATCCCATAGGAGGAGCAATAGCGGGTAGTTCTGACAATGGACCGGGATATGATAGGTTTGTAATTTTAGTAGGAAGCTTACAGTTGGTAGGGTTGGTTTTCACGGGAATTTGTAGGGTGATGTTGGCAGGTCGGAAGTTAGTAGTTGTGTAGATATAATTATGGTATATTAAAAGGTTTATTGTTTTGGTTCTTAAATGTGACTTAGATAGACTCGTGTTAGAAGCGTGAATGTTTTCAGCAATTGTAAGAATGATTTTGCAAAGATTTCGTAGTTCAAGTATATGAACAGGGGTTAAAGACACAATTGGTAGATCATAGATCTTCCTCACCCAGTTTCCACAGCAAAATTTAGGATAGTTTTGGAAATCCATGATTTTCAGTTCTCAGCTAACCTCTAAAGTAACAATCTTGATGAGACGGTGTTTCTTTACAATTGTATTAACTACATAGTTATATACGGGTAATAATTGGAATTTACTAGTGTTGCAACTTTTCGTGTGTCATTTTCTGAATGTGGTGGTGGACTTACCCGACTCAAGTCTTCACAGGTGACTGGTACTTTTGGTGGTGGTAATCATTGAAAACTTGAAGTAGTCGAGGATTATTTGCTCACTGTAATCAAAAAGTGATATAGATCAGCATTGATAGGGGCTTTTTTTATGGAGTTATAGCTTAAGAGTTAAATTGACCTTAAATGCATTCGTATTTACGTTTCCGTTTAGATTTAGTTTTGTGGTGGATTGATACAATGAGGAAGTAGAATGATTCAATGAGGAAGTAGAAAATGTTGAAGGCTTCAGTAAACGGAGTGCAGAGATAGCCATTTTTTAAAAGGTAAGTGTATATTAGGCAAAAAAATTAAACGCTTGCATATCATCTTGTGAGACAGAATTGGATTAACGTAAGATTTGGTGGGATAATCCTCATTATATCTCTTAAGGGTTATTCCACCATAATGGTTCAACAGCATTGCTTCGCTTATTGACTAAATTTACTTCACAAATTGCTTGGCTGCAAAATTTTGTTCCCAGTAGTGAAACACTCCGCAAAATATAATGTGTTTGAAGGAACGAGTTGTATGTTTTTTCCCAGTTTAAGTGAAGGCTTTCATTTGCTTCATTTTGATATCGTAGTGATTGAGTTTGTTGCTTGGTTATTCTCATGCTAATCCGTGCACACACGCTTGTCTTGAGTTTCCTGTAACATGAAATAAATATACATTGAGACATTAGATACTACGTACATGCTTCATAATCAGACATTGTGATTGAAGGTTAATAATACACTCCAGATTCGATTAAGCAGAACTAAAAATAATATACACGCCTGAGTTGTCTAGAGATATCCTCCCTGTTTGCTGAACGATTTAGAGTCACTGTATCCCTCGAACCGTACACACAGAAACTTAACGTGCCCGTTGAGCTGGGAAATTTTCCATTGAGACTTTGTGATTCTGAACTCAAACACATCGCCAGCTACCACGTCCGAAAATTTACGTTTCCGTGGAGGCTCACCGTAACGAGCTTCACTGACGACCACACGGCCGTCTTCAACCTCGACGGCGTTGAAAATACTGGCGATTTCCTCGGGAGTGACGCCCAAGAAATCGTGGATCCATGAGCTTTTCATTTCCAACCCGTTGATTACACTGTGACTATTTATCATCGATACTATCACCGTAACGGTTGGATTGGACGGATCTGAGTCGTTGGGCATCCACTCTTCGTCGGGGATAATGGCCTTAAATATGGACCGAAGTCTAGTGGCAATAGCTCCAGAAAACTTAGCCGTGACAAGTTTTGTTTGTTTGTTAAGATAGAGGCGGACGTCGTAAAATGGCTGGGGCGGTTGATGGCACTCTGGTAACAGAGAGTTGATTTGTACGCATAAGTCACGTTTGGGCTCTCTTACAAGAAATGGTCTTTGGTATTCGATATACTGTTCGAGATTAGGTATGGGTTTGGGAGCAGAAAGGCCCTTTGGGGCGATATCGTTGATGTTTAGCACCATATCCTTGACGTTAGGCAAGAACGGATTTTCTATCACGGCGTGCTTAACAAGTCTTTGTTCAATCTCTAGAAAACGGTAGTATCGAGCTTCTTTAGCGAGTAAACAGCGATGGAGATCATCTTTTATAACGGTTAAATTACCTTTAAACACCTCAATTAATGCTGCAAAAAGTTCTGGTGATCGGGCTGGAGCTTCAGTAGCATTGGAAGGAGGAGGTCTTAAAAATTCGAGTTTTTCAATCATATGAACATCACCTAAATTGAAGTTAACTGGCCCATTAACGGTGACAAAGTTAGGATGGTTACCAGGAGTTTGAAGGAGTGCTCGAGGTAATTTGAACAGTTGGCCTCCTACGTTAACAAACATGTATTCTTTAGTTATTACATCAATAAGTCTTTCAAGGCCAAAGTAAGCAGCATCTGAAATTAAGTACATCTGGGTGATATCGTCAACTGTTTCAAGACGAACGTAATATCCTTGAAGGTGTAGTACGATGAGTTCAAATATTTTGGGAGATCTATCGATAAACAAAGTCTTTTCTGAGTTAGCCAGCTGGCGAAAGAAGTTAGTGAAATATGAGGGAGCATCTGAAGAAAGCGAGGCACCACTAACTCTAAAGAGCTTAGCTCCTACCTGGATTTGGTAGACTTTGCTGTGGGGGAGGATTTCGGGGATGGTGTTGTTGAACTCTTCTGTAGCGTAAGCACGGGCGTCCATTAATGAGATTGAGGTTTAAATTGATAGTGAGGTTGATGAGATTGAAATTGATAGTGAGATTGATGAGATTGAAATTGATAGTGAGACTGATGAGATTGGAATTAATTGTGATATTGATGAGATTGGAATTTATAGTGATATTAATGAAAATGATTAATTGGGATACAATGGATGTTTAAGGGTATGTTCTGAAAGGTTCAGTTAGTAATTGATTGTAGTTCTTGTAGTGTTGTAGTTATTTTGAAGATAAGGTAATTGAATGGTAATTGAATGGTAAATGAATGGTAAATGAATGGTAAATGAATGGTAGTTATTTATCCTTCAGATACGTCAGATAGTCATGGCTAAAATGTTACGTCAGATGCGATAAGAGGTTCATGTCCAATAACTAAAAAGTTCAATAGACGTCAAATTACGAAGCATAACCACACGATTACATGTAAGTATTTGAATGATTGACTTATAATGAGACTAGATCAGAGGTTTTTATGAACAGATTCATCTAATCCAGCAAATGATTCCATTCCTTAGCCACAACCGCTAACCATGAAGCAGTTAAATGAGTATCATTGGCTTTAAATCAAATGTAATATCTATCATGATCAATAATGGAATAACCGTTTAAAAGCTGAAAAGAGATGAGAGTCGATTAAAGAATTGAGTTAATCGATTCTAAGAGACCCTTAGGTTGCAAAGAAGAGCTGCAAAAGACAAAAAGACAAAACCAACAAAGACAAAAACACCAAAACACCAAAGGTTGAAACCTAAATATCCCAAAAGTTCATCCCTATATCACCCCATTCTTTGCTCCACATTTCCAGTCCATTCAGACTTCAATATCAATGCTCATCATCTAAATCACAAATCTCAATTCGCGATGCCAGGCAAACGGACCTTTAATGGATGCTGGACCTGTCGGGCCCGTAAAGTCAAGTGTGACGGGGCCCGGCCCGAGTGCACGCGATGCACCAAGGCCGGGCTTGCCTGTGGTCGTTATGATATCAAACTCACGTTTTACCAATCTCTCACCATCAATAACGGCCAGTTAGTAGATATTGGTGCAAAAGAACAGGAAAAAAGACCCCACGGTAAGAAAGATGAAAAATATAACCGACGTACGGTAGCCTTGAGCGAGTTTCCCCGCCTGATGCAGTATGAGACATTTGCTGAGCTTAATCTGGTAATTGTAAGACTTGAAGATGCGGTACGAGCTGGAGCTCTGCGTTCCGTTGCAGGACCATTTAGGGTTTATCCTGCTCCTACTAGAGGTAGTCTGGTACGGAATTCACTTGGGGCCACGATTCATGAGTCGATTGGTGGGAAAGAGAGTGAGAGTGAAGATTTTGATGCAGGCATGGAAGTCGAAATGGAATCAGGTACCGTAACTAGTGGAAATGGACCGGTTTTATCAAAACGACATTTAGAAGCGTTGATCCATCCTGAACTTGTATGTCTTGCTCGACTTTCGACTTACGCCATTAAGGGCCCGGATTATCAAATAAATGACCAAAATATCTATCACATTACCTACCCTACGTTTTTCCCGAATATCGATAGTGACGACTGGGCTCCATCTCGGCGAGAAATCACGTCGCTCGTACGGCGAAACAGCGACGGTACCACATTAGATCCTCGCTATATCGCCCTAGTTCGGTATTTGGGTAACCAGACACCAGCTTTCATTAAAATCGCTAAATGTCCTCAACGCCAAACCCATTTCTGGGACGAGTACGTCAGACCGACACTTCGACACATAGCATACGAATTTGTAATTCGAGGTGAAGAGTTTTTAGCTTCTGTCGATTTACCTCACGATCCGGCCTCAATTTTACCGGTGGCGGCCGGCAGTTTAAGTGAACGGCTCGAAAATAATCTCAAGTTGATCATCCACTATCTTATGCTTAGTATTGCTGGATTCAGACGCAGTACAAAGCAGAAATTCGAATTACGAACAAATAAGGATATATCAAAGGACTTAGCTCTCAGTATTTGTCTTCGTAAAGATGGGCTTAATATGCTTAACATGCATCTTGATGAATTTGACGACATTCATACTGCTCTTAAGCGAACCCTGCATGCAAATGACAAGATTTGCCTGTACGATACGCTTCTTTTGGTAGCAGTTCTTTTGCAGATTGAAGTCGATACTCACTATAATGTTTTTGAGAATTTTGAGCTTCTTTTCAGCGTGGGGGAGTTGACGTGCTTGGGTCCAATTCGGTCCTGTGGCAGAGATATGGCCGTGGTGTTGGTGACGATGTTCGACGTGATGTTAACGTCATACAAGCTGACGCAGCGGATTAATGTGTACAATTACGAGATGAGTGCCGAAGAAAAGGGATGGTATGACGATTTAGACGAGAGCTACGACGTGACGAGAAGGGGAGAAAATCACCCGGAAGAAAGGGAGAGAGAAGGAGAAAAAGATGGAAATGAAGTGAGAGAGAAAGAAAAAGATGATGAAAAAGAGAGGGAAAAAAATAAAAAGGAAGATAAAAAGGGAAACTTTCTTCGGCCCGTAGTAGACCAGACCGACTACAATGATTACTCGCAGGACGTGGGCTACGACCCCAGCACGGGTGTTGGTGCCAATGCCAATGCGGTTTACGCTGCCTATGGAATTCCTCGATCGTTAATGGTACTTTTCACCGATATTGTAACTTTGGCTAACCACCGGAGAGTGTTTGTTAGTGAGAAAAAGTACCCTCGTAATTTCCCCAAGATCTGTGCATCTTACGAGGAAAAGCTTGAGAAATGGCACAATAAATGGGATTTAAAGCACCCTAACGGTGAGTATAAATCGACTTATCACAAGGTATTGGGAGTACTATCCGGAGTGACTCATAGTGCACTTAAAGTATATTTTGGTCGATTACTTCTTCAACAACTGAGACCTGATCAAGCTAGAGATGCAGTAAAGGGTATGAAACAGCTTCAGGTGCTTCTGTCAAAAGTGGAAGTACAAGTCCCCATTTGGGCCGCGTTTGTATGTGCAAGTGAAATCCCCGGAATTGAAGGTACCAAAATAATTGAAGATGCAAGTAAAGACCTCCACATCCACGACCTTTCATATTGGAGAGCCCGACAAGTAGTGATTGAAGTTGGACAAAGACGTAATACTGATCCGATCACGTGGATGGAGTTAATCCGGGAATGGGATGTAATATTATACCTTGGATAATTTATAGAGCTAGTAGATATTTAAGGCAGGGTTTGAGGTTTCGTATTAATTATCAGAGTTCGGATTATGACCGAAATATGAATAATTGGGTGACCGAAAGGCGATGATATTGAGTCCCCCACTTCCCCGGAGATTCTGGAAAATCATGCGCAAGTATGAGGAATTCGTAAATCAATTTATTCCGAGATTTGAAAAATTTATCTTTTCCGGTACGAAGCGGACGGCTTATACCGCTACTAAGGGGGTTACATTGAAAAAAAATTGTGCGGCGCAAAAATGTCACTTCACATTTTTGCCCCCGGGGATATGTCCCTAAACCGAATTTTAAAACCAATTTTTTACCGGTTTTTAAAAATTTGAAAAGTTTATATACAGGAGGTTATGACCCCCGCGTCCATTTCCCCAGCAACTCCTCGCATGGAGCGGAAATTTTCCCCCACCTATGTCCCCCGCTGCCTATAGATCTACATATACATTATGACCTAACTTGCCTTCCCCATTAGGGGTATCCGGTAGTCGCCCCACTTTATTGTATAGACTTTCGGTATCAATTAATTAATTACCCGTCTTCCCATTCTTCCGAATCTCTAGTAATTTCACCGTGTGGAGTCAACGCAAAATCAAGTTTTTCCGTGAATTGTCGCATGGTTGAAATTATTAAAATTTCTACTCACAATCATTAACCCCATCACTTCACAAATCTGGTTGTGAATGTCACTTAATACCATGACTGTAGCTCCCACTCCTCATAAGCCAATAGTGCTTGATAAAGAACCAAAACCTAGTACAAGTCCTGATCAAAAAACTCAAAATTCTAATTCTCCAACATTTTCCAGTACCGATAAATATGATAAACAAGACAAATATCCTCGTAAAAGGTCAAAAGTTTCTCGAGCTTGTGATGCTTGTCGAAGAAAGAAAATCAAATGTAATGCTGAATACTCGGGTCTGCTTCAAACAGTTACGAAAAAATGTGATAATTGTTCAAAAAATCAAGAAGATTGTACTTTTCTGAGAGTTCCTCTTAAGAGAGGGCCAAGTAAAGGTTATATTAGGGATTTAGAAGAACGGGCAGAAAGCACAAAGCTGAGCCGGATAGTATTACCTCCTTTAGCAGGTAATCCATTACCACAAGTGGCAATCAATGGTCCACAAGTAATGAATGGAGTAATATTAAGCACTAGCCCTGGACTGCCTAACCAAAAAACTGGCCATAATCAGGCTCTTTCTCAGGGCCAAACTCTCGCCCTGGGTCCTTCCGTTGCTCTGGGTCCATTCTGGAAAGTCCCATACGAAATGCCGTCCCATCCTCTTGATCTTCCTCGTCGTCTGCTGGTCGACCTGGTCCTGTCTACGTCCACCCTGACGTCTCGCACGTCTCGTCTCCCCAGTATCACGAAAGATCTGCTGGTGGCCAGCGACCTGGATGACGATTTCTACAGCGTGGGCTCGAAGCATTCACGTCGACTGCTGGCCCTGCTTTCGCCCCGTAATTCCATCAGTAGTATGCTGAGTTTAAACGGGCGAATCATGAAAGTGAATATCAGTCAAAGTCCACTGCCATTGCCGGGCCTAGCTCATGCCCTGGGTCAGTACCAGCCTGGTAGCATTGCACAGCTTAATCTGGGCCAATCTCAGCTCAATCTGGGCCAATCTCAGCTCAATCTGGCTCAGAATCAAATCAATCTGGCCCAGTCAACTCCAGCTGGAACTCCCACGAGCCAGAACGGGCCTTCGACTCAGCCTACCACCGGAATGGGTATCGCCATCCAGTCTCCAATTGGACCCATTTCCCAACTCGGCCAAATGGCACCTCTTCAAAGCCTTCTGAGCCTTCTGGGCATAAATCTGGGCCTAAATCATAACACTCCGGTAGCAGGCTCGCTCGAAGCTGATCTCCGTCTCTACTACGCCCGGTTCCACGCCCATCTCCCAATTCTCCCGTTCAACGAGTCCCATATCATCCGTGTCGTCAACACCTACGCCGTTCCCGACCCGAAACCAGACGACCCCACAGCCCAGATCGTGGCTGTCTTCGCCCAGGCTCTCCACCAGCTCGTAAACTACCAACTCCTTAATATCAACGACACAATTGTGCTTGTTTGCCGACTTTTGTCACTCTATCCATTCAATAATTTCGGCATAAAATTGGAAGATAACGTGCTAGTACTTTTTTTCAGCTCTTTGGTGCTTATAAATTATCTGGTACTCCTTAGTGGGAATATTTACCTGCTTAGCTTGCTGGTAACGGTTTCGATCTTCAACGACTTCAAAATCTTGGAAAATTTCAACGATTTGGTCCTCAGTGAGTCCCACGCCATGCTGCCCCATAATATCAACTACGATAACATTAAGCTCTACTTGCCAAAACTCTATATGTGTTTGGCCACCATTGATGCTTATTACAGTCTTAGTTTCGGTATCAAGACCCTTTTGGGCCCATCTCATGCAGCTCTGCTCGTATCAAACATCAAACTTCTCGTGCCGGTGGATTACCCTAATTTGGTGCTTTTCCTGCTGCTTGTAGGCGTGGGCTCGTTGATAGAAGCTCGTGATAACGTGATTGCCAAAAGAGCATCCGAATTTCCAACATCACATCTTGAAGTATCGGACTCGGCTGTAAACTATCACCATTTGTTTCTTAAACTCATTTGTGCCAAGTACGATGTTGTTAACTACTTTGGTGAAATTGCCCGGCTTTTTGGGTCTAATGGGTTTAATAGCAGCTCAGAAGAAGATAAACTAGAAGTCCTCAACGATCACGTTTTAAAACTTGTGAGATTAGTCAGAAACTTATCGAATTCTCTTGGAGCTTTGGCCGAGTTTGTCAACAAAACCATCAACAAATTCGAACTCGTACAGCCAATTCTCAATGTTTCAGTTAGTCAGGTGTTCAAGCTCATCAAGTTATCGAAACTGGTGATCGACTCACTTGCTCCGTTTTTGTCGGGTGAAATCTACAACAGAGTGTACAAGATCAACACCGACCTACTTAGCTGTTTCAATAGCTTGAACGTAAGTTTGAACTTGAATATGAATGTTCTTTCGGTAAACCTGCTGAACTTGATCAAGAGCAAGTTGAACAGTTATGGGTTAAATTTCAATTTTGCAAGCCAGGGAAGCCAGAACTTATTGAACTGGAAGCAGGATTTGTTTGGTACGATCATTCCTTTTGTCGAACGAGAAGACGTCGACGGGTGGCTTTGAGTTGAGTAAGAGGTTTTAATTAAAAAGAGCTAAATTGTCATTGAATATTTACTGATGCTAAGCTCTATGTATACTAGTTATTGTAATATACTAATCGATTTTGATCTGGGAATATATCCTACGAATAAACACAAAACAACTGATATATCCTACCGAACCACAACAGAGGAACACCAACACCGAGATCACCAAGGAGTAGCCAAAGTAAAGCATCACCGACGTGAAGTTACCCAAGTTTCTTCCACCAACCAAAAAGAGCAGGTGCAAAAACACATAGACCGAACAGCCACCTCCAATGAACATCGATTTCCACTGCCACTTGTAATTTTCAGAGCATAACAAGTAATAGATCATCAACACACTGATCAAAGATGTGGTCAAGATCATCAAGAGGAAACAGAAAAATAAGAATCCAAACATGTAGAAGATCTTATTGAACCAAAGTGACGTGTAGATGAAGTACATTTCAACGGCAATCGACCCGAATGGGAAGATTCCTGAAATCAACATGATAGGTGCTGATTTCAAGTACCATGGCTGTGGAGGAATTTGTCTAGGGATCTGATGAGTTCTGACTGGGACTGTCAAGAGTGGTCTTTTGTACGAGAACAACAGGCCCATTACCGCCAATGGGATGGAAACCAAAAACCAGATCACCACGATTGCAAGCATGGTTCCAATTGGAATAGCACCTGAAGAGTGAACGAAAATCAACAAGAAATTGAGCAAAATGAACACGGCGAAAAGCAGGCCTGGGACCAAGAGTGGGTTAAGAATAAGGTTCAACTTCCAGTCTTCACCTCCAAAAAATCTGTACAAGTAAGACGAAACAAATGAGGCCACAGTACTGAAAAATATGTAGAGAATGAACATAAATGTCGATAAACTTCCTCTGTTTGAAGGAGATAACACTCCGAGTAAAGCAAACACAATGGTCACACTGGTCATAAGGAAAACTTGTACACCCGATCCAATAAGCACTGAAAATACAAGCTTATAACGAGGAGGTCTAAATACGTCACCGTGAACCAATTTCCAGCCACTTTCGTCACTGATTTCGTCGTCCAAATTGACTTCGTTGTACTTCATGATATCGTTTTTCAAGGTGTGCATCAAGATATTGGCGATGATAATTCCCAAAATCACCACGATTAACGAGAAGTTAATGAGTGAAAACCACTGGATTTTTGGGTCGTAAACGTGCAAGTATTTGTCCCATCTGGTGGCCCAGGGTGTATCGTCTTCGATGAACAGCACGTCGTATGTGAAATGGACCTGGCTTTCCAGTTTTTTGGTTAATTTAACCGGGAGAAGTTCAGGACTGCAAAAAGTCTTTGCATCAGCATTTACGTCGACTTTGGTTCTATCCAATGACCGAGGTACCACCGTGACCCCAACCACTCTAAAGGTGTTTTCAGCCCGTTTATGATACTGAATTCTGATTTCAAAGTGATTAAACAAAAAAGCTCCGTTGTGATCATCGACATCACCAATGCCAAATCCAAGGCCATAAAATTCGGTTTTGGTCCTTGTTTCTTCAACGTGGTGGGCTGCAGGCAAGCCATCAATAATCCAGTTGTGTGAGTAGCCAGCCCTGATATTTCTTGATACAAATACCGAATCAGCTTTGGAATAGGTGGCATCACAGAGCCTTACACATTGTTTATCTTCCAACATATTCAATTCGAACGGTGAATCAAAGATTCTGTCACCAAAGATAATCAGGCCCAAACTTTCAGGCTGTTTTTTAGGCCCATCTTTGGGAGGACAAAAGTGAAATTTGGGGTAGTAGTAGTCGTAGGAATAGACAAATGTACTGTCTTTACTGGACCGCTGCAAGGAGGGAGTTAAATGATTAACAAAAAGAGGAATGCTTTGGCCTTGCTTGTAGTCCGTAGGGGCCACACCGGGGAGGTAGAACGCCGTGGCGACTGCTAATTGGCACAAGGCCACTATTATCCATAGCATGTTGTTGAAAATTTTGTGCGCGAGGCGCTGTTTAGGAGGGTTATAGGAAATGGACTGGGATTGGGAGACTAGAAAGGGACTAGGAGACTAGAAAGGGATTGGGAGACTAGAAAGGGGTTGGGGATCAAGAGACAGCCTGGGAGAGAATGGATAAGGATTGAGGAAATGAGAGATTGGATAGTTGAAGAATTGAGAGATTGGGGACTAGTTGGATCAAGGGATCATTTTGACATGGCAGGTGAGATTTACTAGATAATGAGAATTAATTATTGTGTATTAATTATTGTGTATTTCGTGGTTGTGTTTCGTGGTTGTGTTTCGTGGTTGTGTTTCGTGGTTGTATTTCGTAGTTTTATCTCGATGATTCAATTGCACTTAAACTTAGCTCTAGTCAGGTACGATGTCGTACCTATATACGTGTCAAATTATTTTCCACACTCGCACTAACAGGATGTCGCAAGGGTAACTGCCGCTTACATGTAGGAGCCAAACCTGCTAGGAATGCTGCAAATCTCAATTGGATACTCTGGCTGTGCCTCTGCATTTATAGATTCAAAAGAATAAGTGATGTCTCCGAGTAACACAAGGCTGGCTCAACGAACCTTTTCAGGTAAGATTCAGATAAAGAAACTAATGCGGCTGCAAGAATTCACACTCTTTAGATCTAACTACCCTCTAAAACTACTCACACTTAGATACAATAATCACAATAAACACAGATACTCGGAATAAATACAACTATATCAGAATTAACACAACTAACTCGAATACACAACTAACTCGAATACACAACTAACTCGAATACACAACTAACTCGAATACACAACTAACTCGAATACACAACTAACTCGAATACACAACTAACTCGAATACACAACTAACTCGAATACACAACTAACTCGAATACACAACTAACTCGAATACACAACTATATCAGATTAAACACAACTAACTCGAATACACAACTAATAACCAATAAACACATCTAACTCGAATACACAACTAAAAAACAATAAAATAAACAAAGATTAAACATTAAAACCATCTCCAATTATGTCCAACAAAGTCTAATTAGTCTCCATACAGACCTGCCTCAAAAAGTTTATTCCAAACCTAAACCAGCCATTATAAACCACACTCTTCCCTAATATACTCTACAGTCCACCAACACCCAATCCCACCTACAACCACCTCCCTCCTACAAACAGCCCCAGCTCATCACATCGGCTAATGCGCACCTCATAACCTCGCTAGTCTATCCCATTACCACAGGTCGTGATGCTGGCAAAATCATGCTCTGCTGTCAGTGCGTAGATCGTGTGCCCCCAGAAGCCCGCAAAAACCATTCACAATCCTAAAAAACCCCCAGTAAAAAAACAAACCATCTCTTCAATGATATCTTTCTCCTTCCCTAAAGTCGTCAAACGGCTGACGGTTGTGCCCCCACCGCACCACCGCGACATGCACACCATTGACGAGCTAAGGATATCAACAACCTTCCCAAATTCAAAATCCCATGCCATGTCCACAAACTCTCAGGCCCCGCCAACCCAACGATTCCAATCACTAGCCCTAGCCATCCCACTTGATCCTAGCCAGTTTGATTATATCCCCCAGTTTTTAAGTGCCCTCCTTAATGTACCTCTGCCTCACACCATTTCCCAGCTACACCTCACTAAATTCGACCCAAATACTTCGTCGGAAATCTTACCAGATATTGTACTCCCAAATGATTTATGGCACAAAGATAACATAGCCGTAAAAGATGGCAAAATTAAAGTCACCATGTTGGCAGAAATGAACTCAATGATAGCTGCTGAACTCAATAAATCGTCTCCTCTTGAAGAAACGGTTTTACTATACTACCAGAAAATCCTCTCGGCCTATAAGTTCTACGATCTCCCCGTACGGCATAGCTATGCCGTTGACGAAAATCTGTTTAGTGTAAGAGAAGATTTGAACGAAGATACTGAAGATTTCGACGATAAACTGCTTAACAGAACCGTTTCTAATCAATCTTCTACCACTTCACTCAAAACCCATTTTTCGTTTTTCAGTCACTCCAGTGGGAACAATAATGCTCTTAACATGAGCTCTTTAAATGGAACTAAACGAAGTCTGAGTAGTTCTAAAGAAAATCTCCCCACTAGAAAGAGACTTTCAAATGTTAATCCAGAAGAAGAAGACGAGCCAGAACCACGAAAGCAAGCCCTTAACTCGCTACTTTCAAAGTCTCGAATATATAATAAGCTCAAGAAAAATAGAGAACTGTCGAGTTCTATGAACTCAAATATCTCTATCCCCAGTGTCAATTACAGTGGCAGAAACAGTGTTAGTACTACCACCACCGTTAACTCGATCAAGAGCAAACGGTCATCGTCTAATCTCACTTCGCCCGAACACGAGTCAAAACACCAATTGTTTGCTCCAGTCCCCGTATTTGTTAATTATACTTTGAATCAGAGACAGGAGTTTCAAAAGACAAAGTTCGAATACTACACTGAAGTGAGAAGATTGGTGGGGTTGATTGACGAAATTCTAGAGAAGCTCAGCCGGGATCACCGAGATGCAAAGTCGTTCAAGTTGATGGACTTTATCAAGAGGTATATATTCAGATTTGTGGTGATAGACGTTTCGGAGATGCTTGTACATTATGCAGAACGGGAGGCCTATAGGTTGTATAGTAGACTTAATTGATGATAATGATGTATGATAGTGAATATAGGAGTGTGGTATTAGTTTAATGAACATTGCTTCGAGTATGATTGTTATTACGCCAAAGTTCTCTACACTAATGGTGATTCTTATGCTAAGATGATGAAGATAAAGCCTTTACATTGCTATTGGTGATCGTTTAGGGTCACTCAAATTGTCAACATTGATCGTTACTCAGCAAGCTATTGAAGAATTTCAGCCTTATGCTTTCGATGCAAGGAGAACATTACAGTCTCTGTTAGTATCGAGACCACCTAATCTGACTCAAAACATACTTAAGTCGGTTGATGTTGAAACTGGTAAATTGTTTGTCAAGCGAAACAACTGCTTCATCAAACGAGATTTAAAGTGGAACCTATTTGACTACTGCCAGCTCTTTGACACAGAATTCAAGGTTATATTTACTGGTTTTGTTTCCCCTGATTAAACCTTGAGAGTTCTCCGGAAACATGATGTGGTTTTCAGACCCGTGTTGTTGGAAGAAGTGCCATTGTCATTAACAATTCTTCCATTAAGCTGGTATGTAGCAGAGTCACGTCAGTTCCACGAGTTGAGTTCTAGAAGTATATGTGTATTATTAGGTGCAGTAAAACTTATAATTTATTTGAAAGGATTACTGTTTTCTGATCCATTTGTAGATGAAATCAATTAACAATGTAATTTTCCAGAAGGATTCAACCATTATTCGGAGTGTTCTTGGCATAGTCAGGGTTTGGAGTCTGAATACTTTAATAGTAGTGGACTATTTATCCTCCCTAAAGATTTATCTGATATTTGGTGACGAAAACTCGATAGTATAATTTGCAGCTGCTTTTAGTGGGGATTTGGTGTTTTCTAATGGAAAACTTGGGGTTTACTACCGGATTTGAAACATTAGTCTCAATAGTAAAGAACATTCTAATTCGCAGCCATTTATGCTGCAAACGGAACTTTGGTGTTTGGTGACGGAAATGATATTTCATACTATACAGAATATGAAGCAATGGCGTCTGGTTGAGTCAGCATATAAGGAAGCAAAGTATCGGACACTAGTAACTGAAATTATATACTAGAAATAAAATACCTGGCCAAAATGTTTTTAGGCTGTTACATTTTTAAGTCTAAACTGTGCATCTCCGAGTACTCGAACGATTATTTCTTCAAGCCAGTTGCAAAGTATTTTTTGGTAGCTTTGTTTGCAGTACTTGTAACATTGTTTTTGGGGGACCTATTTTATTTTATTTTTTTATGTGTCCGGAAAAATAACTAAGCTATATTGTGAATTTTGCAACTTGAGATAAATATCAACTCATTAGATCAGAACAAATTGTACAAATACGGGAATAGTATAATTTAACAGAATCAACTCTTAAAGATTCAACTTTATAATCTATCTAGAAACGATGACAAAAAAGAAAACGGAAAGGGAAAAAGTAAAATACGGCTAGATATCAATTTAATACCCAAGTATTGGTGAAGTTTAGACTTCACTCATGGAATAAATATGGAGTAAACGTGGAGTAAACGTGGAGTAAACGCTCCCATAGCTAGTTTACTTTCTATACAGAATGTAATGAGGTTCATAAAACCATCTTATCGAACTTACACCAGAGATTACTAATCAAACAAATCCCTAATTCAATCCTTTATTCCTACTTACAGGGTCAAAAATGACCTAACATGACTTAAAAGTGACCTATAAATGACCTGAAAATGACCCAACATCCTACTTACAACTGGCTAACATCTGCAGAATCACAGAAAGCAACTGCTCATTTTCACAAGCAGCAGCAACTCTTTCCTTATCATTAAGCTGCTTGTTCACCTGATTTTCACTCTGATGCGTTCCTTCCTTGACCAAGATTCTTATTCTGAACCTTGGTGGTAAACATCTCTCGAGCCTGACCCGAATTCCAAGCCCTATAAGCGTAGCTAAAGAACAGTGGGTAATAGTAGGAGTGATCTTTATCAACACCTCCGAAATATCTTTCAGCTTGTCTTGCCCGTTTTTCACGTGGATATCCGGGAGATTCACCACAGCTAACTGGGCAAGTGAAAGTGGATGTTCTGGGTCAGAAATAGACGAAATCAAGTCAAATATCTCTTGGGAATCGATCTCTTCAAAATCTTCTTCGTCAGATAATTCTGGACTTGAAAGCCCATCTTGGAGTGAAAGGCTACCGAGATCAAACTTCTTGGGCTCATCATGGGTCTCGAGTCTCGTGGGGAGCGAGTCCACGTCGATGATGGTGGGGTTGGCGTTGATGACTTCAGACATGAGAATTCGCGATTCCATTATGGAGAACTATAACCAGACATGTTTGGGGGTGCTGGCCCCGTTGGTGATGGTGCTGGTCAAATTGGACCCATTGGGGTCACTGGGGCCACTGGGGTCACTGGGCCCCCATGAGGCCGTAGTAGAGGCATGGAAGAAGTATAGAATTGAGCCTGTTTGGGACAATTCGGTGTTGAAAAACAGACTTCTGAGCACAAAGTTTCTTATCGAGATCCACTCGTCAAGCCAGACTCAACTGTGTGAATCATCACCAGAATTACTGCCAGAATTGCTTGCCCAAAAACTCCTGGCTCTCAAAGAACAGGAAAAACACCTGGCCCTTTCGCCCTTCAACGTCAAGTCTGATCTCTTTCCCAACGGGCTTGTCTCACACCGGTGGTTCGACAAGTACCACCACTTGAAACCTTTCTGCTACGTCCACGTCCTAGCTCTTGACCCGCACGGCTCGGTAGACGACTTGGCTACTACCATTGTTGGTGCCAGGGCTGCGTTGGATCCATACCATATTAAATACGCCGTGTTAATTGTTTCAAATGCCAACGATGCTAAATTCGATAGCCTAAAACAAGCCTTACACATCCAGGAATTGGATCTGGCCTCAGACCACAAACGGGCCCACACAGTCCCGCTTTTGGTACGAGCAAACGCTCCAGATGTACTGAAAGAAGCTGAACTGGTGGTAGCAAGTCTCGTTTCAAGCTTGAAAGCTCCAGCTGTTGAATTCTATAAGAAAATCGAGTCTAAAATCAAACTGAGAAACAAAAAGTACTACTCGATTCCTTCAGCTGCCAGTATCGATACAACTGTTGAGCTTTCTCCAGTGTTTCTTGAAACTCGTAATTTGATCAAACAAGCCGTGATTCACCAGTTTGTTTCACCCCATAACCTTGAACCAAGTATCAGACTACTAGAAGATGCATACGCCCGGCTTGTGGGCATTTTGTACGAAAATTTCTTTGAGTTCACTAAAGATAAAGTTTCTGCCCACGATCTTCATCTCTACCGTGAATGGAGGTCTTTGGTTGATGTTCTAGCGTTTCATATCGTGAGAGCGTACTTTTCAATAGAAGATTTGGTATCTGGTCTCAAAAAGCATGCTAACCATATTAGGGCCGTCAATGGGGCCACTAAAGGCCGTATAGATCTGAGCCAATGGATCGGAGTCCAGTACGAGTGGCTTGCCCAATTACTCGAACTTATACCCAAATCTATCGGTATTGGAAAGCTTAAAAATGCTGTTAAGTACGAAGGAGGTTTGAGACTTTTGACAGAAAATATAGACTTGGTTTACGACCCAGGTTTGCTCAGACTCAAAGCATATACGTTTGTCAAACACGGTCCGTCTAACCAGCTAGATTTTTTAAGACTTTATACTTCAGAGCAACAATTGAGTGCCAAAAGACTAGAGCTTTTGGAATCCTCTATTTCTCTGAACGACAGTCAGTATCTTCGGTATAAGCTTGGAGAAGAGTATTTGGCTGCAAAGAACTGGGAAAAGGCCGCAGAACACTTTTTGAAGGCTTTAAATGGCTGGAGTTCCGATACTGATATTCACAGGAAATTGGTCCTGTGTTATACGGAATTGGGCCAGGATAAGCTTGCCTGGGACCATGCTCTCGAAGTGGCTATTAAAACCAACGAGACGAAGTTTGACTTGAAAAAGCTCGAGCTGTTGGATGCAAATAAAGACGTTATTGACGTAGACTTTCTTTTGGCCAGCACAGACACGGCTAACGGAACAGTCAAAGATCTTACTGTATTTGATACCTTATTGTGCCAGGTGGTTCTTCGTCCACGAATCAGCGTGGGCCAAACTGTAGAAGAAGTTGTAGTGAAATTCAGCAGTCTGGATCTTGATACCACCATTGTTCACGAGGATAAGCCAGATTGTCAGGTCCAAGTTGTTTCTGATGAAAAGGCAAATATGGTGCTTGACGGCCCAAAAGTGCTTGAGTTCACCAACATCATTGACAAATCCGGCGTATACTCAGTGGCAGAAGTGAGTGTGAAAACACGGCTTCAGATCGGTGAAACTGTCATTCACAATACCCAAACTATCACCAACTTCAAGCCCAAACCGTACCAGTACTACCACAAGCTCATCGACCAGACTTTGACACCTGTGCCCATACGACTTCCAGCAACTTTTAAGCAGCAGGAAGTCCGTGTTTTACCTATAAAGCCAGAAGTGAATGTCAAAATGGAATCTCCTGTGAGTTCGATAATCCTTGGAGAAAAGCTCTCTATTAGCTTTACAATTGAGTTCAACAACAAGCGAAAACTTAACTACACTAAAGTATCGCTTTCTCCACGTATAAAGGTCAATTCTGAAACCGATCCACTTATTGATCCTAAAGTGAGTTGGGCAGGTTTAAAAGATGACGAAGCGTTGATTCTAGAGGATTTAGAGAGTAAAACTCCTCGAACTGTAACCCTTAATCTTGCCGTTCACACCACTTCTCTTGCAGCTGAAGAGCAATTCAGAACTTCAGATAATAAGCTGAGTGTTGTTCTTGATCTCAAGACTTTGGTGGCAGAAGAAGACGAAACCTCGGTCTATGATACTGCCAGTTATGAGTTCCCAGTGCTAAAAGCACCGTTTGAATGTCGGTTTTCAATTCTTCCTCGCTACAGAGAGAAAACAAGCGATATCATCGATATGCCTAATCCGTTTGAAACTTATGGTGCAGACCGTATTACGATGCCATTGGTCACAAGAGTCTGGAAGTGTAACTTGTCTTTTGTAGAACAAGTAGAGGGCATCGATATTAAGAAGGTAGAGTACCGAGTTCGGACGAAGAACCCTGAGATCGTGACCGAGTTTATTGATGCAGAGGTTTTTTCTACCAAGAGTAAGAACGGAGTTTCTAGAAATGTGGGCATTGTTGCATCTGCTTTAGTTTCCTGGGCCCGGAGTGAATATTCTGGAGAGACAGAGACAAAAGAGACAAAAAAGACAGATGATGAAAACGATAAAGAAACCACACTCTACGAATCAAAAGAATGGGAGATACTTCTTCCCCTTTCGGACCCCCGTGTTCTTCTCCTAGTTGAGTCCCAAGACTCCAAAGTTAAACTCAAATACATCATCGAGAATCCCACACCTCGGATCTTCACTTTCAGCACCAAACTAGTCGACGACAACGAACGGTTTATTTGGAATTTCGATGACGAACGCAATATGATTCCTCTCGTACAAGAAACATTCCCAGTTCTCCCGTTTAACAGACACGAAATGGTGTATTATGGGCAATTCAACAGTACGAGTGAAACAGTTCAGCTTCCGCAAATGAGAGTATTTGACGTTCAGTATAAGGTCAATTTACCCACACTACCAGTGGGAGGCAATGTGATAAGCAAAGACGGAGTTTTGTTGTGGAAAAGAGTTTAGTAGAATATATATTATCTAGTTGATACGGAGCAATTCCACGTCGAAAAGCAAAGTGGCATTTGGTGGAATTAAACCTGGGAATCCTCTGTCCCCATAAGCTTCATGACCTGGAATGGTCAAGTTAGCTCTGCTACCAATTGACAACTTTGGGATGGAAGAGTCCCAACCAGCAATGACTTGGCCAACACCAATGGTACATTGGAAAGGGCTACCTCTGTCTCTGGAAGAATCAAATTTCTTACCATTTTCTAAAGTACCAGTGTAGTGAATGGTAACTAAATCACCTGGTTTTGGGAAATTCTTTCCATCACCTTCTTGGACAATTTCAACTTGAGTGGTTTTTGGAGCGGACATACTGTATGTTCTGATAGGTCTGACAAAGTTTCTAATTAACTGAGGTCTGATCGTTGACTTTAACATTCGCGAATTTTCAACCCTGCGAGATTCCTTAAATAGCAATTTGCAGTTTAATTAAATTTATGTAGACCAAGTTCATAGGCATATCCCAAACATAATTTTACATGTTCTTGAACATGAATAAAGTCAATTGTATCTAATGTATCATTTTCCGAGTGAATATATGGACTTTCTTTGCCAAACTCGCTCTCAAATACAAACAGTGATGGATATCCTTGCGATAACGCTGATGCATGGTCTGAACACGCATATCCACACTCGGTACCTCTGTAATCAGTATCTGTATAATTAGTGATAATCAGCTTGATGAATTGGTTCAAGTTACTCGTAGTATAATCTTCAATAACTCCAAAATGCCGATCTTCGGGATCCGTATACCCTGCCATATCCATCTGGAGATGTGCTGCAACTGTCTTATTACTTTTACCGTAGCTTTCGTAGATTTCCTGGGATCCTAAAAGCCCTGCTTCTTCTGCTGCATAAAAATGAAACTCTAGCGTATTTAATGGTTTGAATTGAAATTCACTAAGAAGACGAATGGTTTCAATTAGTACCACAGTTCCTGTCCCATCATCATCTGCACCTGGTGCTTTCCCATCCATGGGTGAATCGGCATTTATCGAGTCTTGGTGGGCTCCTAAAACGATTTTGGTAGCTGCAGACCCAGGAATGGTAACAATTAGCGAGAATTGGCTCCATTCGTGGTCGAATCGAGTCACATTGGGGCCTAGCGAGCTGAGTTTTTTCTCGAGCCATTGGGCACTCTCTAATCCAGTTTTAGACTTATAGTATCTGTTCCAGAACGAAGAGAACTGGTCTAAGTTCAATTCTAGCTCAGTCAAGCTTATGCTGTCGATTAGCTGATTAATTGTAGATTCGTGTTGGAGGGTTTCTGGATAATTGTACTCTTTGGTAGCAGGATATCCTGGCCATTCGGAGTTTGAATCTGCAAGCTTAGATTGGGGGTTCCTGTTTGCTTCAAAAGCAGAAACATGCTTCGATACGTCGACGAAATGAACGTGGTTTCTTATGTACTCTAGCTTTTTTGAATCGTCTACTACTTGGTACTGATTAGGGCCAAGCTGGAGAACTATTGATTCCAGAGGTTGCAGGAGAGCATCTTTAGATTGACCCAAGTCTGTGACTGGAAGAGCACATGCAATTGCAGCGAAAGTTAATAGCTTCATAAGAAAGGAAGTTGAAGAATAGAGAAAAGTGATATTTCATGTTTGTTTTGGTCTATTGTTAGGTTGAGAACACAGGAAAAGGGAATTTTCAAAGACAAGCATATGTGATTGAAAACAACAGTCTGAGTATCAAGAATGAAAAGAAAAGAAGAAAGTCAATCCAAGGTCTATCATTTTAATATGGGACCTGTGAGATCAGAAGTCTCTACAATGTGGAGGTTGCAACCATAAAATCAGCACAAAAATTATGGTATCATAAACATGACTACTCAATTACCCATTATCACAAACCATCCAAGTACATTAACATTATACATACTAGCATCAATCCCCTCCAAACTCACCCAAATTCATCAATCATCACTCATCCACTCATATCCATCTTGCTCACTCCACAAATTTCAATTCGTGCGATATGGGTGGCTGTGATGTAACGGTAGAAATCGACAGACAACAGTCAGGAGGAACTTTCACCAACTATGATACCATCAGTGGACTTGTAAAGCTCCACGTGACTGGGTCCATCTCTTTAAATTACGTTCAGGTTAAACTTGAAGGTGTTTCAAAAACAACCTTATCAGTGCCTAAATACAACAAGAAAGACCGCAAAGATAAACTTATTATCGATAATCATAAAGTTCTTTACGATACACTTATAGTTTTTCCTCCTGAAGATATAAGAAAGGTTTCCCAGGCCAAAGAGTTCACTCTTACCCCCGGCTCGTATTCCTATCCGTTCACATTCAAGATCCCATTGAATAATTCATGTGTGAAACTTCTGGGAATCACCAACCATGTTTCCTTCAACAAAAAAACCCTAGATGTTCGTCTTAATAATGGAATGGGCGTGGGAGCTCTTCAAGCAAAGGCTGCTCAAAAACTTGGAAGTGTTTCGGGTGGATTTGGTCAACGATTTCTGGAGCCTCAAGGTCAGCAAGACTATCATATCACCACACAGCTCCCTCCTTCTTTCAGTGGACTAAAGAATGCTTCAGTGAAGTATTTTGTCAAAGTTACATGTAAAAGGTCTTCTTTCCTCAAGGTAAATCTTCGGGCTTTTGATCCATTTATCTTTCTTCCGTTGGATTTAGACAACCAAGTACAGAATAACTACGATGAGTACAGAGAGCTGTTTGTAAGAAAAGAGGTGGTATTTAGAGATAGAATCCCTGAGATCATAGGTGTGAAAATGGATGGCAAAGTAACTGAAAAAGCTCTACCTACTGCTCCAGATAAAGTACTTCCTTCTACACCTAGAAGAGGATTTTTCCAAAAAATCTTTGAACCTGCTCCTCCTCCTACACCTCGTAGAAGACTGAGTTCTTCTCAATTAAGTTCTCCTCAACAGAACTCAGCACAACAAAGTTCAGTAGAAGTGAATGCTTCAGATGTTCCTTTTTCGTTTGAAATGAGATTCAGGTATCCGGCGTTTTTGATTCCTACAAAACAACCATCTTTCAAACTCTACTTGGTTTCAAAAGTACCTCCATCTGTTTACAGTTTAGCTGAGTTTAAAGAACCAGAAGAAAGTAATGGATTAGGTGTGGTTTATCTTCAAAGGCTCATTGTAGACTTAACGTGTACAACTGCCATTTCGGTGCTAGATAATGATGGAATTCACAAGGATATCCATAAGTCAATTCACGAAGAAACTATTAATATCTGTAACAATACTTATCAGAATCTTAAGTTTGATCTCATGAACTGTAAGAGACTGAGAAGTTCTTCTTCAACCACAGTAGGAAACAATCTTTCAGGAGAAGTGTTTGAGCTTGAAATCCCCAAGAAATATTTTTCCAACTGTGTTCTTCCAGACCATTTATCTCCTACTTTTAAAACATGTAATATTCAAAGAAAATATGGATTTACTGTGGTAGGAGGATTTAGTAGTGAGAAGATAAGCGATTTCAATCTGAAAGAAGTCAACAAAAAAGTAAGGTTTGTTGATCTACAAATGGGTGAAATAAAGGTGCTCGGTGGCTTGGGAATGACAAGCAGTTTGGCCAATCCCGATGCTAGCACCTCCAGTTTACCAAGTAATGGAACAGGTAATGGGGTTAATTCTGCACCCAATCCTGCACCCAATTCTGGCCCTGTAAATCCTCCTTCTGATGTGAAATCAGAGATCCCACCTCTTCCAGCACGTCCGGATCAAAGCTCAGATTCATTACCTCTTCCTACCTACGAAGACGTCATTCAAGAGCAATCGTACCAGAACTCCTCGGACCACCAACGGGCCCGCAGAAGGTATCAACAGCACGAGCAGTACTACAGTAATCTCGAGTGATTTGTTGAATTGAGAGTTGTCAAATTGCCTAAAACTACAGATTGTATAAATATAGCAAGATTATTGATTTTCTACAATTATCACGTTCGGCAATAGTTACTGAAATACTTATCAGAAAAATTTTGGATAACCTATATATAGTATAAAACAGAATATATGGATTTATGGCCCAAATCGAATTTAGAGTCGTAGTTATACTTTAAATCAAACTTATTATCAAATCAACGTGAATCAATTAAAGCGAATCATTTAAAGCGAGTCCGATAATAGTTCATATTTATTTTTACCAGTTTTACATGAATTCTATTTTCAACTCACACATCTACTACTTCCTATATCTACAATATACACATCACATCATCATCATCAACACACCCAACTAAAACATAAACCAAACCCTAAGGTTGCACCCAATCTAAATCACACAATCCACGACCGCGAAATACAAATTCTCGACCAGTGAAAAAATTGTTCACCAACATGTCATTAGAGAACTCTTCAAACTTCTTTACAAGAAACAGAACTCTCATCACCATTGCTGCTGCCGTGGCCGGGATATCTGCAGTCGGAGCGTTGTACGTTCTTTCTCAATCTCCAAGCGAACCAGCCCCTGATGCAAGCAAGAAAAAGAAAAAGAACAAGAAGAAAAAGTCAAAGAGCGAAGAACCTGAATCAAAAGCTCCTGTAAGCAAAAAAATTTATCCTACTAATTCAGATGGATTACCAGCTATCAATTCCGATATTGTCAGCAAGTTAAGTCCTGAAGAAACTGAAGAATGGGCTTTAGCATTTAAAGAAGATGGGAATGCCGAATATAAATTAAAGAAATACGAAAGAGCTATTGCCTTTTATTCCGCTGCATTAGAATTAAAAGCTGACCCTGTATTTTATTCCAACAGAAGTGCTTGTTATGCTGCTTTGAATGATCACGAAAAAGTCGTTGAAGATACAACCGAAGCAATCAAATTGAAACCTGACTATACCAAATGTCTTTTACGTAGAGCTTCTTCTTATGAGGTTTTGGAAAATTACCCAGATGCCATGTTTGATTTGACTGCTTTAACCATTTATGGAGGATTCAGCAATAAACATGTTGAAACTGTTTTGGAAAGAGTATTGAAGAAGCACTCGGTAAGAATCGTCGAAGAAAATATGAAAAATCGTGTACCTGATTTACCAAGTGCTTCAACTATTGGTTCATTCTTTGGTGCTTTTGTTACTGAAACTACTCCTGAAGGAATCAGTGAAGAAAGTACTGGCAATGATAAATTATTATTCGATGCTATTGCTAATATCAACACCAACACTCCTCAAGGTTATGAAGAAGCTGATCAACAAATCGCCAAGGCTGTCGAAGGATACACTTCTGAAACTTTAACCAAGGAATCAGAAAATGCCGGTAAAGCTGCCATTGCTTTAGAATATTCTGCTACTTTGAAATTCTTAAAGAACGACCCAATTCTGGCTGCTGGTGATATTAATAAGGCTGTCGAATTAAAACCAAGAGCAAGAACTTATGTTATTAGAGCCTTGATTAATGCTGACAAATCTTCATTTGCTGAAGCTTTAGCTGATTTTGATGCTGCTGCTAAACTTGAACCAACTGCTGGTGATTCTTACTATCACTTAGGTCAATTGCATTATTTAACCGGAGAATTGTCTAAGGCTCAAGAAAACTTTGAAAAAGCAAAGAAATACAACCCACAAAATGTCTATGCTTATGTTCAATCTGCTTGTATCACTTACAAGAATGGAGATATTAAAGACGCTGAAGATAAATTCACTGAAGCTAAGTTGAAATTCCCAACCTCTCCAGAAATTCCAAACTACTACGGTGAAGTTTTAAGTGATCGTGGTGATATTCCAGCTGCCATGAAGCAGTTTGAAACTGCTGCTAGATTACAAAAAGCTTTGCCAAACTTTTCAGTTGGTGGATTACCATTAATTAATCAAGCTAGTTTAATGTCTAGAGAAAATCTTGAAAAGATTGATGATGCTGTTAAATTATTAAAGGAAGCTTGTGAATTAGATCCTAAATCTGAATTAGCTAGAATCTCTTTGGCTCAATTGATGTTGCAAAAGGAAGAAGTTGACGAGGCCATTGAATTATTTGAAGAAAGTTCAAACCTTGCTAGAACCTTAGAAGAAAAGGTCCAAGCCACTTCTTTTGCTGAAGCAACCAAGATGCAAAAGAGAATTAAGGGTGACCCTATCTTGACTGAAAGGATCAATGAAGTCATGAGACAGTCGATGATGGGTGCTAGTGCTTAGATGTAGATAGTTGTATATATTGAATTGATGTAACTGAGAAGACCGATACGTATAAGATAGTAATCAAAGAGAAATTCATATAGCGAATTGTGAAAATTGATACAGTTTTGCCTGTACTAAAAATAAAAAAACCAACAATTAAAAATTTTATTTGTATTTTTTTCATGATTACATTCTCCCAGTCTCCCTTAATCCCAAACCATCTGTTCGGTTCCAAACTTTGTATGTAAAATCTCCCACAATTTCAATTTCAATTCCATTCACACTCTCATATCTAGACAAATATTTCTCATTTCTCACTCACCCAATTTGCCATCATGGAGCTTGCATCAGATATACCAAGAATCCCTGATTACACACTCTCGGAGAAACAATTCCTACTCGATTCGGCCAGCAAAGAGCAGAGAAGTCAGCTCTATGCTGAACTTAAAGACACCATCGTCAGTGAAAACTTGGGGCCTTACTATCAATATCTCCACGAACAATACACTGATTTCCCATTTGAACAATCAGTCTACGACAAAATCAATAAAGTAAACGAACAGGAAATCGAAGAGTTGAAGGCCAAAGTCAAAGAAGCTGAAGGTGAAGAAGAAACTGAATTGGATGTTGTTCAAACAAACTTGAAGCTTGCTGAATACTATACCAAAGTAATTGACAGATCTAATGCTACTGAAGCAATGAAGAAAACGTTGGAGTTGACTTCCAACACAGGCCATAAAATCGATATTTTGCTTACGCTTACCAGACTTGAATTTTTCTTTAACGATTTCCACGAAGCTTCTAAACATTTGGAACAAATTAAAGTATTAATTGACAAAGGTGGTGACTGGGAACGTAGAAACAGATACAAAACTTACAGAGGACTTTTCCTCATGGCCACACGTAAATTCGATGAAGCTTCTACTTTATTGATTGATTCCTTGGCTACTTTCACCAGTAGTGAGGTTTGTAGCTATAAACAAGTTGCCCAATATGCTATCACCACTGGAATTTTGAGCTTGAGCAGAACCGACTTGAAATCAAAGGTTATTGATAGCCCCGAGATCTTATCGATTTACTCTTCAGCTCCTGAATTAGAGCCTTTAATAAATTTGACAAATTCCCTTTATACTTGTCAGTATAACTATTTGTTTGAATACTTACTTGAAACTGAAACCAAGTTGCTTTTGCCAAACAAGTATCTCCTGCAACACTCAAACTATTTCTTGAGAGAATTAAGATGTAAGGCATACGGTCAATTGTTAGAGAGTTATAAATCGTTATCATTAAAATCAATGGCCAAAAGTTTCAATATTCTGGAAGACTTTTTGGATTCAGACTTGTGCAAGTTTATTCCAAACCACAAGTTAAACTGTACCATCGATAAAGTTAACGGAATCATTGAAACCACTCGCCCTGATAACAAAAATAGTCAATATCATTCATTGATTAAACAAGGTGATACACTTTTGACCAAGTTACAAAAATACGGGGCTGCCGTCAAATTGAGTGGAGCCGAAAGAGTGGTATAGATCTTTTAATATACTGTAGATTTAATATAGTTAAATTGTTATCTCATCGCGAAGAAAATTATGTTCTACTCATACAAAGATATCATTGAAGAAGGTGATCTTGTGCTTGCATTTATTAGCAGAACCGACACAAAACCTATCCATGTGACTAAGGGAGAAATTCTCAACACCAGATATGGTCATTTTAGACATGACGACATGGTGGGTTTAAAATATGGTACTCAAATGGAAGGTGCAAAAGGCTATGGATTTGTGCATCTTCTTCATCCTACGCCCGAATTGTGGACGCTATCGTTGCCCCACAGAACCCAGATCGTCTACACCCATGACTCGGCGTATATCATGCAAAGATTGAACGTTGTTAGTGGAACCAGAGTAATTGAAGCTGGAACTGGTAGTGGTTCATTCACCCATTCTTTCGCTAGAACCGTAGGTAAAAAGGGCCGTGTTTTCACATACGAGTTCCACGAGCCTCGGTACGTCCAGGCCAAACAGGAGCTTGAAAGCCACGGGCTTGTCAACACTTTAATAACCCATAGAGATGTTTGTAATGATGGGTTTGAAATTTCGAATATTCCTTTCGATTTTCAGCTGAAAAACCAGTCTATCGATGCAGACATGGTATTTCTTGATCTCCCGTCTCCATGGACAGCTCTCGAGAAGTTAGGGCCTGTAATATCAACAACATCCACCGTAGGAGTCTGCTGTTTTTCTCCATGTATAGAGCAAGTCCACAAGACAGTTGTGGCTCTTCAGGAGCAGGGGTGGATAGACATTGAGTTGGTGGAAGTGGCCGGCAAAAGATGGGAGGCCAGAAAGGAAATGGTCAGAGATATGAACGATGTAGTTAAGAGATTAAAAGATATCCAATCAAGACGTGGGAAAGGCATTGAGGCCAGGAAAAGTGGTGTTTTGCAAGCTGGTGATAAAAGACAACTGGAAGATGAAGGAGAGGTTACCAAAGTACAAAATACGGGCCGTGGATTTAATCCTTTTGGTCGTGGTGAGAGAGTTAAAGAAGGAGATGTGAATTATACATGGAGAAACGTTACTCGAGTAGAAGGAGAAGTCAAGAGCCACACCTCGTATCTTACCTTTGCCATCAAGATCCCAGTAGTATAAATAGTATAAACAGTAGATATAGCATAAACAGTACTAAAAATTAGCATCAGGTATAACTTAACCAAGTTCGCGAAATTCGTCCATCAATCATGGCAGATACACCAATAGGTACGTAGTACAATTAATCTCAGACAAAACTAACTTGTAGTTCTTGACCAAGGTACCGGGTTTGTGAAGATCGGAAGAGCAGGTACAAACTTTCCTGATCATACTTTTCCATCCATTGTGGGTAGACCCATTTTGAGAGCTGAAGAACGAAGCACCCTCGTTCCTTCCGATATTGAAATTAAGGATATCATGTGTGGAAGTGAAGCTAGTGAAGTCAGAAGTCTTCTTCAAATCAGCTATCCAATGGAAAATGGGATAATCAAAAACTGGGAAGATATGGAACATTTATGGGACTATGCCTTTTATGAAAGAATGAAACTTGATACTAATGGTAAAAAGGTTTTGTTGACAGAACCTCCAATGAATCCATTAAAAAACAGAGAAACAATGTGTCAAGTTATGTTTGAAAAATATAACTTTGGTGGAGTTTATGTAGCAATTCAAGCTGTTTTAGCATTATATGCTCAAGGTTTATCAAGTGGTGTAGTTGTCGATTCAGGTGATGGGGTTACCCATATAGTACCAGTTTATGAATCGGTTGTATTGAATCACTTGACCAAAAGATTAGACGTGGCCGGTAGAGACGTTACCAGAAACCTTATTAACCTTTTATTACGTCGTGGATATGCATTTAATAGAACAGCAGATTTCGAAACCGTTCGTCAAATTAAGGAAAAATTATGTTATGTTTCGTATGATTTACAATTGGATACTAAATTGGCTCAAGAAACAACCACTTTGGTTGAATCTTATGAATTACCTGATGGAAGAGTTATAAAAGTTGGTCCTGAAAGATTTGAAGCTCCAGAATGTTTATTCCAACCTCATTTGGTTGATGTTGAACAACCTGGTGTCGGAGAAACTTTGTTTAATACAATTCAAAGTGCTGATGTTGATGTTAGATCTAGTTTATTTAAAGCCATTGTATTATCTGGAGGTTCTTCAATGTACCCAGGATTACCATCACGTTTAGAAAAAGAATTAAAACAATTATGGTTAACAAAAGTGTTGAATGGAGATGCTTCAAGATTAGATAAATTCAAGGTTAAAATTGAAGACCCTCCAAGAAGAAGACATATGGTTTTCATTGGTGGAGCTGTTTTAGCTAATATTATGGCTGATAAAGATCATATGTGGGTTAACAAACACGAATGGGAAGAACAGGGTACTGCAGTCTTAGAAAAATTTGGTCCAAGAAGATAAGTGTATCTAGATAGAATTTTGTATTGATTAAATATGCTAAGGTCTATTCTACATTATATTACATTATTGTTAGCTGTAATGAAGTTCATCAATTTGTTTCATCACTGTTTCCACTAATTTATCGTAAATCTCCGAACTAATAATTCCTGTTCCATTTACTCGATTATTGTACCCAAAATTGACTGCCAGATGTACAAGATCTCTAATGAATCCTTCATTAACCACTTTGGGTTTGAGAAATTCACTCTCTAAACACTGCTCGACTGTCCATCTTTCGTTAGGAAATCTATTGAGACAATTTTGCATCAATTCAATGGCACTAACAGGAACTGTGACTCCACCTAGTCCTTTCGATGGATAATGGATTTTCACTTGTGGGTTCATGATCGCCATGATTCTTTGATTCCCACTGTACTTCCCGTATGGAGGCTTGCCGTATACCATTTGATAGATTATACATCCACAAGACCAAACATCAGACGGTTTACCTACTCTCCAAGTATTCTTTTGCTCAGCACTCAGTTGTTTCATGGGCAGTAATGAATCATTAACATCAACCAATGCTTCAGGTGCCATATAATTGGGCGTACCAATTTGTGCATCTCGGTAGATATTTGCTGTGTGATCAGGAACGGCGTTTGCAATTCCAAAGTCAATGATCTTGAGTACTCCTTTCACGAAAAGAAAGTTTGCTGGCTTTAAATCACTGTGCACAATCTCTGATTCGTGAACTGTTTGAACACATTTAAGAAGCTCAACAGCATGGAATTTGACGAAATTAATATCGAGCTGATTGGTGATACTTATCCTATTATGAAGAACATGAGACAAATCAATTTCTCCACATTCCATTACTAGATAAATATGTCCTTCACCCATAGCATAGTCCACAAGTTGTACTACACGGATATTATTTTTGAGTTTGAGCAAAAGGTCGATTTCTCCTTTGAATCCTTTAACACAAGTGTCGTCAAATTGATCAAAAGTGACTTTCTTGATAGCATAAATCCGACTATCGGTAGTGCTTTTCACCTTGTAAACTTTGGACGAGCCACCTCTTCCGAGTAACTCAAGTTTCTCGTACTGGTTATTATTAATGGTGATGGTTTTTCTTTTGGACTCGTCTTTCTTTTCTCTTTCTGGTTTTTCTGGTTTTTCTGGTTTCCGAAACTGCATCGATTGCACAACAGCGGCGGGAAGTTTTACCTCAGAATCAGCTTGTTTTACTGGCAGTTTGGGCAGGTGGGTTTTGGGTAATTTAGGTTTTCTGAACAATGCATTGTCTATTTTGATGTTTTCATTCACATTTGCAGTCTTAGTTCCAGGGTTGTCTACTTTGACATTTGGAGAAGGAATATTGGCAGGAAGTTCTGCAAGAGGGTGTCTTTCAAATTGTACATCTGGTATTTGTTTTGGTATTTGTTTTGGTGTTTCAATTTCCTTGGGAGCTTTCTTTCTGCTTTCAAGTTCATTGAGTCTCTTTTGCTCTTCAATTCGCTTTCTTAGTTCCATCTCTTTGTCTTTATCGAGAAAACTGAGATCAAACTCTTTTGTCTTTTCATCTTTCTTATCTTCATTTTCACCAACTGCAGAGTCAAGGCTAGTTCTTACAACTCGCTTAGGAGGTCCCAAAAGTCTACCGAATCTCTTGGGACCCCTTAATCTTTTAACAGGAGGCATGATTCGATCAGGAACGCGTGTGATTGGGCCTCTTCCTACCAGACTGTTTCCACTGTTCAGACTGGTTCCAAACAGATTATTCCCGAACAGATTATTTCCCAACAGATTATTTCCCAACAGATTATTTCCCAACAGGTTATCGTTTTTTAAATCAGGAACTGGGCTATTGTGGGTGTGGAGCGAGTTATTGGGCGACTCGTGGCGGGTAATGCTGATACTTCCACTTCTATGCGTAGAGTGATTCGAATGTGAACTCAGTGGGAACGATTTGAAAGTTGAATTCATCTCGTTGTCAACTTCCATGTCGTCTCTGTGAACAGGAGTTTTGGGACGCGTTCTAACGGACTCAAGGTGATTGGCTAGTTTCTGCTTGAGCTTGTGTCTGCTGTTTTCTGGGAAATCAAGTTCATAGTTACCGGTGATTTCTTTGTCATTTATGCTGGTGTTATTTGTAGTTTTAAAGGAATTATTTAGTGTAGTTTTAATGGAACTATTCAGTGTAGTTTTCATGGAAGTATTCATACTTTTCATCGTATTGTTTTGAAAAGAACTGACTCTTTTTAATGGAACTCGAATCACTTTTTGCTCATTTTCAATCGGTTTGACAAACCCAGTTTTGTCATTTAAAAGGGCTATACTATAAGAACTCAACGCTGGTGGGAGAAACGTATCATCATCGCCAAACTGGCCGGGCTGTCGTGAGCCTAGATCCGTGGGAAGCATACTAGCATACGCTTATATTTAGTATAATTGACGGTACAAAAAGAATGAATGCAATACTGTTAATATTTTCGCGTTGTAAACAAAAACTATATCTTGACAATTAAAGATGCAAAAAAAGTGCTCCACGGCAGGTTCGAACTGTCGACCTTCAGATAGCACATGTAATACATATGAGACTGACGCTCTGCCAACTGAGCTAGTGGAGCTTCTTGCTACGTGTTGTTTTGAAACTAGAATTCCAGATGCCTGCGATCTGATTTATAAAAGGGTGTGTTGTGTCTGTGAACAGCATGTCAAAAGCGACAAAAATAGTTACACCAGTACTTTATATCTTCCAAAGGCTATCTAACAGAACAGGGGTCCTTCAAGGTCCACAAATAATTAGTCAGCGGAGTTATTCATGAAAAGAGAAAGTACTCTCAAATATCGTTCAAAGAAAATCGATCAGAAAAAATTGAGTTTTTATTCCTGTACATAAACATACTAAATCTTGAAAACTAAATGTTTTAGTGGTTTCCAAATTAGTGGTCAGTCTATAAGAATAGCAACATAAGAATAGCAATATAAATATGACACAAAATATTGACTGTATACATTAAAGGTTGTGCTGAAAAGAAAAAAAAATTGACAAGCGTAAACTATCATGTATCTAATGCCCATGCTGGTTAAGGCCACAAAAAAGAACCCTAATAAATGTAGGAGTTACTGTTAACAACAATGAAGTTTCAATTTAGTTATTAGTCGATAAAAATGAAAGAAAAAATTGAATTGTCCTCCTACCTGGATCTTTCAGTCTTGCCATGCTGCAAGAGTTGGATTTTAGTAATGAATCTTGAGTTATTGAAGTAAACAGCGAAAGTATATACTTTTTTTTTGATATGCCAGTATTTTACAGAAATGACACACATCTAAATTGACTGCAAAACCCACAATATATTTTGCGTAAAACATATTTTGCTAACAATGTGAGTTCAATTCAAGGAATTGAGCGTTGCTGTGATTTTTTGAAGATGTGTTTTTGTAAATTATGCTAGAGAACTTAATTATGAATGATTTAGTCATTAACAGTTCTCTCCCCAATCAAGGTGCTCCAGATCTGGCTACATTTCCAGAATTGAAAGAAGTTTTTGAAGCAAGCCCACAACTACTTAAAGAGATGAGTGGAAAGGTCTCTGGTTATGGAACACAGAATGATTGTACCCCGAGAAAATATTTTGAAGCCATTGGTGTACCTGACGTCAAGTATAATAGTTGGTTCTGTTTTGTTTCCTCCGTTTGGTCCCCCAGCCTTTTGACCCACCTCGTCAATAATGATGGAGTTTGGATTTATTCTTCAGAAGAATCTTCAAGATACAAAATTTGTATACTATGTAATATTCTACACTTAAAAGTATATATAGAAACTACTTTTCTGGTCACCCATTGCCCACCACTGAACAAATTCGTGAAAATTTAATTTCACATTTAAAATTGGATATTGGAGAGTTTTTTCACCAAGTCAAGAGGTTTAAAGAAACGTTGGAATACGTAAATAGAAGATTGGATGCTTTGGAAAGAGCCAATACAAGGATGGAGGCTAGTATTGACGAGTTGGCCCAAACATAGGGAACTGAACCAACAAATCAGAGTAAAGCTAACAAACTTCAGTCGAAGAAAGCTGTGGGTATACCTAAAAAGAGAAGATAGTATACTTCAAAAGTCAATTGAGGACTACAACTCCAATGTTCGTGGTTTTTGGGTATTGAACTCTAAAGAAAGAGGGTCTATTTCAAAAGCACTTGGACTCGGTGAGTTCTCTGATCCTTCTGTGTTTGAGAAACGACTCTTGGAGTTATTAATTGGATTACTTTCTAAATATTCAATACATAGCTTATTTTCGCAGCCATCAAGAGGGCTCTAGATTTTTCTACAGCTATTCGGTATTATTCTATTATTCTGATACCTCTATTAAAACCCACCAGTCATGTTTCTTATTCTATCTACTTCTTGCTGAAGGTCTCTGAGATCATCAAGTATATCTGCAGTACTGCCTGAAGCAGAACCTTCACCATAAACTCCATTAGCTGGATTACCATTCTGGTATGGACCACCATTTGGAACAGTACCGTTTTGGTTCTCAGCCCCATTAAGCTCACCTGGAGATGGATAAAACATCGAGCTGTCGGTGGGCGAGATCTTAGGCGGAAGAGCAGGTCCTGGAGCAGAATACTGGGCCGGTTGTTGAACAGGCTGTTGAACAGATTGTTGAATAGATTGTTGTTGAATTTGTTGAGGTCCGTTTTGTGTTGGGGTCAGATTAAAGGAGCCAGAAGCCCCTCTTCTTCGAGAAGGAGGTGGAGGAGGAGGTCTCGAGCCATTACCTTGATCTTGATAATTAGGAGTAGGCGAAGATAATGATCTTGTACGGCGAGAAGCAGGGACTGGAGGTGGTGGTAAAGGTCTATTGAAGTTTGGAGATGGGGTCGAAGCCATGCGGCTATTTGCAGCCGTATTTTCAGGAGTATTTCCTGTCATTTGATCAGTAAATGATTGAAGTGTTATACCCGGAACTGTTTGAGACTGCTGCTCGGGAGTTGGAGAAAACATCTTCATCATATCGTAGGGACCTGTCATATTTGGTTTAAGCATTTGTGAATCGTCTTGTTGTTGTAAAAGAGACATTTGAGCAGGTCCTGTCATGTTGGGTTTAAGCAAGTCCTGGCCATGACCAGGATGTAAAGAAGAAGGAGTCCCATCGATTGAAGCTGTATCGACGTTATGCAAGTTTTGGAAATGGTTAAGTTGAGGGTCCATGTCTCTAAGGACTTGTTCTTCTTCTTCGTCAGGTTTTTTACCCGATTGAGCCTTTCTGTTAAGTAATTCAGCCATAGGAAGTGAATAATCTAATTCATTCAGAGGGGAAGGAGCCGGAGTGATGGCCAGAGTTTCGTGCACGTCTGTAACGATTTGGTCAGAAAATTTAACCGATTTAAGTTTCTTCTTCTTTTGAGGTCTATCATCAGGTCTTTGACCTGTAAGCATAAATTGGGTAAAAGAATCTAGATCCAAAGGTTTATTATCACTTGGTTCAGGAATTTCGGGTACTTCATCTTCATTTAATCTTTTTTTACTTAAAATAGACGAAGGTGTAGGCACTGGAGCATGTTGTTTAATTAGTACTCTATTAAATCCCTGACCATTTAAACAGTGACTAATTATTCTTAGAACGGCAAAAAATTCACCTATATTAATTGAATGAAGAATTTTGGCAAATAAACGATTGATTTTCTCTTTTAAATCATAAGGAATTTTAAAATTATGAAGAAACTTGTAGATATCGTCCATTCTTATTGTTCTTGCATTTGTCCGGGCAAGAATATCTGAGTACCACCGAATGTACGTCCGGGATTCTGCAAGCGTAAGGTCTTGAGTAGTTAAAGAAAGTGGGACTTGAGACTCTGCCGGTAATGCCGTATCACTGTAGGAATGGGATCTATTTGGAGGAGGTTGAGGTTTTAATATACTATCAGCCAGGGCATTTTGATGGGTGAAATTTTGTTGTGAAAGTGTTTGAGAGCCGAACAGCACTGCTGGGGGGTCTGGTGATGCTATACGAGACGATGTTGAAGGAAGATTGAGCCAGTCAAAACCTTCCATGCTAGATAGTCGATCGAAATATTGTCGCGGTTATGCGATTTGCGACATGTTCAATTTGAAGGGAATCAAGAAGGGTAACTCGAAGAAGCCCAAGAAGGCTTTGTTTGAGGAGGTAGAAGATGTAGATAATGAGACGGGGTTTCTTCAGGAGATCGAGGCGAAAAAACGGCGTGCTGAGCATCAGTTGGCCAAAAACGAGTATGATCTTGCTGATTTCGATACTGATGAGCCAAAATCTGCTGATGAGAAACCTGCTGCTGGTGAAAATTCACTTGAATCTTTTGGGGCTGGTGGCTCAAAGTATATACATAAACTCCTTGAAGCCAAGGAGAAAAGAGACCGTGATAGGGCCGAAGCTCGAGATAAAGAGTTGGACAAAAAGGCTAAAGAAGGGACAATGATATTTGAAACTGAAGCCTACAGAACTGAACTAGGAAAAGAAACGGTTTCTGTACGGGGAGAAGCTACGAGAAATGAAGGAGAAAAAACTGATAGGCAAATTCTGGAACAATTTAATTATGATTATACAAAACTATTAAAGTACCTTGAAAGTAAACTATCCCAGACAGATATTTCCAAGTACAGAACTCGATATTTAAAACGAGTTGGTAAAAATTCATAACTCATCAATTAATAAAATTACTTGCCCAAGGCTTCAGTGGTAGCCAAAATTTTTTGAGCATCTTTAACATCCAATCCATCATCGTGATATTCAATTTCACCACCTTTTACATTGGCACCAGCCATTTTTTCAATTTCCTGAGATGAAGGCATGAAAATGACTTTAGATCCGGCATTTTTAGCCATAGATTGCATAGCATCCAAATACCTAATTTGCATAGCTGGTTTAGAAGCTAAAATATCAGCAGCTTTTCTCATTAACTTAGCACTTTCAACTTCAGCCTTAGCATTAATGATTTTACCTTCACCAATTCTTTTAGCTTCAGCAGCCATAGATAAGGATTTTTGCACATTATCAGGTAAGTATAAATCTTTAATAAGAATCGATTCAACATTTACACCCCAATCAAAAGCAGTTTTAGCAATAATACTTTCAATAGATTCAGCTACTTCTTCTCTCTTTTCAACCACATCTTGTAAGATTCTATTACCAATAACATCTCTTAAAGTAGTTTGAGTTCTTTCCATGATAGCACTATGAATATCTGAGATGGAGAAAATAGCCTTTTGTGGGTCAATTATATTATAATAAACCACTGAAGTAATTGTTACACTAACATTATCTTTAGTAAAACAATTTTGAGCAGGGATTTCGGCAATGATAACTTTAACTGAAACTTTAGTTAATCTTTCAGACCAAGTATTAACATAGGATAATCCGGGTTCAACGGTTCTTGATAAAGCACCAAAAGTTTGAATTAACCCCACTTCACCTTGTGGAACTTCCTTATAAGGATTACTACACAAGAAACAAAATACACCACAAGTACCAAACATTTTACCCATGGATGTAATAAATTTTTGATAAGTATTTTGTGTAGGAGTAGGGTATTGTTTAGCGAAATTTCGAATAACCATTTCTGGTTTAACTCCAGGTTCTTTATTAACTGGTTCTCCAAGGTTTTGCTTATAAGTATCTGAATTGAATTCTTCTTCCATTTTAATGAATTTATTACTTGGGATTACAGCCGTATTTATAGTTAATTTGGTTACGAGAGTGGAGTTAATTGCATTATACAGGATGACAAATTTATCCTGATTATTACAGGTGTTAATCACTGCGCGAGGCTTAGGTACGTGACGTGAATCATCTCCAGGCTTGGTAAGTGTGACTATACTTTAATTAAGATTGGCATAATATTGACGTATATGGTATATAAGATCTAATCCCATGGGGTGCGAAGTATCCGATAGTGAATTAAACATGGTAAGTATAACCCTGCAATTAAACCACCAAGTCTTTCTAAAGTGGAGTGGAAAAAAAGTGAGGTAATAACGTACTCCAAGTACCAGACTCCAAGCACTACAACTGAAGTGATTTTAACCAAGGTGATAAACAAGTTTTTAAATTCAGAAGTACCATCAGACGATCTTATCGAATTAATTGTCCCCGTAGTATCATCCAGGCTATCTTCAGCACTATTAAGTTCGATTTCTCCCACTTCAGCTTCTTCGTCTTCAAAGGTTCTCAGAAACCCGCGATAACTACGTAAAACACCCAATCGGAAAATTTGATCCCAAAGAAGCATACTACATGATATAATAAGAAAATAGTGGCCCGAAGTATCGAACCCGGGCTCCCATGTACCAAATTCCAGGGAATCACATTGCAGGTGTGTTTTGGCTCCGTCTCCTCCTACACATGTTCCTCCAGTAGCGATTTCAATTCTGTCAAAGATAGAAGGCCCGAAGAACCAGATGAATAAGATAATACTCGACATGCTGTGAGCCCTGTAGACCCTCAGAAGTCGGTGAATATCGAAAAGCCATGACAGTGAAGTGTAATAAGCGTAGCCTGCGTAGCTGAAAAGAAGCACTGTAAACCACAAGTAACCGTAGTAAATAAACACTTTATTTAATGCAGCATTAAGCCAATTCTCTTGAACAAACAGATGGTACTGGTGTACACTTTGGGCTGGTAATATAGTCACCAAAAAGGTGGCTACGTAGACTAGAGTAGCTTTCTCGAACCCAGACATGCTCATATTGATCGCGAACAATTTACGAACGATAGCGATATTTTCTGGCAGCACACATCTGCAAAACGTAGACTTGTAGGGGGTGTGTGCAGGTTGTTTATAAAGTTTATGTAGGAGACTTGAAAAAAGTTTAGTTTAGAGTTAATCTATGTTATTTCTAGTATAGAGTAATTTCTGGTTCAGAGTTCAAGTGGGTCTGGAGCTTATTAATGACTATCGCCGAGATTTGATTGTATACCGGAGGTCGATATATACCTGTGTTACCAGGAATGTATAACGGGTAATTGTAGTAACTAGAGATGGAGCTTAGGGTGAGGATAGAATAGAAAGTGGCTCAAAAATATGTGCCTGTGTAGGCTCAAGACATGTGTATGAACATGTGTATGAACATGTGTTGTACATGTGCTTATTAGCAATTGGTGTGAAAAGTAAACAGATCTGCAATTTTTACAAATTGGAAAGTTTGTCGAAACGCAATTGGCTACCAGCATTTTATGGAGAAAGTTTTCTCAGCTCATCATTGGTGTTGGGGTTTTTATTGAGCCATTTTGGTCAATGCGGGCCCAACGGTTTTATCGATGGGATCTTGATTTTATCGATGGGATCTTGGTTTTATCGAGGGATCTTGATTTTATTCAATGTGTTTGATGGATGAATTTTATTTGGCCAGTGATCTAATTTTATTTAAGTGAAATAGTCCAGTGAATATTCCAGTAAATAATGTAACTCTTCTTATGGATCTTCATCCTTGGCTGACTATTCTCATTTACTAACCATTGGTGACTAACTACAATCTGTAATACATATTCTGTTTTTAGTGGGATTCTCTCTATAAGCAAAATATCTACTAACTACATCTAAATCACACATCTCTAAATTGCATATCTCTTAAATTCACATCCTCTCTAATTCTCTAAATCTACAATACGATCTAATCTTCATTTCACGTGCGCGAACTTTCATCATCATGGGCTTCTTCATTCCAAGCGATAAACTTGCTAACCTAAAATTATACAAGTACTCTTCGGAAGATCACTCCCTTATCTCCAAGATCTTCTTGAAGAAATGGTGGAACTCGTTTGTCACGATTTTCCCGTCAACTATGGCCCCAAATGTCATCACTTTACTAGGCCTCTTTTTCGTCTTGTTTAATTTGGTGGCCGTATTTTACTACGATCCATACCTCAATAATGATCAACCAAGATGGTGCTATTTCTTCTATGCTTTCGGCTTGTTCATGTACCAAACGTTCGATGGTTGTGATGGTTGTCATGCTAGAAATACTGGCCAAAGTGGTCCTTTAGGTGAATTATTTGATCACTCAATTGATGCCATAAATACCACTCTTGGCTCAATTGTGTTTTCATCTGTTCTCCAATTTGGTTACGGGAAGTTGTTCTTGTTATCTCAATTTGCTTCAGTGGCTAATTTCTACATGTCTACTTGGGAAGAATATCATACCCATACATTATTCCTTTCTAAATTTTCAGGCCCTGTCGAAGGGATTTTAATGATCTGTGGGGTTTATGTGATCACTGGAGTTCTTGGACCAGGAATCTTTAAGTATGAGCTTTTCTCTATCGATATTCTGGTGGCTGCTTTCACAGTTGATGTTAAAACGGCTGCAGCTCTTCTTGGTTTGGGAAGTCTTTACTTTAACATTGCTCAAGCTTTCGGTAATGTAGCTCGTTATTATAGAAAGACTACAGGAGTAGTAAATGCTTCTAAAGCTACTAGTGACGCTTATAAAGGTTTAATTCCTTTCTTTGGTTATTACTTATCTATCATTGTTCTTACCCTTGTATATCCAGATTACCTTTACCTGTTTGCCATGCCATTGGTACTTCTGATTGGGCTTCTGATTGCGTTTGCTGTGGGCAGAATCATTCTTGCTCACTTGACCATTCAAGAATTCCCAATGATTCATTTCCCAATGCTGGTTCCTGTCCTTCAATTAATTGCTACCAAGGTTTGTGTTATTTTCTTTGGATATGATCAATTCGATGTGATTTACTCGTTGGCCTGGCTTGGATTTGGGGTGACTTTGGGAATTCATGCCATGTTTATCAACGAGATTATTTATGAGATAACCACGTACCTTGATATTTATGCGTTATCGATAAAGCATAAAAAGAGGGCGTAGATAGAGTAGATATAGAAGAATAAAAAGAGAGTTGGTAGAATAGGGGAAAAGTAGTCACTTCCTGAAGATAATACTGTCTTTTCAAATATTGTAGAGATGAGAGTCCATTATGATAGTAGAGTTCAAGAGTAGAGTTCAAGAGTAGAGTTCGAATGGAGTTCAAACAGAGTTCAAAGTTCAAAGTTCAAAGTTCAAATAGAGTTCAAACAGAGTTCAAATAGAGTTCAAACAGAGTTCAAATAGAGTTCAAACAGAGTTCAAAGTTCAAAGTTCAAAGTTCAAATAATTGACAGTAAAATTCTAGAAAACTTCAGTAAGATACTTAACTTCAAGACAGTCTCAAACCTACACGTTTAGTAGACTATAACACTTTATATTGTATATACAAGCTACTTCTTCTCTTCCTCACCACTGGTCAAAACACTCTGAGCCGATTCCTGTAATGACATTTCCTTTTCCATTTCCTGTAACTGAGTTTCACTCAAAATGGCCAAAGATAAAGGAACTCCCAATAATAATACACTGGAGGTGACGGTCCACAAAAGGTTTCCACCTTTGAACAATCCAGTATTAACGTACAGTTGAACCGAATCAATTGCTGAGGCAAATTGACTTCTTTGCTTTGGAGGAATGATATCTTTCAATGCAACGATTCTTTCGTACAAAGTTTCATTTTCCAAGTCGAAATCGTCTTCGACTTCACTGTCACTTTCACTATCACTTGGAGCATAGACTGGCTCGGTTTTCTTTTCGAACTCAGCGCCTTTGGTTTCGTCGATTTGGGTTAACTTGACCATGTTGGAATTGTCGAAGATTTTTCGCGCAGTGATGAGAATTTGATTTGTGAGGTTGAATTTGTACGTGAATTATAAGTATGTTTGTATGAAATTGGATTATATATGAAATAGTTAGACGTAATCAAAGTTATCGTCCATTGGGAATGAGCAGAAATCAGACTGAACTTCGTAACCCAAACTGCTCATTTTTAATGGATACTTTCTCATGTTGTAGAATTGGAGCAATCCACGCAAACTGATTTCTTGGTCAAACAGATTATTGAAATCATTTTCTAAATCTTTCCCACTGAGCCACGTATCTCTAAGTGAAAGACGACAATGCATGTAAATAAGTGATATAAGCTCCATGTTGACGCATTTCCACTTTCTTCCCTGATAAGGTACTAGTTTTTTCATTAGTTTGAGAAGTGGCATGGAGAGGGCCATATTTTCAAAATTTAGTAGAATCATCTTGAAAGTATCTGACGGTTTAAGCTCATTGATAGTAAGGATTCTCTGGGTGTAGTTTTTGATGATCACTTTGTTGAGTACATTGGCGAGATTCACCATGATAAATACATGCGATTCGTTAAACTGATTAATCACGAATCGGTTAACGTTATTCTCGTCCATTTCACTAGCAAAGTCCGTGAGTTTCTTGTTATTAAGAAGCTCAACTTTATGATGTTGGGTCTGTTTCGTACACTTATTAAAGAACTTGGTGCTGGGTAATTTGACCTGAGGGTTCATGATTTGGTTCTGGTGAAGCAGTCTTTCGTACTCGTTTTCTTTTTTGCCAGAGTTTTGAAGATTAGGATTGTTGAAGGTTTCGTTTAGAAACGTGAGGGTGATATTACATATCTGCTGGTCAAAAAGGATCGTGGTGAGGTAATAGTACTTGAGTACATGGTTCAATTTAAACCATTTGAGAAGAAGAACCAATATAGCAGAACTGGCTTTAGCTGTCACTTCTTTAGCATGCAAAACTTCAAGCTGCTGGTACAAAACTTTATGGATTTGTTCTTTCCCTTCACTGTTTTCTTCGTTGAGTTCTCTCTCTATAAAGTCTAGGTTTATATCGATTTTTGCAACTTTTATAGCCCCCAAAAGCACTTCTACAAGATCACTTAGCTTGTCCAAATTCTCAGCATAATATCTCTCTACTCGCATTAATGACTTGATCTCTACTTTCTTGTTGGGGTACTTTGTAATGAGTTCAGTTTCCTGGTAATCAAATTCGTCAACTTTAACTTGCTGTTGGTAATTATTCAAAAATCCTCTTTCCTGGATCATAAACTTTTGTCTCTCTTCCCAAAGTCTCTTATTCGAATAACTATCGTAGATAGAGTTTTGAAGAATCTCATTCGCTTCTTGAATAGCATATGGCACTTCTATGCCCGTTTCTTGCGGATACATAAACGGCATACTTTGATTGATTTGGTACAGTTTTCTGATCTTTTCACCACCCGACATAAAGTCAGACGGAGTGCTGGGAGGCGAAGGAACCGGGGTTGAAAGATGGACTGTTTGAGCTGGAAGCTGGCTCTGAACAGAATGTGATCTATTGGGACGAGGATTAGCAATATAGTTTGAAAGCGAACTCGACTGGGAGTTTACAGACATGAACAAGTCGTAGTTATTTACTGGAGTTTCGTCTTCCAGTTCCAACGCCGATTTCAAGTCTTTAAACTCAAACGAGTCCTTAAACAACGGATATTTATCCACGAGATCTTCTCTAAAGGTATAGTAGTCTAGAGGAGAGCACGTGAGTTTCGATGCTCCTGGCAGTTTGTTTATCTGGTGGTGGTTTAGAAGAAACTGGTCACAAGATTGGGCTAAACTTGAATCACCAAATTCTAGGAGTACGAGTTTCCAGAAAAGAAGGATCAAGTTTCGGGCACGATATTCGACTTTGGGACTGACTTTCCAGAGCTGGAGAAAACTGGTGATTTTGCTCATCAAGTCGATGTCCCGAAGATAGTCTCTGGCCGAGATAAACTCGGGGGTATCGTTGGCCTGAAGGATGGCATTTATCATGAAATACACCACCGTTAGGGCCATGAAAAACACGTTTTCACTTAACTCTGTAACCAGTTGACTTAGTTTCTGGTCCATGTACTGTACCACAATCTTGCAAGCAGCATCAAAACCTCCGAGACAAAACAACACTTTCATGTTATCTCTGATATTCTGGATCTGTTCCGAAATGCCCGAAACATCGCCGTACTTGCCAAACGTATAATATAGCACCAGTTTGAGGGATTCAGGATTCAGAAGAGATTCAATAGACTGGCGAAGATGGGCGATTTCATCATCACCCAAATCCTGTTTTGCTAGCCCATCGAGGTCAAGAAGGTTCAAATCGTGTTCAACGAACCAGTCGTTGATTTCAGATTCTAGGCTTTGGTAATCTTGATAAGTGTATTTCAAGCAGTTTCGATTGACCAGAAGTGGTTCATCTTGTTGAGATTGGAGCAATTGTTCAGCTCGAGCGTTTAACTTGTTTTGAAACGTTTCATCGAGAGACTGGTGATCGAGTTGTTCTTTAGTATCTGGATCGGGGTGGTCGATGAGCTGGTCTTCTAGTTTATCGATCAGGATCAATTCATCTTGCATAGCGCGGTGAGAATATTATGTTTAGGATTGTATTGAGTATTGAGTTGGTGTATTCAAAGGGTAATGAGTTTTGATGAGTGGAGTATTGATGGAGTATTGATGGAGAATTGATGGAGTATTAACAAAGTATTATGAAGTATCAATGAAGTATTAATGAAGTATTAATAAAGTATCAATGAAGTACTAATAAAGTATTTGTAGATTTTATAGATTTGCAGATTGAGACCTGTATTGTAGACAAGTAAGACTAGTTAGACTCTACCAAATATCTTTAGATACAGACATATAAACTCTTAGATAAGTTTTTGATAACTCTATAGCGTACCGTTTCTGTAATGTGATCTGCTGCTAAAAACACCCAGTATTGCAACAAAAAATTAAATCAAACAGATCTCTTTTAACACATCTAGTTCTATAAATTTGTTCTATAAAGATGTGTTCTAGAAAGGTGTGTTCTATAAAGATGTGTTCTATAGGATATAAGACTGATGGAATGTCGAATCAGGAGAGCACAGTGAGAGAGGAAACCATTCCACGGAACATTAAGCAAACTATGATTCAACACCAAAATTCAAGTCAGGAATCATCACCAAGTATTCGTTAAGACCAAAGGTTCCATAAAGCAATTGAGCTACAAATTCATTGTTCAGAAACCAAACACTTGAACCAAGACAAAACCATCCAAGACCACTCAACTCAATAAACAGAAAATCCACAAAACTAAAACACACAACTCAACTAGACAGATCATATCAAAACCAATCCATTCACTAAGATACTCTCCCAATCTTTGCCAATAACTACCAATGATACTAACCCTCGCACCCGACGGTTTCTCAATTGTGGGGAATCTTATTCTTTAATCTACTACTCAATGGACGATATTCCTGCTATCTTTCTCGATAAACTCAGCCCAAAGGGCTTGGAAGCCATTGAGAAAACCCGTCTGTTTGTCAATGACTACTGTCTTCCAGCTGACAAAATTTACTCCGATCAAATGAGAAACGATGCCCAAAGATGGAACACGATCCCTCCGGTGATTGAAAAATTAAAAGCAAAAGCCAAAGAATTGGGTCTCTGGAACATGTTTCTTTCCAAACACTATAACGAAGGTCCTGGCTTTACCAATTTGGAATATGGTCTTATGGCTCAGTATTTAGGCCAGTCTTTTATTGCACCTGAAGCTACCAATACTGCTGCTCCAGATACTGGGAATATTGAGATTCTTGCTAAATTTGGTACTCCGGTTCAGAAACAAAAATGGCTTCGTCCTCTTCTTGACGGGCAGATCCGGTCAGCTTTTTTGATGACAGAAAAGGGTACTTCTTCGTCAAATGCCTTGAACATTTCGGTTTCTGCTACCAAAAATGCCAGGGGAAATTACGTGCTTAATGGGGTCAAATGGTTCGCTTCGGGGGCTGGTGATCTCAGATGTGCCGTGTGGCTTGTGATGTGCAAAACTGAAGCTTCGGACGTGGTTTATAAGAATCACAGCGTTTTGGTATTGGATGCAAAAAAAGCATTGCAATCGGGAAAAGCTAAATTGATTCGTCCTCTTAGTGTTTTTGGCTACGATGATGCTCCCCATGGCCACTGTGAGATCGTCTTCGATGACTACGAAGTTCCTACTGAAGACAGAGACGAAAGTGTTTTGGCCAAGCCAGGAATGGGGTTCCAGATCATCCAAAGCCGGTTAGGACCTGGAAGAATCCACCATTGTATGAGGCTTATTGGTGCTGGAGAATTTGCACTAAAGAGAGCCGTCCACCGTGCTAGAAACAGAGACATTTTTGGCCAGCCTTTGAGTAGCAGAGAACTGTTTTTGAATAACTTATCGGAACACAAGATCGCTATTCATGGGTGCAAATTGTTGGTGCTCAATGCAGCTCACAAGATCGATATACTGAATGCCAAAGAAGCCAAAAAGGATATCGCCATGGCCAAAATTGTTACTCCCAGAACTGTATTGAAAGTGCTTGACTGGAGTATCCAAATGTTTGGTGCTGAGGGTGTTAGTCAAGATACAGAGCTTGCTAGAATGTATGCTCATGCCAGAACCCTTAGAATTGCTGACGGGCCAGATGAAGCCCATCTTGGACAATTTGGCAGAGACGAGGCCAAAAGGTTTGCCGAAGCTAGTGCTTTTTTCGAGAGCTACGACAGCAAGAGGGAAATGATTTCGAAGTTATAGTTCAAGTAGTTTTTGAAGGTATATTTGTTCAAAAGTATAAGTGTTTTGAAATAGTATTCAAAAAACAGTGCTACAAAATAGTTTTCAAAGTATACCGAAACTGAATACTGTGATAGTGTTTATTTAGTACAAATCTGACTTCGTAAAATCATTAATTAACCCCTTCGAGAGTAAATTTTTAGTTCTTTGTTTTTCGTCTTGGATCTTCTGTTTATGGTTTTGTTTTAGTTCCTTTTCAGCTGCTTCAAAGGGTATTTGCTGCAAGATCTCTAAATGCTCGTCTTCAGTATCAATATCCACGGCCCCCATCATCACCACATTTTCACCTCTAACCATAAATACACCTCTGTATGTTTCCCCAAATCTTTTAGGCTGGTTCAAATCTGTAGTGCCCTCTTCGTCCAAATATATTCTCTCCAAAGTGTCTTGTAAAACAAGGTTAGCGAACTGGTCAAAAGTTCTCAAGACTCCGAACAAATTTCTTCCATCTCTCAAAAGCACAAAGATCTTTCTATCTACGGATCCCACAAGAGCAGCAGCCGTGGTAAATGCGTACGATTCTAGGTATAAGTCCTCGACGTTGGATCCTTCAGGTTGGGACATGTTGGTGAAAATATTTCGCGACCTGACGTAGACTTGCATAGAGGTTGAGATAGAGATAGAGGTGGGGATAGAGGTGGAGGTGGATAGATCAAAATGAGATTATGATTCAAGGGGCCAATTGGCTGAGTAGATGCATGACTTGTTCATAATGCTGACTAACATCGCACAGGTGTTCCCTTAGCCTATTTTCCCACGTACCTACAGAGTGCACACAATATGCTATGCGAGTCTACGGAGTTTCAAGTAGTCAAGAAAGGAGCCACTAATAGCTGGCAATATCCCCATAATTTTACTGTATTTACACTCTAATATAAAAAGATTTGAAACCAGCTTCTAGAACAAGTATATAATGCACTATTACTTTATGTATTACTAAAAAATAGCCACTCTGCTCGCTCATGACCAATCTTGGCCATGGCGGTGCAAAAAGCTTAGCATATAATTTCTATAAATTCTCGAAATATCTTTTCGATAATTATGAAGTTTTTATCTGTTTTAGTGACTATAGGCCTAAGCCTTAGTTCTATAAATGCCGGATCTTCAGACCAAACTTCCCAAGATTCTAATCTTGAACAAAGACAAATATCTCCTGAAGATGAGCAGGCAAGATCAGAATTTTTCAGATTAAATTTCAATGTGCACCGAGGAAGCAAACTTGATATGGGGCCTAATAGGCAGCCTAGATTTGTGAAACGGTACTTTCCAGATGCTTTTGATGAAAAGGGCCGTCTTGTGAAGAGAAATTCGTTTGAAATGGAATTGCAGAATGAAAACACTTTTTACTTAACCGAGCTTGAAATAGGCTCTAACGGTGATAAAACTAATGTTCTTGTTGATACAGGCTCATCTGATCTCTGGGTGATGTCCCATGAAGTAGACTGTTTCCAGCAGAGAACTTCTAGTGCTAAAAGAGAAGTCCAGCAAGATAAACGTGGGTTACATGTTGGAAACATCAAAATTAATCCTACTGAAGAGGCTACTAAGTCTACTAACATCCAGGGCAAAGGATTCATGGACCTGTTTATGAGTGTTGTTGGGGTTGAAACAGAATCTCCTGATGACTCCGGAAGTTTTGGTTCTAGTTCTGGTTCTGGTTCTGGTTCTGGTTCTGGTTCTGGTTCTGGTTCTGGTTCTGGTTCTGGCTCTGATTCCGGCTCCGGCTCTGGCTCCGGCTCTGGCTCCGGCCCTGGTAGAGCTAGTGGTGGTGCCAACACTTGTACGTCTCACGGGTCTTTTGCTACGGGAGAATCAGATTCTTTCAATGGTAATTCGTCTGCTCCTCCGTTCAGAATCGAGTACGCTGACGGAACCACAGCCGAGGGAGTCTGGGGCCATGACGACGTAAAGATCCATAATACCACCGTCAAGGACCTCTCCTTTGCCGTTGTGAACTACACTTCGTCCGATATTGGTGTCCTTGGAATTGGACTTCCTGGTCTTGAAGTAACGTACTCTCAGGGTCTGTCTCGTTCGTATCAATACGAAAACTTACCTATGAAGCTTCGTAATCAAGGTATTATTAAGAAAAACGCATATTCGTTATACTTGGGTCTGAACGATGCAGAAACTGGTACAATTCTCTTTGGAGCTGTTGATCATGCTAAATACTCTGGAACTCTTAGAACAGTTCCTATTGTGAATTCACTCAGATCAAGTGGTTACGATGAGCCTATTCGTCTTGAAATCAATGTTGACGAAATCAGCTTGAGAGAGAAAAATCAAGAAGGAATTCAGGCTAGTTCAAATGGATACGCTGCTCTTTTGGATACAGGAAGTACTTTATCGTACTTTCCCACTAGTTTATTGGAACGTGTAAGTTCAATGCTCGATTTAGATTATTCTGATAGTCTTGGAGTTTATATGATTGATTGCAATGTTAATCAAGATACCCACATTGATTTTGATTTCAGTGGAATTAATATCACTGCTCCATTATCTGATTTTGTTTTTAGAGTATCGAACTCTCAATGTGCATTTGGAATTTTAGAGCAAAGAGGTAACTATATTTTATTGGGAGATAACTTTTTACGTAACGCATATGTGGTTTATGATCTTGATGATTTGGTTATGGGATTAGCTCCTGTGAGACATTCTAATGATGAAGAGATTGAAGAGATTGTTTCTGATATTCCTCGTGCTGAATCTGTTGATGACGCTGCTAGTGCTGCTTACACCGGAGGATCAGAATCTACTTCTTCAGAGAGAGTCACGGCTGGAACGGGCAAGTCGAGTGATGGAATTAGAATTAGACTTAGTATTCCTTTAGTGTTTGGTGCATTATTAGGAATGATGATGTTGTGATTGCATAATGTGGTAATTTATATGGGAAGTATACACTAATATGGGAAATATGATACAATACACATGAGATATGAATCTGAGTATAATTGACACTGTAGTTAGAGTGAGAGCCGAGTATGTTTATTAATTTAGTCTAGTGAACTCTATTATAGAGCCAGTAAAATAGGTACTTTGAACCAAATTTTCTGTAGGTACCTTGAACCATATTTTCTGTAGGTACCTTGAACCATAATTTCTGTAGGTACTTTGAACCATAATTGCTGCAGCCAAATTAGATTGTTAAAGATTAAACTTGCTGAAGCATATCAGATAAATATCTAAAATAGATGTTGCACTCAAATACTGCATATAGCCAATTCCATCATGGAATCAAGCAACGAAGCCACGAACTGTGAACAATAGGGTCCAATACTATTAGAATAGAATGTTCAGGATTCGGAACTGCTCAGGATTCAGTCTGTTCAGAATCCAGAACTGGTCAGAATTCAGAACTAAAAATATCCCTTGCCCAAATATATTCCTCTATATTCGTAACTAACAGTTCTTAGCTCATATCTGAATAAACCCGATCCAGATCGAATACCTAAAACAAAACTCAACAAACAAAACAAACCAAACCAAAACCAATGCAAACATTCACCTACTCGTCTCTTCCTTCTCTTCTCATTTCACAACTGTGCCACCAATCACCACCCATCGCTTCCGCACGTCTCAATCACGAGACCTTTCGCATTATTAATCACCATGGATCCCCCCAACCAACACATAGACCAACCACAAACGGACCCCGAGCCTATACCCACGGCCCCCCGGTCGCCAGAGGATCATCAACACCCTTTGGGGGTGACTGGAACATCATCAGTCCAGGCCCAAACTCAACCAGAATCACAAGCTCAATCAGCTCAAGCACCTCAATCAGCACCACAAGCAGCACCTGAATCTGAAACACAACCCCAATCTGAAACCACTTCGCTTGCCAGCTCTGAAACAAGAAGACTCGAACTGTCCGTACTAAGCACACTAAGAGGTCTTCTTCAACAAGCAAGAAACAGTGCCAGTGGGTTGAACGATGTTGCCAGTTCTTCAACTGAGTCCACAAACACTTTACCCTCAATAGACGAAACCAACGGGGCCATTGTTATCACCATCAACTACGTGTTCTCTGACGAAAACAACCCGTCGAATCCCAATCGGTCAGGCTCTTTGGTGCTTACGTTACCCAATAATGCGGCCAATAGGAACCCACTGACCCTTGAAGAATTCATTCGTCTAGCCACTCAAATGGCTTATTCTACCATCATCAACGGGCTACTGAAACAAAAGAAGGGTCTTTCTGTCGAAGACTTCAACCTGTTCGATCTTAAATCCTTGGAAGAAATAGACGAGAAACAGTGCTCAATCTGTCTTGAACCATTTAACCCTAATAAACGTCACGATCACGAACTGAGCGATGCTCCGGCAGGGAAAAGAAGAAGATTGAATGAAACTTCAGATTACGCTCCTGGCCCATCTCCTCCTGACTCTGCTGACCCAAAGTATCTTGAAGACGCAGAATTAGACTATGGACATGGCCCAGTTCAATTACCGTGTAAGCATATATTTGGCCAGCTGTGTTTGGCCGAATGGCTCAAGGGCAACGTCACGTGTCCGCTCTGTAGAAAGCTGTTGCTCAAGAAAGCACTAGAGCTTGAGCCAGAACCGGATGTTGTTCAGAGTAATCAGTACGGAATGATTAACACCACGTTTTCAGGGCCTCTGAGAATGGTGAGTCGTAGAAGCTACGAGCAGTTGCAGAGCTTGATGGACCGGGACGAGACTGCCAGTCGGTTGACCGAATCAAATGAAAGTAATTCGAATGGAGATGAAAATTCAAATTCAACTTCAAATTCAAGTTCAAATTCAAATTCAAATTCAAACGAAACTTTCAGTTCAGGCCAGGCTAGTTCTGGCTCTGGCTCTAGTCTGGCTGGGACCAGTTCCCAGCCCAGAGCCGTGCCGCAACTGAGGCGAAACAGAATCTACTCCAGCATAACCGATTACCTCCACCGTTCGTTCGCCGAACCATTGTTCCCGTCCGGAATCACCAGCCGCCGTACTGCCACCGGAGTCAACTCCACCGCAGAACCAGCACCAGCACGGTCTCGCCCTGAAACCTCACGGCCAGATCTTTTCCTGGACTCTCGTACCAGAATAGAACGAGTTCACAACGGTCTCGTGTCGATCCCGGTGTTTTTCGCCCCTATACCCCCAAGAGAAGAATCAGCTGACGAGATGTTAGACTTTCTCAATCTTCGGAGCCTTACAGACGATGCTCCTTCTGAAGCTCCACCTCCACCTCCAGTACCGGCTTCTTCAGCAAGAGAATCGTCTTCAGGCGAGTCTGAATCTCCTGAAACAGATTCCTAGTTATGCATAAGATGAGATATGATATCCAATATTTATTCGTTTAGACCTGGTCTAGACTATCGTGTATTAGATTAAAATAAATAAGATTAAGTATAGGACTCTTACTTTTTATTAGATTCTCTTCTTTACGCCAATAGTGATACTATGAGATGCGGTCTGTGTTAAACCTTTTGAAGCAACAAATTAGATCTTGCTGGTAAAGCGAGTGCTTTCACACTGCAAGCTCCTTTGTCACCAAGACTCTGTCGTGTTCATTCAAATTATTACTGAAGGTTTGGGAATGAAACTGTGAATATTGAATGTAGCTACTTTGGGTTAATTTCCAAGATTTGGTTGATTATATTATTGCTTTGATGAGTTTGTCGGGTTGGAAGTTAGAAGTAAAGAACATGCACACATAGTCTACAACTGGGTATTTAAATCAATCAACAAGTTATCGTGAAATTCACAATCCATGCAATCGTTAAAGTTTCATATAAAACGTTCATTTGTTTCTAAAAGGCAAGCAACTTGGAATCACAGGAAGAGATAGGAATCCATTCCTTGACTGATGCCTAGTTGATACATTTTATAAATCTGTTAAATACCAGATGACTTGTTAGTTTACCTAACTTTCACTTAATGTCACCTAACTAAAAGGTTTTTAACCATATCGTTTGAAACTTTTTCGCCAGCCTGACTTAGGATCATACAATTACACAGTCTCATGAACGGTTAAGATAAAAATAAGAACTACATAAATATACAATGATTACCCAAAAAACTTGGCGTAACGGGCCTTTTCGTCGTTCTTCTTCTTAGCTGCCAACTCTTCTGCCTTCTTTAATTCCCGTTTGATCCCATCGTCATTTGGCACACATTCAGAAGCCTTCTTCAAATCGTCTACAGCTTCATTATACTTTTGTTTCGCCGTATAAGCAAGTCCACGACGATAGTAAGCTTTACCCTTTTCAGCAGCAGTCAGCTCAGGTAAATCCAACAAATAGGAACTGAAGTCTATAGCCCTTTGGTGCTCACCCATTTGGAGATATACAAGAGACATGTTGAGATACAATTTTTTCTTCAAATCGTAGTATTTGGCATACCATTCAGGCTCCTGCTCGTCATCAGGAATGTACTCCATCACGTACCGCAAGCACTTTGTATACTTGAGCATAGCATCTCTTTTTCTGCCACTTTTGAGTAAAAGGGTTCCACTTTCTTTCATAATACTAGATGCATTGTATACCAGTTCAGAAGAGTCTTTGTCGATATGCTCGTCGTCGTCTGGGTACTCTTCGTAGACATCACCACCTATTTGGTCGTAGCAGGCATTGTAGACCGGCACCGGCATCAGCTCGTCCCAAATGCCACAGTCTTCTATCACGACTCGTTCTGATTCAAGAGGACAGTTCTGGCTGGTGGTATTTACCCGTTCGATTTCTCGAACTACACTTTTCCCATGAACAACCCGGCCAAAACAAGTGTGTTTTCCAGTCAAGTGGGACTGAGGGTACGTGGTGATGAAAAACTGAGACCCGTTAGCATTTGGTTCTGTATTAGCCGTGCAAAGCTTGAAAGGTCCGTCGAGTTGTTCGGGATTTTCAAGGGGGAAAAGCTTTCCTTCGTTCACAGTCGACACATTACCGTGCCCGAGAGTGGTGGGAGCGTAAGGCTGGCTGGTGGTACAATTGACAATATCTCCAGCCTGGATGACAAAGTTCTTTATCACTCTGTGGAAGTAATTCTGGGAAAATGAACTTTTGGAGCACAAATTGATGAAATTTTCAGCAGCTAGAGGAGCAAGATCATCATAGACTTCATACACAATTCTACCCACGGCCTGGCCCCCAATGGACACATCCATATACGTAAAAGGTCTGACTAGTTCAACCTTCATGAAGTTCTGCGATGAGGTTCGCGATCAAATAATGAAGAGGTTTCTGACAGCTTTAGTATTTGCAAGGAGAAACTCGACTGGCTACGTTCATAGTCTTGGAAAGTGCCGGGAAGATGTGAACCAGATCCTTGAGTCACAAGACCGATCTTCGTACCTTCTTGCCCAGTATATTCCTGAACCTACCAGAGACGCATTTCTCGCTATCCGGGCCTTCAATCTTGAGATCAATAAAATCACTGGGAAAACATCAGAAAATGCCAGTCCGTTAGGAATAAGCCCTGTAGACTTGAAGTTCAAGTTCTGGAGTGATTTGCTTTCGAAAATCTTTACAAACCCCCATTCTGAAGCCAATATAGGTGAGCCAATTGCGTTTCTCTTGAGAGATGCTTTGAGAAATAACCTTAATCTCGACATCCAGTACTTCCACCAGTTTCTCCAAACGAGAAGACACTTCTTGCACAATCCTCGTTTCCATACCACTAACGATATTTGTTCATACGGGGAAGGAACGTACTCTCAGCTTAATTATCTTACTCAGGGTCTACTTCTTTCACCAGGCATTTCACCTCTGGCCATTAGTCTTTTGGAACACCTGACTCCACTTCAGGGTCTCGTTACAGATATAGCTGCTCACATTGGCCAGGCTACAGCCGTAGCATCGATGATTTTGGGGGCTACTTACTACGCTGGAACAAGAAATATGGTGACAATCCCCATTGATGTGATGACTAAAAACGACTTGAGTCAAGAAGAGTACTTTCGTCTCGTGCAGGGCCATGAGGATAATCAGGAGGTTAAAGATAAATTAAAGAACTGTGTTTATGAGATTGCTACCACTGCAAATGATCATATTATCACTGCTCGAACTAAACTTGGACAGGTTCAGGACGAGGTCAAGAGTGTTGTGGCCGAAAATACGTACGATAAGCTTATTCAGAAACAATATAAGAGATGGAGGAAAAATTTACCGGACGTGGTATTTTTACCGTTTATGGTGTCAGTTCCTACATCTTTATACTTGCAGAGGTTAGAGAAAAATGACTTTGATTTGTTTTCACCGGGATTGCAGGCAAAGGAGTGGAAGTTGGCGTGGACGAGTTACAGGCTGTATTACCAGCGGAAGATTTAGTGTAAATAGTATTTATTAATGGAGAGATGCAGGTGTAGATTGGGATTGTAGATCTTGGAGTTGTTTGAGGGATGAATAGATGAAGAGTCCGAGAGATTGATTGTGATGGAATCATATGTTATCTATTTTGGCAGTGATTGAATACAGCATTGTAGAGATCGATAAAGAAATCAGATGTATTTAAACGAGTTAGGTTGTACCAGACCTGGAAATGAATGAAAGAAAGAGAGAATAAGTGTTAATTATGGTGAACTGAACTGTGATTCACTTTAGATTGTACTGTAGTGTAGTGAGTGAAAATTGAAGAATTGACCTAGTGACTGAAAGGAGAGTGAAGGCTGGAATTGAACTGTAAGATTGCGTTGTAGAGGGATTGAACAGTGGAATTGCGTTGTAGGAGAGAACAGTGGGATTACGTTGTAGGAGAGAACAGTGGATATCGAGTGGAATGTGCTTGAATTGTAGCGATTGTATTAGAGACCAAAAATAATGAACGAAATTGGGCTGTGAGACTGTAGGCATTTTATAGAGTCAGAGGAGTAGAAGAGAATGAGTTGTAGCTTATAAAAGGTCATTTTGGTTGGATCATCCATGAAGATACTCAATATAGGAGGCCTGATAGATTCAATTCCTGCCAATTGACTAAACATTAATGAATAACCAAGGAGCTGTGAAATTTTTCACTACGTCATAATTCATTGACATCAAATCTCCAGAAAACCCACACCCAAAACACACACCCAAAACACACACCCAAAACCCACACCAGTACTACATAATCACCCCATACCCACACACCGACAACCACACCAACAACCCCACCAACAACCACACCAACAACCACATCTAAATACCCACATCACCACCTCTTGAGTTCGCGCACTCGTCATTTTTCAACAACAATGATCCAGCAACAGCGTGCTGGGAATCCCGCCGTGGACCCGATCACGCTAGCGATCACCGAGTGTATGGTGATGCTGCTGGCAATGAGAAAAGTGACCCGCTACCAGCACAGCGGAGTGGCCGCCATATTGGGCGGAAGTGACTATTTTGGCGGCGAAGATGAACTACCAAATTTCAATAACAGACCCACCAATTCTAGTACTACTGACGCCAACCCACTCGTACTGAGTTTCCTTCAGTTACGGTCGATTTTGAGCGATGCAAAACACATCGATAATATCGATAGTCTCACGATTCTTCAGCCATTTCTCCTTATTGTAAAGCTGCCACTGACTTCAGGAAGAATTACTGCTTTGGCATTGGACGCTATCGCCAAGTTTTTGGCCTACGGCGTGTTGACGCCTCGGCTGCCGAACTTGCTGTCGACGTTGGCTCAGATCTGTGCTGCCTTGACCCACTGTCGGTTCGAAGCTGCTGACCAGAGCAGCGACGACGCGGTATTGCTTAAAGTTTTACGGCTTATGGAAACGGTGGTCACCAGTCCACACGTGCTGCTCTTGCCAAACGACGCCGTACTGGAAGTGGTGCAGACCTGCTTGTCTTTGGCGTGTAATAAGCGGAGAAGTGAGGTATTGAGACGGGCTGCTGAGATGACAATTGCTACAATCACCGCTCGCATTTACAGCCATTTGCGGCTGTTGGCTCCGGAGGATGTTGAGGTTGAAATGGTGACGGCGTTGCCCGAGGATGTGATTGGATCTGGTCAAACAGACCAAACTGAGACAGACCAAACTGAGGCAGACCAAACTGAGACAGAGATCAAATCTGAAAATGAACCTGAAAACAATGAAATATCTCATGAGAAAGAAGACTCACATGAAGACTCACATGAAGTCTCAAATGAACACTCAAATGAACACTCAAATGAACACTCAAATGAAGACCCTAAAGACTCAAAGGACTCTAAAGAAGACTCCCTGGAAACTTCCGGCTTCGACGTGGCCTGTCTCCACGAGTTCACGTCCATCCTCATCTCCATGATCTCACCCTCTAACCAGTACCAGCACATGGAAAGTACCCGTGTACTTGCACTCCGGTTATTGAATATCGCCGTAGAAATCAGCGGACTCGATATCCCCGACCATCCATCGCTTTTGAACTTGTTTTCAGACCCCGTGTCGAAACACGTCCTTCTGATCATCACCACCGCCGAAAGCCCGGCCCTTCTTGAAGCTGCATGGCGTGTTTTCTCCACCATGGCAGTAATCATGGGCCCACATCTCAAGAGCCAGATCGAACTCACATTTTCCTTAATCTTTAAGACCTCCGATACGCCCCAGCCCACACCCGGTACATCGACGCCTCGTACGGCGGACGCTGCTCTGGCATTTGCTAGTCCTACTGCTAAAGAAATGATTCTTGAATCTCTCTCGCTTCTTTGGACAAGAGATGCCCAGTTTTTCACTAAACTCTACGCCGACTACGACTGCGATTTCGATAGAACCGACTTGGCCAAAAAACTAATTGAGTTTATCTGTGGTCTTGCGTTGCCTGAACTGGCTCTTCACTCTACCGATAACGTACCCCCAATTTGCTTAGAGGGTATTCTTGCATTTGTTAACGGGATTAACGAGCGGGTCAAGAGTTCTGGTGCTAGCTCTAGTTCAACTTCTGTCCCCAAAAGACTTGCTAATAAGGCCAACAAAACGGCGTTTGTTGAGTGTACCGATGCGTTCAACAAGAAACCAGCTGCTGGAATCGCTGCTCTTCACAAGCATGGATTCATCAAAAACCCAGAAGATGTAGCTGAAGTATCGCAGTTTATCTTCAGTAAACTGGGCAGACTCAACAAGAAAGTATTGGGAGAGTATCTTGCTAAGCCAAACAATGTCGAGATCCTCAAGCACTTTATTTCGTTGTTTGAGTATCGGGACTTGAGAGTTGATGAGGCGATCAGGTTGTTGTTGAAGACGTTCAGATTACCAGGAGAAGCCCAGCAGATCGAGAGAATTGTCGAGATGTTTGCTGAGCGCTATGCCTTGTGCCAGGAGGAGGAAGAAAGTGAAGAGACCAACAGTGAAAGTAACGAGAAAGACAACGAGAAAGAGTCTAACACCACAGAATCTGAGTCTAAAGGAACTGAGTCGAAAGAAAATGAAGACGAGAAAAAGGAGGCAGTTCGCCCCAACAAAGACTCAGCATTTATCCTCTCGTACTCCATCATTCTTCTTAATACCGATCTTCACAACCCCCAGGTCAAAAAGCACATGACGCTCGACGCATACAAGCGGAACCTTCGTGGTACGTTCAACGGAGGTGATTACCCAGAGTGGTATCTCGGTAAGATCTATAGCAGTATTCGTGATAGAGAGATCATCATGCCCGAAGAACATCACGGAACTGAAAAATGGTTCGACGATATCTGGAACAACGTAGTGTCTGCTGAAGCCCAGGTCGAAAATCTGGTCGAAGACTTGGAGGATATCTCTGTCTACGACAAGCAGGTTTTTGCTGAAACAGTTGATACTATTACCGGTACGCTTATAAGGATATTCAATGATGCTAGCGATGACCACGTTATCACCAGACTCATGTCGACTATTGACAAGCTGGTGAACATTTGTCTTCACTTCGGATTACATGAACTGGTCGATAAACTTGTTGGTTTACTTGCGGATCTTACCACACTTACGGACCCAGTGGGCTTGAAACGGGTTCACGACGAGTCCGACGACTTGCGGGACGATATCCCCGTTACCCAAATCAAGCTTGACTCAAAAGATGAAGCTATCACCGTTAGTGATATCGCCGTGTGGTTTGGTCGTGATTTTAAGGCCCAAATCTCAGCAGTGGTGCTTTTCAGGCTTTTAAACAAAACCAAATGCTATGTCACTGAATCGTGGATAAAAGTTATTCGGATCGTTTTGACGTTGTTTGAAAACTGCCTTGTAGACCCGAATGTGTTTGGTGAATTCCAGAACAGTTTGGGGCTTCCTGCTTTGGCCAGAGCTAAGCCTCGCTATATTATCAACCGTTCAAAGCCGTTGAAAGAGGGCGGGCTTTTGCTGACATTCTCGCTGTTTTTGAAAGGATACTCGGATGAACCTCCTGAGCCTACTGATCTGGAAGTAGAGAGCACTTTGAGTACCATTGACTGTGTTAAATCGCTTAACTTGGGCAAGGTGTTTAGGGCCGTTTCTGAAACTCCAGACGACAGCAGACGTTTACTTTGCGAGATGCTTTTAGATGCTTTACCGGCTACGGAAACTGCTAAAAGGTACTTTGAGCTGGAGGTGTTATTTATTGTTGAAATTGTTGTGAGTTTGGCGCTTTTGGTGGGCGAGAAGGATCTTTTGACAAAGGTTCTTGAGAGAGTTGTGGGTGTAAGTTTGAGCAAGAAGAGCGAGTTGAGAATGGCGGTGTATGAGTTGGTGTTGTGGCGGGAAGTTGGCGATGTTTCTGTTGAAAAAGAGAAGACTGAAATTGAAAAGAATGGAAGTGAAAAGAGTGAAGACGAAAAGAATGAAACTAAAAAAAATGAAAAAGAGACTTATGAAAAAAATGAGAAGGAACTCAACGAAAAGAAGGAGAATACTACTAACTCCAACGGTGTTTCACAAACTTACCAAATCGACACACTTCTTGACCGTCTTGCTTCCTACGATAAAGAAATTCTTACCAAAAACGGTCAGCCATTAATCTCACCACTCGTGTCGCTAGTTGAATCTTTTGAGCGCCTTGTAGACTCAGAACCTTACTGGAAAGCTCTCAGACAACTCGGCAGTATTCCGGTTTATTCGTCAAAGGTTCTTGAACTCGTGCAAACCCTCAAAGATACCTCTCGTATTCGTCCTGCCAGCTTCATGCTTGTTTTGGGCTTGCTTGACGAAGTTTCTTCCGTAGGGGCTCTTGCAGCTCTGTGGGAACAGGAGACTGAAAGATTGGCTAAAACCAACAAGCTGAGCGATAGCAAGTATTTGCGTGAACTCATTGAAACGTCAAAGAAATCTATTCTGCTCACAGCGGAGATTCTGGGAGTATTTTCAGATGAGTTTACGCCTGATAATGGTGGGATCCCACTCGTACAAGCTTTGGCCCACCAGTGCTTTAATCCATGCAGAGAAGTAAGAGTTACAGCCTTGAACGCTCTTAAAACAACAGTTGTTTCTGTCGCTGACCAGCACGGCGTTCCTGCCGCCAGCTTGTTCCAATACTGTCTTTTCCCATTGCTTGGAGAATTAGCCAAACCGTCTGTGATTCAAACGGACCCATCGGGCTTTTTAACCACCCAGGTCGACGCCTTGTCGTTGTGCAGCAAAGTGTATCTTCAGTTTATATCTTCTTTCAGCGAAGAAGAGAGAAGTTCTATTTGGTTTGAAATTCTCGACTCGTTCAAGAGCTTTGATGGTATAAGGCTTCAGTCTTCGAGAAAGAATGATGCTGTACTTCGAGAATCAGGCAGCGAGCTGTTAAAGAACATGATATTGGTGTTGAAGACGGGTGTTGTTTCTGACGGGGAATTCTGGGAGAAGACGTGGGCCAAGGTTGGGGAGGTTTATGCTGAGATGAGAGCCGAGGTTGAGGAGGTTGAGCCAAAGGGAGAGAGTGAAGAGAAGGAGGAAAAGGAAAAGAAGGAACAGAAGGAGGAAAAGAAGGAGGAAAAGGAGGAGGAAAAGAAGGAAGAAAAGAAAGAAGAAAAGAAGAACGATGAGAAAGTGACTGACTAATTACGAGTAGATGAATAGACGATAAGTCATCAAATATACATTTTATTAGACTTGTAGGAAAGTTTCAGATTCCTCTCTTGATCATTACTAGCCAAGATAATACCAATTGTTTGGTTTAAGGGTGTAAGATATCAATTGTTCTAATCATACAAGATACCAATTGTTCCAGTCTAATCATAAATGACACCATCGTTCCTATCATATAAGCTAACCCTATAATACTCTATTCTACAATTGAGATCTCATCTCATCGCGCAATGTCCTACACTAAAAGAGCAGAAACCCATCCTTCCCCAGTGGCCCAGAGACTTCTTCGTCTCATGGACAGCAAGCAGACCAACCTCTGTGCCTCTGTTGATGTGAAAACCACCAGCGAGTTCCTCACCCTTATCGACAAGCTCGGTCCGTACATTTGTCTAGTCAAGACCCACGTCGATATCATCGACGACTTTTCTTACGAAGGAACCATTGTGCCTCTTTTAGAGCTTGCCAAAAAACACAGCTTCATGATCTTTGAAGATAGAAAGTTTGCTGATATCGGAAACACCGTAAAGTATCAATACACTGGAGGTGTGTACAAGATTGCCCACTGGTCAGACATCACCAATGCCCATGGAGTAACTGGTGCTGGAATTGTCCAGGGCTTGAAGCAAGGAGCTGCTGAGGTCACTTCCGAACCTCGTGGATTGTTGATGTTGGCTGAGTTATCTTCAAAAGGATCTTTGGCCTACGGAGAGTACACGAAACAGACGGTTGAGATTGCAAAATCTGACAAAGAGTTTGTTATTGGCTTTATTGCTCAAAGGGACATGGGAGGTCGTGACGAAGGCTTTGATTGGTTGGTCATGACTCCTGGTGTGGGTTTGGACGATACTGGTGATGCTTTGGGCCAACAGTATCGTACTGTTAGTGAAGTTATTAGTACTGGTACAGATGTGATTATTGTGGGCAGAGGGCTTTTTGGAAAGGGCAGGGACCCAGAGGTGGAGGGAAAGCGGTACAGAGATGCGGGCTGGGCTGCTTACCAGAAGAGATTAGATAGTTTGTAGTTAATTTATTGTTTAGTGTGGTTGTAGAGCTTTGTAGAGAGAATCATGAGAGTATTTATTATTGTGCAAGTCTTCCGTTACAGGAAGGTATTCTGTGTATGAGTTTGTTGCTATCACTAGTAATTTGACTTGATTTTTCTCATTGGCCTAGAAAGAGTAAAGTGATACTCTAGAAACTCAATGTGGTACTTTGACAGTAATAACAGGAATTTTCAACAACTGAGTCTAAATTACACCTCTATGACTTCCAGCTGTTTCCCTTGAACCTGGCCAAAGCTGCACCTTATAAGCCTAGCTCAATCAAAGTCATCCTACATTAAGCTCCCAAATAATGCCCTTTATTCTATAAATAATATACATATATACATGCTACTCTACCTCATAATCGGCAAACCTGGTTCTCATGATCTCAAACACCAACAACCCGATCGAAGTCGCCGGAATCGTCGTGAGGGCGTTTCGTACAAAACCCTTGTACGCCATCAGAAACCACGTAGCACGCTGCTTCCTCTTCATCCGCAAAACCTGGTTATAAGTGTCGATATACGAGTTGTAGTACACCTTGAAAAACGGTCTTCTACTGCTGACGTTTTTCGAGGCATTGTAGATATCAAGAGCCTCTAGTCTCGAGATATGAATGTTCTGAATCTTCAGAATCGGATACTGGACTGCCAAAAGCGTTACTGCAGCCGAAGCTCCGGCCAAAAGAACAAACGAAGACTTGAGGATTTTCGCCAGTCTTTTCTCTTCAAACTTCACGAGTTCTTCGTCGATCTCGTAGTGGCCCATGTTGGCAAACACCTTGTTGACCAGTTTTTTCACTGACCTGAAACCCTTGACAATTCCAAGAGTGACGGTATAGAATTGGTTTTTAACGATTTCAAACGTGCAAAAGTAAAATGCAAACCCAAAACTCTCCTTGATAAGTGAGAACCCGTAGCCCGCAAACACACCTACAAGTCCCACCTCTTTAAGCTTGTTGAAGCCGTAAACCCACAAGTTTTGGTGGTTTCCATTGATCATTTCAGCCGTACTGGATCTGGCATAAATTGCATCTACCGGGGCAGCTGCAAGAGATTGGGCGATACCTGCCACGAAGCCGGCTCGCCAGGTATCTGTAGGAGAATAGTTCAAGTTTCCGTAAGTTTTATGGGTTTTTCCTCCGTCGAAATAGTCAAGAGTCGTCAAATAAGTACCGTAAAGTATAAGCCCCGTAGCTGAATTAGCTAGTAAAGGAGGGAGCACGTGATCGGGGATAAGTCTCCAGCCTTCTTTTCTTATGGCTTTGAAAAGCAAAGCTAGTGAAGAATGAGTGGAGAATTTCCATGGTTTTAAGTTGATTCCTTCATTCTGGTTAGCGAGAGCTCGAATGTAAGCTAAGTAGTCAAATCGCAGTGGGCGAAAGAGTTTGACTGGAGTTCTGATGTATAGGGCCTGGAGCTGATAGACTAGAGCTCGTATACCGGCGGTAGAAACGGTGACTGCCTGGTTATTTGACTTTTTCTTGTTGTGGGTGGCAGCGTCCATGTGCGCGTAGAATGAGTTGTGATGAGGTAGAGGTAGTGATGATGATTTTTTGATGGTAGTTTTGATGGTGGTGTGAATGGTGGTTTTGGTGCAGATAAGTTCTGGAAGAGATGGGTGGAATTCATATTCAATGAGTGGTTAAGAGGTTCATAGTCCATGAGTAGAGGCTTAAAGTACAATGAGTGGTAAGAGGTTATTACGCGTAGTAGAGTTGTTCTCGTGCTTAGTATTAGTTCAATGCCTGGAGTCAAGCAACTGACTAATGGTATGTATAGTGTACATGTAGATATTGGAGTGGTAGAGCAAGACAGTTTTAGTTGTTGTAGTATTAAGGACAGATGTGGTAAACCGTAGACGAGAATTTGCAGCAATGAGATATCAAATTGACAGCTGGACTTAATATATTAATGGAGAAGTACAGACAAATACAATGATAATAGAGATCAAACTGGATCCAATGATAATAGAGATCAAACTGGGTCCAATGATAATAGAGATCAAACTGGATCCAATGATAATAAAGATCAAACTGGGTCCAATGATAACAGGGATTTAAACTGGATCCAATGATAATAGAGATCAAACTGGATCCAATGATGAGTAGATATAAAGATAAAGGTCCTAACCGTTTACAGTAGAGATAAGTAAATACAGCGATAACATCCTGGGAACTTTACACGAAACGAAAAACTTACATGTTAACTACATCAATTTGCTCTCGCATAATGTACACTTGATATATACAATTGGAAGAAAATTTGCAAAACCCTCTCACTATGGAAACTTCTGCTTTATGGTTTCATACTACCAATTTAATTCAGAAGTATTCCAGAATTTTGAGATTCAAAGATTCTTGAATCATTGTCTTCGATGCCTACTGTGGTTTGGTCCAAGATAGCTTTGTTTAAGTAAATTTCGCAGCCGTTATATTATGGACCTTTCTTGAAGACGCTTTCAACTAAGAAGCTCAATTGAATACTTTCAACCATGGACCTCGATAATTCTAACCAATGCACTGTAATTATATCGCACCCAATATATATCATGCTATAGACCTCAATTGAGATTTTTTAGACACAGTTGCAGAAACTTGACACAATTTCATAAGACTTTCATTCGCAGCCATAATAACTACAACTTTGGAACGACTTGACACAATTTTTGATAATACTACATTTTCAATTCGCAGCCATTCTTCGGGGAAAACTTTACACAATTTTGGAAAAACTTAACACAACTTTGGGAAATCTGTTCTTTCCTTCTCAGCCAAACACTTAAAGTAGCAGTAGGAAAAAGTGGGTATAAAACTTGAAAATTTTAGTTTTGACTTCACCGCCATTGAGTTGAGGTACTACTTGGCAGAGATCCTGAGAAATATTGATAAGCATGAGGCATACTTATGGACTCCAAGTATTAAGGGTCCCATTCTGTATGAATCTAAGAATTCGTCATCTCCCATACTGTAAATATTTGCAATTCATCTCTAATTGCCATTGAAATTAACGACCCAGCTGTTTACTATGTTGTATCTGTGAAGAGTTCTGGAGCTTCTAATCATAAGAATAAGCTAAGTCTCGGAATACTTGGATCCTGAGATGCTTGATAAATTCAAAAGATTTCACAACTAAATATGGGTACAGTAAAGGTTGCAAAACTCGGAAAATGGTGGTGAAATCTGGTATACACTGTAAATTATAAATCGATGATATACTGTGAATTATAAATCGAGATAGGCCTCAAAAAATGTACACTTCAAACTACAACAATGGCCAAGATAAAATAAACATTTGATAAGGAAAACTACGAAACTAGTATCGAATATTACTCATAGTCTGTATATTACTCAGGCTGATAACGATACAAATAGATCTCACTCTGCTTAAAGTACCTTCTTGCATCTTCATCTATCAACACCAAACTCAAATACGTCTTCACACTAAACTTCTTATTCACATCCTTATAAGTAGGAACAAGATCAAAACCTCCCAAAAATAACCGTATAGGAATGGTTTCACCTCTCACGGGAGCTCCATCCATGATTTCAAATCTTACCACCGTTTCGCTGTCTGTAGCCTGAGGATTAGCAGCCACTGTCTCTCTTCTGATCAACAGAATTTCCATATGTTTAATTTTAAGCCGGGCAAGCAAGAAATAGATTTTACCCACAATCACATCCTTAAGCGAGTATCTGCTTTTCAGGTACTCAAATTCAATATGAAGACAATCTAAGATCCCCACATCCATTTTAACCGTACCCTTTTCGGGTTCAGGAGGAACTTGACTGTATTGATAAACCCAGAGCTCTTTTTCCCTTGTGATTTCCAGCAGAGATTTTCTGTTCACGGTGACTTTGATGTAATATCTTAATTTGACATTTTTGCCTCGATAACTCTCGTATTGTTTCTCGACGTTTTTAAATTCAAACGGATAAGTTTCTGTGTGTGATAGCACGGAAGGAGCTGCAAGTTCCGTGGCAAGCGTTAGGAATTCGGACGTGCTAATTGAGTCTGTATTGGTCTCAATTGATCCAAGAAGTTGTACTTTGACCCCATTATGCTCGACTTTTCTGCCTTCTTTGGTGCGGATGGTGATGGTTCCCTTAATACTTTCGCCGTCTTCATAGACAGGAAGTTTGTCTGTTCTGCCCTTGTTGTTCTTGACGTCCACGTGACGGCGAGTGTCTTCATTGTCGAGACGGATCTCGATATCTATGGGGGCCTTGAAGAATAAAGACATGTCGCGATTGGAATAATGTCTTTGAGGGTTGAAAAAAGAAGACTGCAAAAACTAAGTTGTTTAAATAATACTTGATTGTGCTATATCAGTGAATGGTGTAATAGTGAATGGTGTAACAGTGGATAGCTTTTGGTGAGTTTGTATTGGGATTCTATACTGTTCGAATCAATGGACACAATTACATTTGAAAGGGGGAGGGACGACAATGACACGACAATTCTAATTTTGGAATAACGAGTTAACATTCTTAAGGGCCATATTCCATCCATGGAGCTAGAAAAAGGACTAGAATGGTCAATGAGTGCTTTTAAACTCTACTCTAAAGTATCAATCATATATTAACTATTGTTTAGCTACATATTCCAACAAGTCAACGACTCTGGTGGAGTATCCGTACTCGTTATCGTACCAAGAGACCAACTTAACGAAAGTTGGGGTCAATTGAATACCAGCTTTAGCATCAAAGATAGAAGAATAACTGGAAGTAAGGAAATCACTTGAAACAACTGCATCTTCAGTATAACCCAAAACACCCTTTAATGGACCTTCAGCAGCCTTTTTGACCACGGCACTGATTTCTTCATAGGTGGTTGGTTTTTCCAAGTTAACAGTTAAATCAACCACAGAAACATCAGTAGTTGGAACTCTCATGGCCATACCAGTTAATTTACCATTTAATTCAGGAATGACTTTCCCAACAGCTTTAGCAGCACCAGTAGATGAAGGAATGATATTATCACTAGCAGTTCTACCACCTCTCCAGTCTTTATGAGAAGGACCGTCAACGGTTTTTTGGGTAGCAGTAATGGAGTGAACGGTGGTCATTAAACCGTCTTTGATACCAAAGTTATCGTTAATAACCTTGGCTAATGGAGCCAAACAATTGGTGGTACAAGAAGCATTAGAAATAATCTTCAAGTCTGGAGTGTACTTTTCTTCGTTAACTCCGACAACGAACATTGGAGCATCAGCAGATGGAGCAGTGATGATAACTTTTTGAGCACCAGCATCAATATGTTTTTGAGCCCCTTCCAATTTGGTGAAAACACCAGTAGAATCAATAACGTATTCTACGCCAGATTTACCCCATGGAATATTAACTGGATCACGTTCTTGGTAAACACGAATTTGCTTTCCATCAATGACAATTGCATCGGCAGTGTGGGTAACTTCACCCTTATATTGACCGTGGGTAGAGTCATATTTGAACATGTAGGCAGCGTAATCTGGGGCAATGAAAGGATCATTTACGGCAACGATTTCGATATCAGGTCTAGTTAATGCGATTCTTAAGACTAATCTTCCGATTCTTCCAAATCCGTTAATTCCAATCTTCATATTGTTTGATAGTTATTTGTATTTAATTGTAAAGATCTACCAGGGGAACTTCGACTCCTTTTATACTACACTTACACATTACTTGAGTGCATATTAACTAAGCTGCACATCAGCAGATGTGCATCATCTGATAAATCGCGGCACACCACGAAACGGGCAACTCGGCCCACCACACACCGTACCACGAGACGTAGTATTATGCACGCGCAACAGCTGATCGTAAATCATTTATTAACTATTCTCTAGTTTTATTAGGAACCCATCGGCGATAAATTACTTCGCTCACTTTATACAGTCTCCAAAGTTGGTTTAAGTCCCCTGAATTAAGTAATTGATTAAATTTATCCGCCAGCGGATATTCAACATAACATAATATGAGGGTTTTACGTACACTTCCAATCACTCTAGAAAGGGTTTGAAGTTGAATCCAGTCTAATTGCTTATCATAAGGAATAACTAACACCGCATGCTCTGCATGAGAGAACGGGGGTCCTTTCTTATAAAGAATAAAGTCGCATCCAAATTTAATCCCACTACGGGCTGCATAACCTAACGACCGATAATGGTGATAACTAGCGTATTGAAGCGCAAAACTTGTTTCGGGTTTAAGACTCTTGCAGCACAATTTAAAAAGTTCAAGGTTTGTCATTCGCGTATCTGCAACTCCTAATGCATATTGGAGGAAAAATACTTCAACCGGTTGTAATTGAACCGATTCAATTGCTTGCAATTGCATTTCCTCATCTAATACCTTTTGATCTTCAATTCTCATATCTTCATACTTAATAGGAATCAGCCTTTCTTGCTGAACTTTGAGTCTATTCGATTTCCGGAATTCAATTAGAAGATTCTTGATTTGCTTAAGCTCAATAATTTCCTGCTCAGAGAGTTTAGATACCCGTTTCTTCTTCTCCAATTCCTGTTCACGAGCTCTTTCGTTTTTGAACTTAAGTCTTTCTTCTCGTCTAAACTTCGTAATTTCCTCACTACTTAACTCAAAAGGAATATTTGGATCCTCTAAATGGAGTCGGCGAAGCGTACGAGTATACCAAGTAGGATCAGACCTGGAAAGAGTTCCTTTTCCGAAAAATCCATATTCCCAAACTCGCCGCATCGAAATGTTATCTCTGATCTGGAAATTCCGGTTTTGGCACTCGATAACGATTTTAGGAATTTGGCTTTGAGGCACAGGCTTGGTATATAAGGAGCAGTACTTGATTAGGAAGTATACCCACGATACAGGGTTGTGAATATACAATTCAGGCAATGGGCCATAAACGGTAGAAGAGAGAGTAACAGGGATAGGCCCTGCATAAGGCTTTTTATTACGTTTTTTGACCATGCATAAGGCTGAAGGTTAGTATTGCATGATGCTTGTCAGATACCGTTGTAGTCTATTGAGAAATCATGTTCTTACATTGACAAAGTCTTCAAGACATAAAGTTATCATCAGAAAGCTTACATACTGTTAAATTACTGTTAAGTTTTTGACATTTTTTTTTCACCTCGCATTTTCGTTTTTAAAGCGATGCTTTCCGGGTAATTTTGGCTTGAGGTGTAAAGGTCAAGGAATGAAAGGCTAGAAGATGGAATTGTGGATTTGGGAGTTGGGGTTATCATTCAGGGGAGTTATGGGTTTTTTTAAAATGTAATTTCGTTGTTTATGTTCATTTTACTGCAATTGTGAAATTTACAATCCACAGAAATTTTATACTCGTATATTCGTAGACAATGTTGTAAAGCTCTCACGTTGCAATCAGATACAGAAGTGTATTTCTGTTCACATATACAGATCCACTAGTTACTCAAACTAAAGCTACCAATTGATATATTGTCTTCTATAATGGTCATTCTCAATTTGCAGCCAAACGAATAAGTACAGGAATAAACTAAAAACAATATAAAAGACTCTCACATTCACTCTTCCCAAAACTACAATTCTCAACAAAATGTATGCTTTTTACAATCAACTACATCCAACCTACACAATCTCTAAACTCTCCAAGCGATTTTCTGGCCACTTACTTTATTGGCCATCAACAAGTCAAACGCTTCGTTTCCAGATTCCAAGCCTGGCTCCAAAACCCACAAATTCAAGGTCCTCAAATCTCCCAAAATAGGCTCGACAGCTTTATGGAATTCTTCAAATTTTGCAGCATATTCGGGAGTATAGACGTAATCGAAATCAAAAAAGAACAAGTCCCGTCCCAAAGTCAAATACACTAAAGTGATACCCCAAGAAATATCTCTGTGATCATTGGGGTTTAATTTAATAGAGGAAGATTTCAATCCAAGCAAATTATCGATAGCTACAGTTTTCGAGCCAAGAGTAGAATCGTAAAGCCCTTGGAAAGATGACTGGATTGAAACGGTATCAAACCCATAAGCAATGGATCCTGCAGCGTATTCTTTGATTTGGTCAACTACCTTTTCGTCATGATAGTCAAAAACAGCATCTGCTCCATAAGACTTGAGAAGATCAAAATTTTTAGGAGAACTTGTGGTTATAACTTTGAGTCCATATAACTGTTTTGCAATCTGGATTGCAAGGGCTCCGGTAGCAGTAGCACCTCCCCAAATCAAAATAGACTTACCTTCGTTTTTCTTTTTGTCCAAAGGAATTTTCAAGGAATAGTTAAGTGAAACTCCAACTGTGACTAATCCAAGGGTTAAACTTCCAATTGCTTCAAAGTTATTGTACTTTTGAGGGGGGTGAATTCCAGCTGGTAAAGCTTCTGTTTTGAATGAATTTTTATCGAATTTGAAGGTAGTTTTAAAGTTTGCAACCACGAACTCGGCAAACTTACCTCTTCGCAAATCGGTGTTTCCGTGATCGAAAACTGAAACAATATCTCCTACTTCGTACCCCTTGACTTCCAGTCCCACTTCTTCAACGTACCCGGCAGCATCACTACCAATGATGACATCTTTCCCCAAACTTATGTAGAGAAGATGCTTCCAATCGGTAGGATTAACCCCAACCAGTACCGTTCTAATGAGAAGTTCATTTGGGCCAATGGTGGGCTTAGGGAGTTCCTTAACTTGTCCAAGGGGTGCAACTTTATTACCAGTACTAACAAAAGCTTTCATGTTGGGAATTCAGTTGATAATATGTGGATTTATATACTCGGATCTTGGCCGCAGTATTGAGTAATTCGGGAAACAAGCCCAGATTTACCAGCCAGATCGAAGCTTAAAATATTTATTTACGATGCTATTTTAGGTAATGTTAACCAATAGAATTTGAAGTATACATTGCATGTAATTTGGTGCTCAAAAGGTATGTTTAAGGTTTAGAATATTTGTAAGCGTTTTTAGGTTATTACCTAAAGAAGTAGACATACGCAAAAAAAGCGTTGATTTGTAATACGATTCTGAAACAAGCTATGAGCTCATTGAATTGAATAATAAAGACAGGATTTGTAGTATGAGCTCAAAGAGGCGTAGTATCAAGATGAGCTCATAGTGAGATGATTTGTAATACGAGCACATGCTGGAGCTGTAAGACTAGTAGATTTCGAGAAGAGCAAGTAGGAGAGTAGTAAAAGAGTCAGATAAAGCAAGGGCAAATGAGTAAGTAAAAGAGTGAAAGAGTAAGTAAAAGAGTAAAAGAGTCAGTAAAAGAGTCAGCAAAAAAAATAAAACAGTAAGTAAAAAACTTAAATGAAAGAGTGAGTAAGAGGGCAAGTAAAAGAGTAAATAAAAGAGTAACTAAAAGAGTAAGCAAAAAGGTTAGAGATGAACTTGAGTATAAATAAGTAAAAAGAGTAGAAGATCAAGAATTGGGGTGTTTTTGAAAACGTTCGTTCCTTCTTATACGAAGATTGAGTAGTTCTAAAAAGGTAATGTCTCCAATTAACTGAGCACTTGAAAGCACACCAAATATTAAATCACAACAATTTAAAACAATTTCAACACCAATTAAACACCAATCCTCCCAATCCTCCTTAAACCTCCTTAGTCCTCCCAAACTTCCCAAACGTCCCAAACCTTTATCTATACAACAAAAACATAATCACCAACTCGCACTCGCATAATCATGGCATCTAAATTTCACTGCCAGAGGTGCAACAGCCCGCTCCAGCTCACGGATTCACTTCTAAACTTGAACACGGTCCAGGTAAACCTTCTTCGAGACAAAAGCAACCCATTGGTCAATCATTATCACCAACACGAGCACGAAGAGTGGAAAGATGACGAATTAGACCCCAGCCAGTTCATTTCGCATGAGAAACTTGAACTCTATAATGAGCTAAACCACCACCAAGAACCGCTTGAGACTCGCACGGACGTCGACCCAGACACCCAGAAAATGGTGCTGGTGCTGACTTCGCTTTCACTGAACTCATTTGTCATGCTTAATGAAGACGAGGATCAATCTCCCCATACGGAAGACGGCACGATTTCCAGTCGGTTGAAAACTTTGGCCAGAGTGTTTGATATTCTTTCAGCCAACACCCAGGTCGAGCACCCTCTCTGCCACGAGTGTCTGGGACTAATTATTGAAAATTATAAGGCCAAATTCGACCAAAGCCAGAAAGAAAAAGAGTACTATCTCAATTTTTTAAAGAAACTTAGGGACCTGGGTTTTGACGATAACGAGGCCAGCGTCGACCCAAGACTCGCCCTGGCCATTGATGAGTTTCGCCGGCTAGAAACTGAAGAAACTACCAATCTTGCTAAACTCAAACAGCTCGAAGAAACTAAAACTCAACTCGACTCTCAGCTCCAGCAACTCCAGCACGAGTTTGCTCTGCTTAAGACCCACGAGCTCGACGAGCTTCTCTCCACACGGAACCAGCTTTCGCTCGAGCTAGAGGCCAGTACCTCGAAACTTCACTCAGCCCAGGCCCAGTATCAGTACCATCTCGACCATTTAGACCGGCTCAGAAACCTCAACATCTACGATACGATATTTGATATTTCTGTCGACGCAAAAAACGAATACGGCACCATCAATGGCTTCAGATTGGGCTATAAAGTTCCTTGGAGCGAAATCAACTGTGGTCTTGGCCAGGTGGTGCTTTTATTGGTGTTTCTCTCTAAGCGTTTGGAATTAAGTCTACATGGCTACAAGCTTGTTCCCATGGGCAGCCAAAGCCAGATCATTAAAGTTTCTTCCCACGGCGACGGTGAAAAGAAAACGGTATTAAATCTCTTTTCGCTGAACGAGTTTTCGCTCGGGAAGTTGTTCAACTTCAACAAGTTCGATGTTTCGATGGTGGCTCTTTTGGACGTGCTAGCGTTGGTGCAGAAGAAGATTGGTGATGTGGCCCAGCTTGAGTTGCCGTATGAGATATCGCCCAAAAGGGACACGATTGGTGGGAAAAGTATTAGGGTTACGGCGAACGCAGAATGGACTGACGGGTGCCGGTTTATGTTGACGAATTTGAGCTGGATCTTGAAGTACACGTCGGTGCACACATAGGACTGATTTAATAACTGAAGATGATTTTTGGAGTATTAGATACCGTATTTAATGTATAGTAATGGATTATGATCTTAGACACGTTGGCTTAAGTATGGTAAATTAGTACAGGTTTATGAATTAATGATGGTGGATAAGTGTAGTTTTCTGGGTAAATGATGGTAGATTAGTGTGAGAGTTGGTGGCTAATTAATATCTAGTGACTGGTGATGTTGTATAAAGGAATTAGTGATGCATGGATGTGTAAAGATAATCTAATTTATTGATGAGATGTGAAGATGGTTGCAAAATATAGTATTTATGGAAGGTAGTTGTAAGAATATAGCCTTTGGGAGTTAATGGACACAATATATTATTTAATGATGAATTGTATAAATATCATATCTAATGCAATACTGGTACACGTATGAATCAAACATGATGTAATTAAGAGTGAATAGTTGTATAAGTATAGTATCTATGATATTAATGGTGGTTGCAAATTATAGTAGTTAGTAGATTGTATTAAGAAGAGTGACTTATGGAAGGGATTGGGATCTAGAGTTAAAAGGGCTTGTTCAAAAATGGTTAGATAAAACAAGGGAATCATAATGATGGCTAACACAAGTATTAGTACACTCAATGAGAGTGGTGTGTAAAAACAGTATTAATGTACTAATACATGGATGTATAATATTCACCTAATGAGCTAATGATGATTGTTATGTAATGTATACCTTATCTCTAATCTGTATAATGTATACTTTGTTGCTAATCTGTATAACATATACTTGATCTAAATTTGTATGATATACCTAGTATTAGCATTCGTAAATACTCAATTCTCGTTCTTGAAAAATCTAATACATGGATGAATAAAATTCACCTAATGAGCTAATGATGATTGTTATGTGATAAATACCTCCTCTAATCTGTATAATATATACTTCATCTACAAATCTTTGCACATAGATCTTATCTCTTTTATGTATAATACATCAATCATAATAATCCATAAATACTTTTCTGAAAAATCGCACATAAACATGAGCTTCTCTAACCACAAACCTAAGTTCAAACTCGCTCTTTCGGTCAACGAGCTCTCCAATATCCCCCAAGTAAGTGGAGAATGCTACGTCGAACTCAGCATCAAGGATCACAAGCGTGTCAAAAATCTCCCGTCCTTCAGAAGCCTCAGCATTCGCAACCCCAAATCTGACGAACAATCACTTCTTTCCCATTCAAACACTTCCACATCCCTCAACAATTCCCACTCTTCCGGCAGCATCAACGTCACGACTTCGCCCAAGCGGATCCACGGCTTTAAGTGTGCGTTCAATTACAGAGTCTCGTGTAATCTCAAGTTTGGTATCAAAAAGAGAGAGAACTTGATTGCCGATAAATACCTCTTGATGAAGATTCTTTACGTTGGAGAAAAACACAAGGATTCAGGCATTCATCACAGCAACCGTTTGGAGTTGGGAAGACTCGAAATCAACCTTGCTGAGTACCTTAATTTTGATGAACCAGTAACGTCCAAATACTTGCTTAAAGACTCAAAGGTCAATTCGATTCTTAGCGTCACCATTCACCTTGCGGAGTTGCCGGCCAACTTCGACTTCCACACCCAGCTCCAGGTCAGTGATGGAGGCAACCACCACGAGCTCTCGACCCGGAAATCGACCCAAACTGCCCTCAATTCTCATAATCAGTATAATGTACCTCATTTTGAACGTAAAAACATTTTTGGTGGACTCAATGATGTTTTGGAGAACAAAAAAAGACTGAGTCTCGACAGCAAAAGAGAATCATCACCTTCTCCGTCCCACGATAGACTGAGTAACGGAAAACTGAATGCTAAACTGGCAGCTTCAAAACGCACCAATGGTTCTCATAACGATAAGATTCAGAATTACGAAAGCCAGGTGCTTGTAGACCCAATTGTCAACGACTTGTACAAGAAGATACTCGAGTCTACGTGGGACCCCAAACTTCATCTTCTTTTGGATTTTACCCCGGAGATTTGTGTCAACAGTATCTTTGATAACACGGCAGATGAGTGGAGAGAACGGCTTAAAGAACAGTTGGGAAACGACGACGATGACGACGAGGAGGTGAGGTGTATTCATGGGTTGGTGAACGAGAATAACTATAGAGAGGACTTGCGGAGCTGGACGGTGAAACTGGGAAGATGAGGTGTAACGATTTGATGAGTGTTTTATTACGTGTTTCATTAAGTGTTTTATTACGTGTTTTACTGAGTGTTTTGCTCAAAGTATTTAATTTAAGTATTCTGAAGTATTTGTTTAACGTATTTACTGAGTGTTTAGTGATAAGTTTAAATGGTAATAAACGTAAATGGATATATTGATTTACTCTAGTTTCATTAGAGATTTATGACTAAGATCATTGAACCAGACTACAGAGAAAAACGACTGCTTCTATTATAGTTTCTATTATAGCATCTATTTTAATTATTAGGCTCGACGCTTGAGCTTCTCGGTAAACCTAGTAAACGTCCGCAGAGTTATGCCTGAAACATCTATCTCTCCCAGCCAGGTGTGTCTCCAGAACCCGGGCTTTCGAAGATTTGTCTCTATATCTTTTTTGATATCAATTGGGTCGTATCCTTTGTACAGAATATCGTCCATCGGATTCAGATACTCGTACCCGAGGTCTAGATCACTGAAAAGAGGCTCTACAGACTCTACGGGACACAGATAACAGGAGCCACAGAACTGGACTACACCTAGCTCAACTGCATTCTCTGGATCAGACATGTCTAAATCTGTAACCAATTCAGTGTCTATTTCTGGATCATTAACCATTTTGATGGTTTCTTCAGACGTATCCAGGTCCCAATCCTCCCAGTCGTCATCCTGGTCATGTTCCCACTGGTTTCGAAGTGGTGACAGGAAATAAGGTAGATGTGCACAATAACTGCAAAACAAATCTCCATATTTGCAGGAATTTTTAAAACACCTTGTGCTTCTCATATCTTTAAAACCCTTATAATAACCCCATTTAACCACTCGATACTCAGGTAGACGAAAGTACTGATAAAAATCTAGCAGGTTCATAGCTCGCAGTGTACAAAGTGAAATTTATATTACAGATCTATGTAGCTCATTAACGTTAATTCTCACCACTGTATCCCCGATTTCCTCTGTCGTTTCTGTTGAAGTTTCTCCTTCTGGGGTTTCCTCTGTCGTTACCTCTTCTTCTTTGGTTCTTGTTTCTCTGCTCCATATTGATCAAATTTTGCTCTTTAGCATAGTCCATGGTCTGTTGTTAGTAAATAAAGTTGAAAAAAAACTTGGAAAAAGTTGGCAAAATTACACATACCTGCTCAGGCAATCTCAAGTACTTGATGTGGATCCCCTTAATGTAGATTTCTGAAATTTTGGTGAATTCATTGCCGTTAGGAGATGTTTGGATGGCATCTGCTAATGTCAAGTTCATCCATGAGTCGCAATTAGTCAATATCCCGTTTAAGGTCTCGCCGTTTTTGAGCTCGACGAGAATCGGCTGGCTCTTGGCTGAGTTCAATACATATAGTGGTAACTGAAGTTAGTAAGGTTTGCTGATGCTGGAACATACCATTGTTGAATAAAGACAAGTGCGCGAAAATTTTAGTTGAGTTGTGGAGTGGATTGAGTGATATTAGTTGATTAGTTGATTGGGTGATTAGTTGATTGGGTGATTAGTTGATTGGGTGATTAGTTGATTGGGTGTGTACTGTGGTGTATTATGGTGTTACGTGGGGTGCTATGGGTGGTGCTATGGGTGGTGTTTTCGTAGTTGTTTCAGAAAGAGTATCAATCCTGGTCCTTTCTGAATTGCAGCCATAATTTCAACTGTCAATATCAGTGCATAATTAGAGTATCACTTTTACAGGAAAATTGAGACAATAGTAAGTATGATGCTAGTAACAAGACTCTAGTCTTCTTGATTGAACTTAGGAACTACAGACTCTAGTCTCTCTTAATTGAACTCTAGGAACTATAAGACTAGTAACTCTCTTGATTGAACTCAGGAACTATAAGACTAAAGTAACTCTCTTAGCTGAATTTTAAGAACTATAACACTAAAGTAACTCCAAATGATCCTAGTAACTATAAAATCTAGTCTCTCTTGATTGAACCCTAAGAACTATAAGACTAGTAACTCTCAATTCTGCTCTAGGAACTAAGATTCTTAATGTGGTTAACGTTTAAAATCTACTCTTATGGACTTTAGAGTCTATAACACACTGACCAAACCTGGTAACTCAGGATTCTACTTTAAACTATAGCTTTATTGAATACTTACGAAACACTAATCGTCATCAGCTGGAGGTGCACTAGTTCCTCTCAAGGTCAAATAAGAATCCTCATCCTGGTCATTTTCTTGACCCAACTTGAACCCAATATAATCATCACTAGCTAATCCCTGTTGAGCTTCTTGTAAAGAACCTAAATCACCAGGAGTCATGATTCCCAACATTCCTCTTGGACTTCCGGGAACAGATAAAGGTCTGGTCAATTTTAAGTTGGAGTTGTCCTGCTGGAATGGATTGGCTCCATTCTTGAACTTTTCTGGATAAGCTCTCTTTAAAGCCAATTGCCTGGCCTTGATATATTCAAGACCCATTCTCTTCCAGTCCAACAAATCACTCAATCTTTCAGTTCTGTTTCTCTGGTTAATTCTTTGTCTTCTGGTCTTTTCGGTAAAATCATACATTTGATCAGTTAATTGATTAATCGATTCGTCAACAGATTTCATTCTTCTGTCAACAATATAGATTCCATAATCACTGGTATTTTCTATCAAATCTTCCATATAACAACCAAATCCAGAAAGATTGGTGGTAATAGAAGGAACTCCCATAACCGTACATTCTGCTGGAGTATAACCCCAAGGTTCATAATAAGATGGGAAAACACCCAAATGACAACCTCTAACAAATTCATCATAATCCAAAGATAAAATCGGGTTATTGGCATTCAAAAACTCAGGATGGAAAATGATTTTAACTCTATCATCTGGTTTATTGAATAATTGAACTCTTCTAATTTGATTTAAAACAGGATCATTAGCATCATCAATGACATTATGAGTCACAATTGGAGGTAATCCATCTCTTTTCAATGCAAATATTCTTCTTTTCAATAAAACTCTATCAGCCGGCTTAATAAGCTCGTCAATCGAAGGAACTTCATTACCTCCAGTATTAGAAGCATTGTGCAGATTAGGAAATCTAGCACAGTGTTCAAATAATCGTTCACCGACTTTCTTTTGCACTTCTTCAATAGTACTTTCTAGTTGCTTAATTACAGCTTGACCTTTTAAGGTCTCAACCGTATAAGATTGGGTTTTACCCGGCATGATAATAAATGCTACTACGGTCATTTTCGAACCACTTTCCTTTAATCTGTGGTTCAAACGAGCAAGGGCTTCAATAAAGAAATCACACCCTTTGTTTCTAAATTCGTACCTTCCAGCAATGAAAAAATAAAGAGTATTATCTAAATCAAAGTCATAGTTCCCGTAGAAATGACCTTTTACAAACTCGTTGATTTTTTCCTTCTTCAAAGCGTGTAAGTTTTGGAACTCGTGCACGGCCTGGAATTTAACTACGTTCAAACCATTGGGCAAAACCCCATCAGGTTTACGTTTCAACAAATGTTCACTTTCAAAAGCGGTGATGTGGGAAACGGTGGTGAAAACATCTGCTGTGTGGGCAGCCGAACGTTCAATACAGTATCTGTGATAAATACCTCTTTTACCAGCCTCAGCATCGACATCAAAATTAGCTAAATTGTTATAGAAATCCGTCAGACCAGCACACAAGTATCTTCCCAACAACGTGGCATGTGTGGTGAAGATGGTGGTGACATCAAGACGACGTTTACGACACAATGGTAACGCAACTCCAGCCAACCATTCGTGACAATGGCAAATAACGGCTCTTTCTCTATCATGAAACACCAATTCACCCAAAAACCAGGCCACCAAGTATCCCAATAAAATGGCATCATTAGTCTCTTGATCATGGTCAGGAGTTGGGATTCCTGAGCTCGACCAAAGGTCACTTTTCCACTCATTTAAGTGGGCATTAGCAGAGTAAATGTCAAATAAAAGAACCCGAGGAGCCCCTTCGATCAACCAACGGCCGTATAACCAACGAACACCTCTACTGCTCATCTGGTTAAGAGCTTCCATGACTTTTGGATCTTTTACGGGCAATTCTTCAACTTCAACCTGGGCACTATCGTGGTTTAAGGGGCCAATTAAAGTATACCGTTCACGATATTCAGCAACAGTAATGGGGGCTTTAGACTTAAGGACGGAGTAGATTCCTCCAACCTTATGGGCCACTTCGGTGGCCACTTCAAAGAGTAAATGGTTTTGGATGTCCCTGGCCATGGTGGATAAATTAAATTTTCGAGACCCTCGAGTTGCGAAACTGGGGTAGTGGGGAGTGGGGATAAAGGAGGGATAAAGGAAAGGAGAAAGAACGGCAGCGAATGCTGAAATGGGGTGAATAAATGGGGTGTGGGGTTGTTAATTAATGATACGAGATGAGGAAATGTAGGGGTCTTATAGTGTAGTGCTGGCGAAGGCTGGCTATCCGCCTCTGTTGAACCTAACCTGTGCGAACCAATTAGGTGGTGTGATGGATGAGAGGGTGCCGAGTAGTTTATTGGGTAGAGTATTCTTGAGTGATGTGGAGAGTAATTGGGGATCGGGGGTTGGGCTGAAGAAGTCATTGAGATATGATGGAGTAATTGAGTAATTGAGTGGTAAGTTATGTAATTGAGTAGTGAATTGTGTAATGACTGTAAATGTAAATACTGATATGCAGGGATAAACCCGCTCGTATTTTATTTTGGGTACCGTTTCGACTTACCCCTTATTTGGGCTATCCAAAACTTCCATTTCTTCTTTAATTTTATACAAACTTCATTTTGTTTACACTTAGAAGATGCTAGTCTAGCCGTGACTGCTCGTCGTAAATGCGATTCCCGAGTTGACAAACATTAGCGAGCCAGCATTCTAAATTAGGAATTGCTAAGATTGCGATTGCGAATTTTCAATGGGGTATTTTTAGTTGCAAAATTTTGTAGTATGTAGGTTTTTGTAGGATCTGGAATTATTAGGAAGTGGATTATATGAATAGGAAGTGGATTATATGACTAGGAAGTGGATTATATGATTAGGATCTGGAACTATCTGAATTAGGCTGGGGAGACTCTCCTTGGTTATTTGTATTATTTCGTAATTCTGCCTTGTATTTCTCTACCACCTTTCCGTAGTATTTTAACCTACTTTACCAATCACAATTATTCTATGCTCAATACTTTGGTTCACTCTACTACTTATTTCCTTTTGTCCTTTACCTCCCAGTTACTTATTATTTTCATACAATTCGATTATATACTTTCGGAATATTTGATAGTATTCCATTATTCTTCTTCCGTACATTTTACTCTTTTACGTTGATCGTCTAAAACCTTAATTGCCTACGCTAAACTTAGCATTATCGTTTATTCTATCTAGTCCTCCTCCATGAAGTCGTCTCTGTGACCCTTAGACTGGGGCCCCATCCACTCGCCCTCGTCTTCATCTTCATCTACGTCAATCTCAACATCACTCTCTTCCAGACCTTCAATTTCCTCTTCATGCTCTTCATTCTCTTCCTTATTATCAACAGCTGCCTGTAAAAACTCACCCAAAGCATCGTTATTTCTGCTAACCCTCACGATATCCTTAGCATATCTGTTCAAGTAACGAGTTAAAAGCTTTAAGGCATGACTAAACTCGTGCCTGTGAGTCCCAATATACTGTCCGTGAGCCAAAAGTAAACTTTTAATCCAAACCATGTTGAACTCAAGATGAATGGAATCCAAACTTCTTTCTCCAATAAACCGTAAAAACCTCTCTAAATAAACTATAGGTATATCTCTACTGAGTAATTTGATATCTGTGAATGGAACTGAATGATAAACCGAGGTAATAAGTTTTGTCTCGTTCAATCTGAAACTCATGATTAATGCTTTCAAGTAGTCTTTTTCTTTCAAAGTTTCCAAAATGGCTTCAGGTGTGATATCAATATCCAACTCAAACGGATCAAATACCAACTCATTATCAACAGAATATATCAATAACCCTTCGGTACTTCCTGCTGCAAATGAAGAGATAGTAGGACTGAATTTGATCGAGGAAACACGAATAGCTGGTCGAGTACTTCTTAAGCTAGGATCTCCCTTTTGTGAGCCAGGTAAACTCAAGTCTACTCTGTCTTCCAAATCGCTGTTTTCTCCGTCTCTGTCAATGAGATCAAGGGCTCCTCCTTCTTTCATGTTTTTGGAGTTAAGTTTCTCTAAAGTTCCATCAAGCTTGATATTCTCTGAAACCTTGAACTTTTTGAGTAACACTTCTCCCTCTACATCGTAAAGACATATCGAGTTATTATTACCTCCAGCAATGAGGAAGTTCCCGTCAAAAGAGTAGTCAATCGACGTAAAATACTTGGATCTGGCACTGTTCTTTGACTCGAAACGATCTTCCAAGTATCTACCTCCAATAATATCTCTTTTACCATCAATAAGATGGACTTGTTTAGCATCTTCCACATCAAAAGTAACGATATTTCCGTCCAATGTACTAACAGATACTTCCTTTGAATCTGGTCTCATTACAATGCTCAACACATCGCTTTGGATTTCAATGGGCTCGACTTGCTGATTACGGCCAAAAATGTTCCATATTCTAATGGTTTTATCCCAAGAAGCAGAAGCAAGAACCAGGTTTTCCACTCCAAAAGAAAGACCACTTACAGGCCCTTCATGGCCACTTAAAGAGTCCAAAAGCTGCCCGGTTTGCACAGACCACACAAAAATATCAAATGAATCCTGAGACCCAGCCACAACAACTTCACCACTTGGATCAACAGCCAAACAATTGAACTGGATTCTCTCTGTAGCCGTGAAAGTTCTGAAGTTTCTGTACCTCAAAAGATCAAATGCTCTTACGGTTCCGTCTAGCGAAGACGAGAACAAAACCTGGCCCTTTTTGCTGAATTGAAGCCCCGTGATGCTGGAAGTGTGTTCTGTAAACGTCATCAAGCAAAAACCCGATCTAGTATCCCAAACCTTGATTTTTCCGTCGTCTGAACCGGTAATTACTCTGCCCCCATCGGGCGAGTAGCAGATGCAATTTATGGAGTCAAAGTGGCCCTGTTGTCTCAAGATATAAGACTCACTCTGCCATTCATAGACAAGTAATTGACCAAGTTTGGCCAGTCCAAATGCAAGCCATTCACCGGTGGTGTTGATACTGACACTGGTGATGGAGTTTTGGCCCATACTTAATTGCTGGATAAGTGTGAAATCTGGAAGTTCGTAGATTCTGAATTCTCCATTATTGAAGCCTACAACAAGAAGATTCGAGGCTGCATGAAACGTAGCACACTTGACGTTCCCATCAGCGTAGAAGAAATTTTTAGCTGTGATTCTCCAGTTTTTGGGCTTTTCTATTTTATCTTCTTCTTCTTCTTCTGCTTCTTCTTCTTCACTTTCACTTTCATTCTCGTCAAATTTTTCAGTGTACTCCCACTGAAACAAGGCCCCGTCTTTACTCACGGTGTATATCACGTCCTGGGTCTTGTTGAAGAAAGCCCCCACCACATAGTCTCTGTGGCCGGCCAACGTGGTGGCCACAGCTGCGTCTTCGGAGTGCAAAGAGTAGATTTTGGAGCTCATGTCTTTTGAAGTCGAAAGGAAAAATCTCGAGTCTGCCGACCATGTGATGGACGTGACATCACTATAATGGCCTGAATAAACTCTGTGGCGAACAAAGGGAGCAAATTGTCTATCATCTGTAAAATCTGGAGTTTTCCACACCTGCACAAATCGGTTGCAAGCTATGGCGAAAAATTTCCCACAAGGGCTGAATTTTAGGTCAAGTACCTTATCCTTGAAGTTGAAGTGGTGTAGCACGGTTCTGGCCCGGAAATTCACGAGAATGGCCCTACCATCCTCGTCTACACTTAGTAAAAGTGTAGCCTGCTTGTTCAATGCAATTCTCACCACGTCTTTACGATGCTCGTAGTTAAACGTGAAAGACTCGTTCTTGATGAGATCAAAGCAACTCACACGGTTCCCCACAGGATTGAGCAACAGTGTGCCGTCATCGGTGAAGAGAACATTGCCCTGTCTGTAAACAGTTCCCAATAAGTTGTGGAACTTGAAGTCTGACTTCATGGTTTTTTTGAGATGAGCTTCGCGATCGCATTTTTACCATTTATTTTTCACTAAGTATGGGGCTATCTAGCAGAGTAATGAACATGAAGTTCATGCGGGGCGACGCGAAACAGCACGACGAAAGCGTCACAAAGGTCCATGATGTTTCTGAATGGACTGGGAAGTCTGTTTCGGTCAAACCGGCCAAAATTGTGAATTCAGTGGGATATGGAGGCATTCACCAGTTCGATGAGCTGGACGACGAGGTGGTTCCCACCACGCGGCGGATCTGGGGCCAGCCGGAGGAAGAGACCGAGTCTCAGGTCGAGCCAGATCTCGAGGAATTGAAAATGGAAAAAAATACGAAATCCCTGGGAAATACGAAATCCCTGGGAAAAAGTACCAAAGACAAAAACACTGAAATGTCTAATATCATTGAAATCAGTGACTCAGATTCAGAAAAACCAAAGCTGAAAAGGAGGAAAAAACCCAAGAAACTCGCAGACCAAATCCAGCAGGATTCCTCGAGTTTTTCGTCCAAAGATTTCCTTCAAGATATATTTGACAACAAGAAGAGGCCCCAGCCAGAAGAGCTGAAAAAGCTGAAAAAACGCAGAAAGACTTAAGAATTCTGCAATTGGACACTGATTAGAACCCATAAATCTCACTAGTTCAGAAATCTGACTCAGAACTCAACCCGAAGTTCAGAGGCTGAAAAAGAGGATGTTCTGAAGTTTAACATAAAAGCTGATCACTTCTTCTTCTTCTTCTCCTTCACAGGCTCAAAGCCACCCCCAATAATTGCGTCTCTGGCTGCACTATTGATGTGCTTAAACCTGTCAGGACCAATGTGAGTCCCTGTAAACCAACGACTCACCACGACCATTACGTTCCAAATATCCATCATCTAAACGTTAGTAGATAGTAAAATATTAAATACATACCGTTAGTAAATGTAGCATTCTGCTTCCTGCTGCTGCCTCTCCATCATCGTCACAGTCTTGGTACTGAACCCCATTTTTTCTAATTCTCCAGGCCACCATATTGTGAGAAGCTTTTGAAAGTCTTTTATCGGAAACAAGAAGCTCAAGGAACCTTTCGGCTTCTTCAAGAGACTCTACACTACGAGCATAGCCAATAAAGGTGGATCCTCTGTCTACAATAGGCTGCGAAATGCTCCATCCTTCAAAAGGATCCACACTTGGTTTGCTAGAATTGTTCTGATGTGTTTGGTGTTCTTGCTTCTGTTTTTCTTCCATTTCTTCCCTGTCCTTTTCCTGTTTTTCCTGTTTTTCCTGTTTTTCTTTAAGTTCGAGCTTTTTCACCAGCTCTTCCAAGCCCAACCTCTCGTTAAACTGGTCAAAAAACTGTTCAAGCTCCGAAAGCAAGTCCACCATCACCACACATCCAGGCATGAACAATTCCTCGAGCTTTTTGCTCACAAACAGGGTCAAATATCTTACATCAGTGTACTTCACTGGATCAAGTGGATTCACCAGTAGAAGCTTGGGGATTTCGTCAGGATACAGCTCTGGGAACCGAAATTTCACCTCCACATCACTATGCAGTGGAACAGTGAATGTGTACTCCAAGTTTCTGTCTTCAACACAGCAATTGGGGAAAATGGCATCAAGTGCTAGCACTTCATCAAGTAGCTCTTCCATCTTCGCGAGTATATTTTTCAGGTTAATTTTCAATAAATCTTCATGAGCCTTAAAGAGCAAGGAAATCAGGCTTATGCCCGCAAAGAGTACGCTTTGGCTGTTGAAAAGTATACAGAGGCAATTGAGGCCGGTGAAGAACTAGCTGTGGTTTTTTCCAACAGAGCAATGGTGTTTTTGAAGCTAGAGGATTACGATAAGGCTCTCCAAGACTGCGATAGTGGGCTAAACTATGTGCGAGATGATAAGCTTCGAGTAAAGTTGTTATACCGGAAAGCAGTAGCATTTAGGGCCAAAGGGCTGCACAAGTTGGCCCGGGAATACTACCAGAAGGTGTTAGAGCTTGACCCCGAGAACGTAGCTCTGGAAGAGTTGAAACTGTTGCAAAACTGCACTGAACTGGAAGCAAAAGGTGTGGAAATTCCTATTGAAATCGTGGACCAACTTCCCCAAGAATTCCAAAACCTTGTTGATGGAAAGACAGTTGAAAAAACCGTTGAGGTTCTGGAAAAAGATTTAGAGATGAAAGAACCAGAGGACGAACTGTTGGTTGCAAAAGAAATCGATGAGATGTTCGGAAACAAAAAGAAGCCTGAACCTGCCAAGTTCGTAGAAAGAACCACAACTTCACCGTTAACAGCTCTTAAAAGCATTCCTGAAGCTCAACGAAGCTCAGCTTATACTTTTGTGTTCAATATGCCTGCTTCTGAAATAGCAGACACTTTTGCATATGGACTCGAACCTGAGTTTCTTTCGTTTTACCTCGAAGCTTTAGAGCATGTTTCTGTTCAGAACATACCAAACTGGGAAAAAAAAGCAGTAGAAACTTTGTCTGTCATAAAACAGCTTAAAAGGTACGATATTGCCAAGATGTTCTGTGACGATGCTCAGATTGAAAGAATAGCCCTGAAAAGCAAGAGAGTAGGAGACCTTCTAGCTTGATACTTCTGTATATTAGAACTGGTGTTTAACTAAACCCTTGTACAAACCTTTACGGTGGTTATCTAATGGATAAACCTGGACTAGATCCCTAACAAAGTCAGGAAAGTAGTCTTCGAAATCTACTTCATAAACACGAATTGCTACTACAGGTAATACAAACAATGAAGCAAACAAACAAAGGAGAACCACAAATATAATAAAGTACAGCCGGACAATTCCTTTTGTTTTGCGTCTTTGTCGTTTTGATAAAAGCCGTGGACGAAGCTGGTTTGATGGCTGAAGCCAGAATAACATCATGGTGTGGAAGTAGTCAATATATGGAGTGATAACCAATGGGAGCTGAGCAAATAGAATAAGATGCCCAATACACACATCTCCAGCAAAATAGCTCATCTCTGTGATTTTACAGATAAACTCTCTGAATGGTTGGGAGACAATGTGCCAGCCCAAGCCCGATGTAAACCACTTTCCTGACCACCATGTTATGTTTGATATATCGTGTTTGAATTCTCTTGATACGAAACAGTTTAAGAGGGTTTTAAACACCCATCTTTGGATGAGAATCGAAGTTGCAAAACCCAAAAGCGTTCTAGCAAAATCAAAGCCCTGGAGAAACCAGAAAAACTCAAAAAACACTACATGGTTGGCCACTGCCAAAATGTGCATGATGCTGGCAATAAGGGCCGGATACCCTGAACAACATACCGAGAATACGGGGCCGGTTAAAATGGAAATACAGAAGAAGAGGAAAAGGAGGAACATATTCACCAATATAGGTGCAAAAGATACCACAAGAAGTCTCATGAGTGCAAAAGGAGGACTCGAGTTTCGGGTTTCGTTCAACGAGTTTGCAAATAAATAGGCTGCTCCAACGAAAGAAATCTCCAAAAACTCAAAGATTGTAGATGTGATGGTGACATTATACTTCGACGGTTTAACATGGTTTATAAGCTTGAATTCATCACCACCGGCACTTTCCCATATTTTCTTGACCCCAGTTACTCTGCTTCTTTGCAACCTTGTAAACCCAATCCAAGAGGTTTGGCGTGTTTTACTATTTCCCACAAATAGCCACTTGAGGTACGTTTTGTAATCAAGAAAGAAATCGCTGAACCGAAACTGGTTGGGATTATAAACCCATGGACACACCAAAAGAGCAAATACAGTGACCCAGAAATAAACTAACGGTAATTTCCACATCGTTAATGAAGAGTATACAATAAGCAATCCCGATACTGCTCCATAGTATAAACTAGCCCCGGAAAATCTTGTGTACAAAACAGCAAACGGGATTCTGACAGTGTCGAATCCTCTGCCTGTAGAAATGTATCTTGCACCACCAATACACATATCGGAGAGTAAGGATTCGGCGTAAATTCGACACACAAACACCTCGAATAACGGAGACATACAGGCAAAGTGTTTACCAAGTCTGGTGATGGCTTTATAGAACCCTCTTTCCATGAATTCCTGAATGAATAACGGCAAAAATGCAATTGCAAACACAATAAAGATCGAAAGAATACTTCGTTCTAACCAGTGAACAACAGGAATTAAATTCGTACATCCAGCAGGCTTATGGGGATCAGTTATTGGAACATGGCGATCGTATTCACATATGGTACTATCTTTAACAAGAACAGCAATATTGGCGGTAACAATCAAGAAGAGTTTAATAGATAATATGATGAATACGTTGTTCAAATGGAAGCCAGGATGGGCATAGTAATACGATAAAAACCGATCTAAAGGTAATCTTGTGCTCAAGTAGAAGTGTTCTCTTGAAAGCATTTGTTCGCCCATTCCTGCTCCGATCTTGGTAGTAAAGTTAAGAATCGAACCAAATCCTAAATCACGGCCTTTTCCACATTGCATGTATTCACAGTGCTTGATTCTTCCTCCTCTACAAAGAACATTCATACCAGCATATACATCTTCATTTAAATGTAATCCCTTCTGGGCTTTTGAAACACCACCTCTTGTAGTCATGAAGATAGCGTTCAAGAAATCAGGATGTCCATAGTGCAATTTCCCACCAATATGGGCCAAAGTACGGGCAAACAAAGTACCAAAAGTTTGTTCTTTTCCAGCAGCAACATCACCTAATACACCAATATTTTCAGAAAAGATATACTCTCTGGTTCCAATGATTGCAACAGGATGAGTATACTCTTCATTTTCAATGGTGGCAGAATAAGGATCAAGAGGAGGTGAGTGTTCGTCAAACTCTTCCAATAAGCTTCTAATCTTCAAGCACTCTTCGAGATAATTATCCTGATTTGCATCAACCAATTGAATATACTCACCTCTTGTGAAGATAATTGCATGGTTTTGGTTATCTGATTTACCATCACCAAGAATCGGATTACCCGATAATCTGATTCTGTATTTGGGAGCTCTGACTCCTCCTTCAAGAATGGGACAGCTTCCATCAATGAGAACAGAATAGTAGATGATCTCTCCCGTTTCAGAATCGGTTTCTTCCTCCAAATACGATATCTGAAGCTCAGGATACGCTCTCAAAAGAAACTCTGTGTTTTCAAGCTCCTCGTTGGTGAAATACTTAAATCTCTGCATAGAAACAATCATTCGGAACTTTCTAACTGCCATAGCAGAAGCTTCATCAAGTCTATCGATGTCATCAATCAGCTTGTCCGAATCACTTTCTACATCGTGAAGAAGCTTAATTGCACGAGAATAATTCATAAACCCAGAAACGGTTCTATATAAGGTTTGTGCTCTAAGGGATGCCCAGATCCGGGTACGAAGAATATACTCTGGAGTAGCCACTTTAAAGCCTACAGATGAATAGTGTAAATCAAGTTTCTCGATATCATTTGGTGAACCTTCGGAGTCATATTCTTCAGCTAAAAGCCTAGTATCTTTTACAAAACAGTTCCATTCGAGAGGGTGAAGTTTCTTCAAGTACTCAAGCATGGTGATGTTGGAATACTGATCTTCTTCACGAATAATTTCCCGTAAAGAGAGTGTGATCTTTTCGTTATAGTGTGGTACTAGAATGGTGAACGAAGGCATTGAGCCAGTAGGCCCAATATCTCTCATTGGTGTAGACAATGACTGGGCAAAGAAAGTGATTCTCCTTTGAGCTTCAGATTGATCATAAAAGAGAGCAGATTTCATGGTCATATCTTCCTGGGAAACGAAAAACAGCGGCTCTTTTAACACCATATCATCAGGAACAATATTACCAGTATTTACTTGTTTATAGAGAAGTTTCTGTACGTGTTCAATCGAAAGTAAGTGCTCTCTGTACATCGAAATTACAATCAGATTCCATATCTGAGACGTCAAGTGCTTACCTCTTTGAGGACCATCAGAAGGTGCAAATATGATCTTGGAGAAGATTCTCTTGGGGAGTCTTGAAAAAATATTTCTCCATGGTGTCCAAACAGAAATACCGATGTAGAAAGATCTAAGCACCGAAAACAACGTATTACACACAATGTACCATAAGTAAGTATCTAAGAAGAAAAGTACAAAATCGGTGAGAAGAACCAAGAATAAAACAAATGTAGGATGATGTGTACACATAAAGTCACCCAACCAGGCGTCACCAGCACATCTTCTCATGCGAATGACACTAAGTTCTCTAACTGGATCTCGAAGGGAAAGGGTCAAAAAGAAGTACGATTCAAGGAACTTAAAGAGGAAAACTGCTAACCAAATCCCAATTGAAGCTGCTTGTTCAGCACCTTTTAAGCAGTGGAAGTTTTGAATGAAGCTCTCGTTGGCCAAGTATCTTCTATTCTGACCCAAAGATGTGGTGAACAACTTTCCCAAAGGAACCAACGAAAAATAAAGCACCGTGAAGATAGAAACCACAAATTGTGCAGCTGCAATTCCTAAACCCAGATTAGTTTGTTCGTTCAATGGGGTATACATAAATAGGTAAATGGTAGGAATTGTATGGGCAAACAAAAAGAACACAAGAAACATAAACCGTTTGAAAAGAGGACTTGCACCAGGATACTTTCTTGGAATGAAAGTCCATTCGAAGAAAGTAGAAATTAAACAGATCAACGAAGCCACTGCTCCAGCAAGAGACAAAACGGATAACCTTGCCTGAAGAGTGGGTTGGTTATTCAACAAAGGGTTATACCTGTAAGTGTAAAGGGATGGAGAATTATGGGCAGTATAGTACCAAAAAACCGAAATATGGATAACCCAGATCCGATTAAAGTTACATAAAACATGAGACCAACTACGTGTTTCCTTGAAGGTCTTGAAGAAAGTGTTTTTCCAAACAACCTTATTAAGATTTTTGTATCTTTCCTGAGGAGGCAAGTCAAAAAGCTTACGTTTATCATCAAGAACAATTTTTTGTAATCCATTTTGATACCAGAAAAGCTGATTCATATCATCATATCCAATGATATCTTTGTGATCTTTATCGACTCTGACTTCTTTTCCACTAGCAATGGTAAAGAGTTGATCCTTATAGAAGATATAAAGAGGAGTAATGGCGTGGTTAAGAAAACTCTCAGTTGCAACTGGAACTTGTTCATCAGGGTCAAGATTATAATAAAAATCATGGCAACATTTAAAGATAAAACACAAGCATTCTGGCATAAATCTGATATTATTTGCTTCACCCCAGCACAAAAGGTAAAGCGCTACTTGAATAACCAAATCTTCAGCGGCATAGCTATTCATGGTAGCCGCCCATTTTTCTTCAGCTTCTTTAAGTGAAACCGAACTCTTTTCGTGTTTAGAAAACCCAATTGTGTCGTCGATATCGAGTTTGGCAGCGAAGTACCATTTTCTAAAGTTGGCATTAAGACCACCAATATAATCAGCATGAACTGATTTAAGCGCCCTAACTGGACCCATTCTACTGGACCGAGAATCCAACATGGTAAGAAAGTAATCAAACATATTTTTGGTATTATCATACTGAAATCCAAATATTCCTGAAAGCTGGAGAAAGATACCTTCAACTGCTTCGATTGAAATTGGCACAAATTCTGGTGGACCCCAGGCCGGATACGGGTCGGCAGTGTTGGGCGATAACTCTGTATCACCAAAGGGCCCTTTCTTGAAATTAGCGCTTGTATTTCCTTTTAAATCACTCCATTTATCTGAATTTACCATGGGAGTTTTAAACCCACTTAGCAGTGCTGCTGTATTTTGCACTGCTGTTACTGCTTGAATTGCTGTCGTTAGTGGCGCTATTGGTCGGTGTATACGTACTAGAAACAGACTCCGAGTCCCGCCAGTCGGCGCTGGGCTGAGCGTAGTTTGACATTTTGGCTGCAAATAAATTGAGAATGAGAATTTGGTTGCCCGAATTGGTGATCTTATAAATTGTGTAAACTTTTATCTTGGATTATTTTGAAAAACAATATATGAATTTGCTGAATAATACATCGGTAATACTTAGTTCTCAATGTATAATTGAATATCAGAATCCTCTGACTGTAGATTAGCTGGGCCCTGGCTTATGATTTCTTTATTCAATATAGTGATACTCTAGTCTACATAAGCTTTTCTCGAGATAGACTATAGGTCTTAATTTAGCCTAGGTGATTCAAAACATATCATGATCTGTTAATAGTAATAGAAAATATCATATTTCGATTCTACTCTCATGATAAGTCTTGCTAAGACTTACGCTCATCCTGTAACAATACTCGTATTTACTATTTTTGACCTAGACTACCATAATTGGTTTTGAAATGTAGAGTTCAGACAATATGATAATTTATTTCCTGAAAGCTTTAATTACTAAAAATTACAAAACTTATCTTACTCTCCTTCTAAATAATTGATCAATCATCGTCAGACTCTTCGTCCGAATCCTCATCAGAATCAGGCTCGGGAATATCAAAGTATCCTATTTTATTAGGTGTTCTTCCCCTACGAAGCAAAGACGCTCTCTTCACCTTTCCGTGTGTAGAAGTATCTAATATTTTCTGCTTGACTTCCTGAGGAGCAACTCCGGCACTCAATAAATCTGCAATAATAGGTGACAGCATTGAAGTACCTGACTGAGCAATAGGGGTCTTGGACAGCTTATAGTTCACGCTCTTGACATCAACGCCAGAAGCAAGAATATCAACACATTCACCCCAATTTGAAAAGAATGCAAAAGCATCAGTCTTGTCATCAATACTTCCAACAGTTATTGCTTTTGCTGCACTGCTAGGACTCGTAGCACAAGCGTTTGCGTTAGAGTTCCCAGCTGCTACTACAACTACTAGCCCATCTTCCACAGCAGCATCAACAGCTTTATTCAATATCACATTTCTTGTTGCCCCTAGTGATAAGTTTGCAACACCATGTTTCCCAGACAGCTTCCTGTGCTTTGTAGCAAAATCAAGAGCAGCAATAATCGTACTTAAAGATCCACCTCCCTGTCCTGAAAGGGCCTTGATTGCTATGAGTTTAGTACACTTTGCAACTCCATAAGTCTTAGAACCTACAACACCTGCTACATGGGTCCCGTGGCCGTTAAAGTCACCAGGCCCTTCACCAGTCAAATCTAAACCAAACTTTGCTCTGCCCTCAAATTCAGGATGCCCAATTGCAAGTCCTGAATCTATGACATAAACATTAACACCATCACCGCATGCTTCGTCATCGTAGATGAATTTAGCCTTTTTCCTGGCTTTCCTACGCTGGCTGAGCCTCGTTAAATGTCTCGGTGCTTTTTTCTGTACTTTTATATCAAGGGAATGGATTCTAATATCAGGACTCATTTCCAGTACGTAGGGACAATTTGAAAGTCGCTGAAGTGCTTTTGCACTGAATTCACCTACAAATCCTTTAAAGCTACCCACTGAAAATACGTCCTTAATTTTATCTCTAACTCTGAGTTCCTCTGGGTATTTCAGGTCACTGGCATAGAACTGTTCGAATGTTTCATTTGCCTTGAGGGAGACGAAAAAAGACTCGGCTTGGACGTAAACGAAGATTAGAAGAAGAAGGATATTCATATTTGCAGCCGCGATTGCAAAAAGAATGAGACTTTATATGATGATTTCAAGAGTAACAAGCTTTAACTGATAGTTCAAAAAGTTTAATCAAACCTTATCAGGCCTAAACATTTTCACTTATTAACTTCCAATCTTTCAAAACAAACATTTATTAATCAACTATTTAAATAACTTAGCTTTATCTTCTTCAGATAATTGAGAAACAACATCCTTGATAATACTCAAAGCGTTTCCTTCGTTCTCCTTCAACAACTTTCTAATGCTGTTGAAAGCCTTTTCGCTCTTCAACTCTTCAACCTTACTGGTCAACTTACTGTGGTTTTCTTCAATCCAAGTACTAACAGCTTCATCGTCTTCATAATCAACAGTAGGCATCCAACTCTTCAATCTAGCGACTCTTTCGAGCTTGCTGTCATTTTCTAATTGTTCTTGAAGTAATCTCAAACAGTATTCTTCGTTAAGACGACGACGTAATCTCCAGAAGAAAAATCTTCTAGCATCACGCCATACAAGCTCTTTTCTAATTACACCTTTAGCCAACATTCTACCGGTTCTGTCATGTAAATCAGCAAATTGAACACTGACTTGAGCATAAATAGGAAGTAAACTCTTCTCTCTAGCAGCCAATTCACCGGTCAACTTCTTGTGTTCTTCGGAGTCAGAAGCTAATTCTTTAAGTCTTCTCTTCATATCTCCGTATTTTCCATCTAATCTTTCCATGGTAGCAATCAACTTATCACGTCTGTACTTGATACCAACAATACCTTCAGGTTCCAAAACACCAGCTCTGGAATCCACATCAGCGTACATTTCCATGAAATCAGAATTGATAGTAGGATCAACAACCACCCAAGAACCACCTCTAAGTTCACCGGTTGGAGGAATGTAGGTGAAAATAGGTTGTTTGAAATCGACCAAAGCATCAACAATATAAGACCCATACTTAAGCACTTCATTGTACATATCTCTTTGACCACCAGAGAAACCTCTCCAGTTAGCCAAAATCATTAATGGTAAGTTTTCACCATGATTGAAGTCATTGATGGCTTGAGCAGTCTTAAAAGCAGAATTCGGATACCAAACACCACCAGCTTCTTGAAGTTTAACTTCAGTAGAATCAGGATTAGCTGGATCAGCTGGAACAACGTTATCGACAGTTCTGGTATCAACACCAACAACACCAATAGGAATACCTCCAAGACGAGCTCTTCCAACAACTACCCCTTTAGCCCAACCACTTAAGGTTTCTTGGAAACTTCCCTTATCGAAAAGCCCATGTTCAAAGTCACCATTTTCGACTTCTCTACCTTCAATCATCCAACGAACGTCATAAGGTTGGTCTTTAGTTGGATAATACTCAACATCTCTATCCCAAGAGTCTTCGTTTTCAAGAATTGGAACTGGTAATCCACGTTTAGCAGGAATATAACTCATCCAGTCCATGATCTTTAAAACACCAGCATAATCATCAGTAGCAGTTAAATGAGAAACACCATTATTAAACATAATTTGGGTACCACCTAATTGCAAGTTAGAAGAGTAAACTTCTTTACCCATAACTTTATTAATAGCAGGAGCACCAGTTAAGATAATAGGTTGCCCTTCAATTTGAATGGCTCTTTGACCTAATCTTACCAAATAAGCACCAATACCAACAGATCTACAAGTGACCAAAGTAATGGTGAAAATATCCTTATAAGCTCTGGAAGTGGCCCCAGCAATAAGACCAGATCCTCTAAGACATTCAACACCTAATCCATCTTCAGCACCAACAATAGACTTAATAACGTGTCTAGTTTCACCATCAACAACTTCTTTTTCAGTGATAACACTTCCTGATTTACCAGCAGCTTCTAATTTTTCCAAATCTTCTGAACCCAAGTAAAGGTATGAGAACCCCTTACTTTGGTCAGCATCATCGTTCCAAGCGACTCTAAAATATGGAATCAATTCTTCAGCCATTCCAATTCTAGCACCAGAGTTAGCAGAAAGGTAAACTCTTGGAACTCCCAATTCTCTAGCCAATTCAGTACATTTGTTGAAGTATTCATCTTCTTCTGGACCGAAAGAACCAATTTTGAAAGTGATATCGTTAGCAACAATGATGAATTGACGACCACGAGGATACTCTGGGGTTTTAGCAGTACATTTAAACCCAACCATACCAATCTTATTAGCACCAGGATCTCTTTCAACAGCAGTTAATTTACCAGTATCATCTTGAATTAATTCCAAAGAAGTAAATACATCTTTTGGAACTTTTCCCTTGATGTTTTTCCATTGAGCAATGGTGGCTTGACGGAAAAGTTCTGGGAAATCATAGACATAAGTGGTACCCATATTGTGAGCCTTATATCTCTTTGGTTGTAAGGATTCCTTGACGGCGTATGGAGTAGAAATTGGTCTTAAGTGCATTGAACCTGGTTGGCCAATAGACTTGAAAACCCATTCATTCTTGGTGTTTTTAACTTCCATGTACAACTCAGATTTAACAACGTAACCAGAAACATTGTTGATAATAGCTCTCAATGGGAATGAATTTCCAGTGTTTGGATCAGTACAGAAGATTCTAATTTCAGCACCAGTAACTCTCAATCTCCATAATCTTCTTCCAAATCTTTCCAAGAAAGAACCAAAAGCAGCTTCAACTTCTTCAGGCAAAACATTGAAAACAGCAGAAAAGTTGATGAAAATATGGTTAAGATCAGAGTTAGAAGTATCGATGATTTCTAAAGCGTCTAAAATATCCAGCATCAATCTGTTAGATTCTGAAATCAAATATTCACTGATACTGATATCATCTCTAATAACACCAGTTCTAATGATACCACGAGTAAAGTATCTCCTATCAGTAGGAGCATTTTTACCAATAGCTTCATAAACGTGGATGTTTCTGTTATCTGTGAAAATAGGTTTGATATCAAAGTTATCTAATCTTCCTAATTCCAATTGGAACGCCAAAGCAGGCTCAATGTGACGAATAACCGTATTTTCAATGTAATCTGGAGCAGTGAAAGTATAGTATTTAGGATAAGTACCGACGTTGTTAGCAAACACAAAAGTGATACGACGAATGGAAGCGTTTCTGAGTTCTTCCTTCAAATCTTCCAAGATTTCAGATACTTTACCCAAGATTTCTTCTTCAGTTTCGTACCCATCAACACTGTGAACCACCACGTTAAACACGTTAGAATAAGTAACCCCTGGGTCCTTATCCTTAATATTAATCGAAACACCACCGACCTGTAATTGGTCCAAACCAGCACTAATCAAATCATCAGCATCATCCAAGTGAGAACAAGGAACCAAAACCCCATTTCTGGCAGCTTGTTTTTGAGTAGGATCCACTACGAAAGATAAGTCTGAGACCGAAGCAGTTCGGTTCATTGGGTTTGGAGTGTTGTTCTTAACGTGTTGGATAGCATTGAAGTGAGATGAGCTGAGACTTGGAAGAGTAAATTGCCAGTGAATAACCGGTAATTTATCGTGGAACTGGTAAGAAATTGGGCCCAAAGAGTAAGCTCTGTAGGCTCTTCTCACGTAAGTTTCAGCAGCAGCCATGGCAACCCATTCATCAGGGTTGACCAAAAATTGAGGCAAAACATCAAACACAGTGTGCTTGGAATCAACAACATCCTGAATGATATCCAATCTAGGTTCTCTGTGTTTAGCATAAACTTCACCATAAGAAGTTTGGAGAACTGAGCTTCTCAAGATATGTTCTAACTGGTCGGAACGTTCTTGAATAGAAGGAAGAGAGCACTGAATCAAGATTTCTCTGGCCTTCAAAGTGACTTTAACAGTTCCTTTAGTGTCCAATTCAACCACGTTCTTCAAGCTATCTCTGATCTCATTAGCAATATTACTTGAAGTTTGAAGTAATGGTTGATACTCGTTCAAAATAGCCAAAATCAAGTTATTCTTAGCACTGACTCTCGAGTGACTCAAAGCAATACCCACAACCTTATCCAATTCACTTCTGTATTCTTCTCTTAATTGCAAGATAATGTCATCTTCTCTAGCAACCAGATGGCCAGAAAATAAGCTTTCAACCTGGTAATATTGGTTGATTAAATTGGAGAAAAACTGGTACTCGTGTTCGATAAGTCCGTTGCTGTAACGTTCAGCAATCGAAACCAATGGTTTAACCACTTCGTGTAAGCTGGCATCAGTAGCAGGATCATTCAAGGTTTTTTGGATCAATTTCAAGATTTGACGAGCTGGGAAATCAGCATTTCTGTTCTTGGTTTTGTCGATAGTAGCACTTAAAGACTCATCTAACTTAGGAGGTAATCTGGAATGTAAAGCCGAGATTTGTAATCCCCATTCTGAGTATGGCAAGTCTTTATCTTTCAAAACCTCAATAATACTCTTTAAGGTAGAGTTCATGATGACCTGATTATCGAACCCATCCAAGATATTCTTCAAGATCTTACTGTAGTTTTCGAACTTGTGGATAGGCTTTGTTCCTTGAATAACTGGGTCTCCCAAATCAGGTAAAGCACCTTCGAATGGGAGAGCATGTTTGACTTTAGAAGGATCATCAAGAGCCAAAATTGCCAAAATATCACCGGCATTCAAAGTAGAACCTGGTTGTTTAATCAATTGAACAACCCCATCATCTTGAGCAATTAAAGGCATACACATTTTCATGACTTCGACTTCAGCATAAGCCTGACCAGCAACAACATGATCACCACTTTCGACCAAATACTTGACCAATTTACCAGGAGATGGAGTTCTTAATTGGGTAGGATCATTTTCAACCTCCAATAAACAAGTCTTACCATCTACACTTAATCTGGTAGCAGAAGTTTCATCTTTCCAGTAAACAGCATGGGATTTCCCAGAAATCGTCACCAACAAACCCCCATCTGAAAGCAGCTTTAATCCAACCACGGCTCTGGTTCCGTTTAAAAACAACGTATAGTTTTCACTAGATGATTTGGTAGCAGTAAATTTATATCTGTGACCTTCATAGATGAATTCAACTGGGAAAATGGTTTTAAGCAAACTCTTGTTTGGAACTTGACCTTTTTCCAACGATTGGATATATTCTTTCTTATCACTTTCAGACTGAATATGAGCTTTAGTAACAGCTCCACATACAACCGCCACAATTGGATCAGGTCTTTCGGCAGTCAATTTCTTGGTGATTAATTCGTCTAACCACCCGGTGGTGATGGTGTTATCTTCGAAATCTGGAGTTTCCAATAACTTGATCAAATATTCGATGGTGGTTCTAAAATCACCTCTGATGGATAATTCTTTCAAAGCAACCACCATGTGCTTTCTGGAAGCTTGACGATTTTCACCAAAGGCAAAAATGTGCCCGAATTGGGAATCAGAAAACGAATGAATAGAAGATTGGTTGGCAACCGAAAAGTAACCCCAAACGTTTGAAGAAGATCTGAAATTCAATTCGTGTAAAGTACCTCCACTTGGTTTAAAACCTTCACCAGGATCTTCAGAAGTGATTCTACAAGCAGTGGTATGACCTTTTGGAACTGGACGACGTTGAGTAGAAGCAGAAGATTCACTCTTGAATTCAAAATCAATATCAGTAGAAGTATGAGGATCTACACCGTACATGGTTCTGATATCTCTAATTCTGTGCATTGGAATCCCCATGGCAATTTGCAATTGAGCAGCTGGTAAATTCACTCCGGTGACCATTTCAGTAGTTGGATGTTCAACTTGTAATCTAGGGTTTAATTCCAAGAAATAAAACTTATCTTGACTGTGGGAGTATAAATATTCAACGGTACCAGCACTTACATAACCCACCAATTTACCTAATCTGACAGCAGCATTTTCCATTTCGTGGAAAGTTTCCTTTTTAGCAATTGTCACCGGAGCTTCTTCGATAATTTTCTGGTGTCTTCTTTGAACAGAACAATCTCTTCCAAATAATGAGATATTAGTTCCATATTGATCAGCCAATAATTGGACTTCCAAGTGTCTTGCATCACCTGCCAATTTCATGATGAAAATTGGAGAACCGGGTATTTCGTTAGCTGCTTGGTGGTATAAACTGATGAAATCTTTTTCATCATCGACTTTTCTGATCCCTTTACCTCCACCACCTTCTGAGGCTTTAACCATGACTGGGAATCCGATTTCTTTAGCTTTTCTTAAACCATCTTCTGCATTTTCACAACATCCTTTAGCATAAGTTTCATCAGAAACAGACACTAAATTAGTCAGTTCATCAATTTGAACATCTTTAACACCAGTTCCTGACCAAGGAATACAAGGTACATCAGCATGTTGGGCCACAATCGTACTACTGATTTTATCACCCAAACTTCTCATGGCATTTCCAGGAGGTCCAATAAATACAATTTTCTTTGGTGAAGCTGCTAACATTTCTGGTAATAATGGATTTTCTGAAGCATGTCCCCAACCAGCCCACACGGCATGAACATCAGTTCTTTCTGCAATTTCCACAATCAACTCGACATTGGCGTAATTATTGTTATTGGTTCCTCCAGGAACTTCAACATATTGGTCGGCCATTCTGATATATTCGGCATTAGCTTCTAAATCTTCAGGTGTAGCCATAACGGTAAATTGAATGGATCTTTCATCACCAAAAGTTTCGTAGGCCCATTTTCTAACACTTCTGATTTCTTTAACGGCAGCAATCCCATTATTGGCAATAAGTACTTTAGAGATGACTGTATGGCCCTGATTTAACTTAACAAAGTCGGTGACTTTTGAAGGTTTTGCCACGTCGGGGGTGTTAAGCCCGATGAAGTTGGAGGGTAATCCTCTATGGAGGAGTGAATAGTCTCTATCTTCAGACATGAATCTTTTATGTACAAATGATTGGAATCGGAATCTTCGTAGTAGTCTAAAGGTGTTAGTAAAGACCATAATGCGCGCATCTTGAAGTTGGAAGCTAAGTTGGTGGGTTGGAATTTGGTGTTTTGGGTGTTGGGTTATGTATTTGATGGTTTGGATTGTATTTTGTATTTTGGATCGAGTTTGGATTTGGATTGAATTTGGATCACCAGAATGTTTGGTGTTTGGTTTTGATTTATTTGGGTTTTGATTTTCCATCGATCAATTTTCAGTATTGGTCACCCAAGCAACGACAATTGGAGCATCCACAATTGGTACCCCTAGCAGAAACATTTCACTTAATGCTGTATTCATACATACGGTAAACGACTCAACTTAAGCCAATCAATAATTTAAACAATTGGAAATGGCGTGTGTTTTATTGATTTCCAGAATTCCCACTATATTTTTTGGGACCAAATTCGCAGCCTTTTTGGCGCGATGCTCCTGCACCTAGGCCCAACATTTATTATATTGGGCCAAAATTTATGGTGCACTTTGATTGACGTAACGCCTTACATCACTTAGGGTTGAGTTAGTAGTGGTGATTTAGATTGGTTAGAGTATGTGGTGCTAAGTTATGTTGAGCTGGGTAGAGGCGTTCAATTATTGTGAAGTTGTGAACCGTGAACCGTGGACCGTGAAGCTGAGAACCGTTGGGCTCGCGTAGATTGTGATTTGCAGATGTGGCTAATTTAAGAGTAATCAGTATATTTATTTTATATTAGGGTTTGCAATGTCTTAATTGTGTAATTATTGAGTCTTAGTTTCGTAGTGATCTTGATTATGTATCTTGGTTATGTTTCTTGATTATGTATCTTGATTATGTATCTTGATTATGTACATTATGTGTCTTGATTATTTAGAGATCTTCACTGATCTCATTGTGACAATTATGCCAATTATGATCCGATATTTTGGCATTGCGAATTCTTTTTAATTTACTGATATACGTTGATGTTACACACTCAGAGTTTACTGGTATTAGTGCTGTTGCATATACTCCATGGTATTAGAATGTTAGTGTTATACTCCAGACTGTTCTAGTACAGTGTGGATAGGATGTCAATTCTAGAACTATTCCTCTCGCATTGTGCTCATCTCTCTTAAAACCGTCCCTTGTCTGACAATCTGCTGACAATCTTTTTCCCGAAATTAGATATCAAACCATTAAAACATTTCATGCTTATTTATTTGACTTTCACAATACTTCTCGTACACTCGAATTCGCAAATCAGCAACCTAAACTATATATTTAAGATGCAAATTACATGCTGAAAAATGTTGGCTTTTGCATGCAGTTGATTAATTGGGAGCTAGATCAGGTAGAAGACTCTTTATGCAATATTAGAACAAATACGCAACCTTTGCCCGCAACGCTCAGCTTTCTCTTATCCTGAAAAATAACCGTATTCCTGCACGTTTGCAAAATGCTGCAGCCATTCCTTATCGCCGTTAAAGGTTTTGAAAAGTTTTGCTGAAATTGTTGAACCTCTTAATGCCCGAATTTAAACTTCCATGGTGTCCAAGCTCGATTTGACTTGGGAAATACTACTGTCTTATTTAAATAAATAAACTCGCTTGATTTTGGAATAGTATTCGGGTTCATTCTCTCCTAATGCCATTCTTTTTTCCATCTCAATGGTGAGAAATATAGGATTGTTCGGATCGAACAGACTAACATTAAATGATCATGTCTTGGAAATGTCTTGATTAGACCTCAAAGCTGAATTTACTCTCTAAAATATCTAAAAATTTAAAAAGCCCAATTTCTTTCTTACAAAGTCTAATAAGTCTGTACACCTTAAACAACCACGACTTGTAGTTATATCCTTCGTCATTTTCAACAGTGATGCAAGTTTTTTGCAACCAAATTTGTAACTGTTTTTTGTTTTGTATTACCCTCCAAAATTGTTTAAGTTGCTAAAAAGTTCCATTTTACACTCTAAATCAATTTGCACAAGAGATCTTGCTTCACTACCTAAAATTGTATTTCTCCTGAATCCAAAATCCCTACAATACTTTTTTTAAAAGAATTGTAGCTTTTCTCTCGACAACAATTCCTAGATCTGGTAGACACACAAATGATTCAGCCTTATAAGTATTTAGTGTCTTTACCATTCCCAATTGATGCAACTATCTATGGTCTGCAACTCTACTGAAATTTATCCACACTTTCTAGGAACATCCCATAATGGTGTTTTCAACCGTGTCTCATGAGTGTGGATTGGATGGGAGAATTGAGAACACAAAAACATCATACACCCTGAGGCTTCCCAATGTTTATTACCAGCTTTTAGACTACTGAGAAGTATTCAGTCAGCATCTTCCATAATAAGAGGTTATCTAACCTCATCTATTCAAATGAAGCTAGCTACGAAGGGGTCGACACTACCCATGATTGTAAAACTATTTTTAGACAAGTTACAAACCTCAGACAAACGACGTGGCACAATTCTGGCTTTCCATGCCACTTTTGTGCTATCAAATTGAAAATCTGTAGTAGCTTGAGTTTGATTGTAGGCAGACAGAACCTGTTTTTAGTCTGTTAAATATTCATGGGGATGTCCCCGGTCTTTTGGATCTCAGATCAGGAATTCAAAGCTCCTGCTGCTTTGAACTCATATGGTTCATAAAACTCACTGTATTCGACTGGTATAAATCTAGTATTTAGCTTTGTTTCCTGGCCATCTGAGGCTTACATCAACAGGTATTTTGATAACCCAGTGGAATTAGTAGCAAAATCCACCGGACTGTCAATAACACCTGAAAAACAATCAAATGTCATCGCCTCTCCACTTCTGCCCTCCAACCTTGGAAACAATCAAGCATACCTTGTTCAAAGAGCTTGGATATTGTGGGGGAGTGTGAGTGTAGGTTTCGATGAAAAATTCCAAATCTATGTAAGTTGTCGTGGTTTCGAACTAAAGGTTAGGGTGCTTGGTATTTCGGTGTGCTTTGTAATAACCTGGCCTATCCCAAATTGTGTTTCTCTCGAATTTTTCAAGCACATATTCTATCTAATAGTTAATAAAGCACATTAGCTTGTTTTATGTTTTGTGGAAGCACTCTGGTGCCATCATTGGCACAACGTTTTCCAATCTCAACTTATTTATGTGCCAGCCTTGCACCAATTGCATCCAATAAATAAAAGTCCCTTGAATTTTAAGCCTCTACTTACAATACCACGAGAGTCGTAGTAGTTATGGAAATACTTGCACCATCAGTCACACAAGGTAGGACATTGGGCAACTTTGAACAAGGTTTGTTTTCAGGTTTAGAAGGTAAGGAGTATTAGAATATGAATTGTTATTGTTCGAAAGGTTATTATAGTTTACTAAAAAAACAATAGATCAGTTGAGCCTTAGACTACAAGAGAAAACTTCCTTAACCAATAGCTTTTTAGGAAGGGCATCAAAGATATTTTTAATGACTGTCCTATAAAATAAGTAATTCCTCGGATCTTAGAAGTTACAGAAGCTGAACTCGTATTTTAGCTAAGTTTGGCCTAAATCTCGGTACATATAAACCGGGTTTTAAGTATCCCAGTTTCGGAAATGCAAAGCATGAACTGATGGTCCGATCACGGGTAGAAGGAGTCGAGATCTAACGGTTTCGAATATTCATTGTTAAATCGAATCAGCTGTTGGTAGCAATCTACCCCACTTTTAGCTGCTAACCATGAAACAAAGGTTTTGAATATTCCGGCAACAGTAGCAATCTATTTATTTAATCCGGGGACCAAAACCCGAACGACTTATCGTAGACTGAAGAAGTGATTTTGACCCGGGAGATCTTAGCGGTTGTATTAACCGGTTTTGTACAGGACCAGCCGCATTAATCTGGTGGCGGCTGTTTTCTACTAGATAAGGCGTTTCCCCACCAGATTCTCCACTATTTTGGGGCCCCCTCCAGAAGCCAGGTATTGTGCCGAATGTTCCAAACAGTTTAACAAACTCCGACACCTTGACTCCGACCGAAACTCTGACCGTATTTTTCTAAATCCCACTGGGGGACGTTGTTGGGGAAATACGTATGGTTACTTGGCTTGTGAAACATAGGCTCGGAAGACCCCCGATAGACAGGAATGGAATAAATAGAAATTTCAAGAAATTAAACTTGAGATTGGGCATTATGTATGTATGCGGGATAATTTTAACCCGAGATATAGACAGATGTAGAATAAAATTGTGTAAATGTCTAGTACCCCGAAATTTAAAATATTTGGTCCCGCAGTAAAGATGTCAAAGCATAGTGTAAGCTTGTTATGCAGGGAACCGGGGGTCAAGTTGGCAATATTATTTAAAACCTTACCCCACCATCCGCCGCATCTAATCGATCGGCCATAAATCCACCCCGAGATTCAGCCCTTGGGTTATGTAATCATGGCTAAATCCCGAATTGCGGGACTGGTTTGGGGTAAACTTGTCGTGTGCCGCAGTGCCCAGCCTCAATACATACACTCCAAAATTAGAGACGGCAGTTACAACAAGCATCAAGTTTAAGAAACTCGGATTAAAAATCCGTATCTATAACGCTATATTTACCTTTAGTTCCGGGTAATGTTATCATCATCATTAGCCCCTCCAATAACCCCACCAAGTAATCCGACTCAATATCAAACGTAACAGCGCCCATAGCAACTATTGCACGCAGGATTACATCATTGTGTTGCAAAAAAAATCGCAATACGGTAATGTGGAGAGAAGATTTAAAGTAAATGCGTGGGGGACTAGTCCGGAACTTTAGTTAACAAACTTAAATATTGTTTCATATTGACCGATTCTTAACCATGGGTATAAATACCCCAGATCTCCCCAGATGTTCCTCAGAAAATGTCGAGCGATTCAGAAAAAGTTTCAAACCAGGAACTCGTTGATGAGCCAGTTATTAAAGCAATTCAATCTACCGGCAGAGATGACGATAATGTCTACTCATTTCTTAACTTGAAGGGTAAAAGACTTCATTCAGTGGTGTCTATAATATGTACCATCGGTTTTGTTCTTTTCGGTTACGATCAAGGTGTGCTCTCGTCTCTTTTGACCCTTGAAAATTTTAGAGAGCAGTTTCCCGAAATGGATACTGTCAAATATGGTTACAGTAAAAGTGCGTACCAAGGTTTTGTTATTGGTATTTATGAAATTGGATGTATGGCTTCTGCCCTTTCAACTATCTATTTGGGTGAACGTTACGGAAGAATCAAATTAGTGTTTGCTGGATGTATTATTATGATGATCGGAGGGGCTCTTCAATCATGTGCATACCATGTTGCTCATATGATTGTTGCTAGAATCATCACCGGTTTGGGTAACGGTTTAATCACCTCTACAGTTCCAGTTTGGCAATCAGAAGTTGCTAAAGCTGAAGAAAGAGGTAAACTTATCTGTTTCCAAGGTGCCATGATTGCTGGTGGTATTGCCATTTCTTACTGGGTGGATTTTGCTTTTTACTTCACTAGAGATTTACACCCTCATTCTTCGGTTGCTTGGAGATTCCCTATTGCTTTCCAGTGTATTTTCCCAATGTTTATCATTCCTTTTGTATTGAAGTTGCCAGAATCTCCTAGATGGCTTTTGAGAAAAGGAAGAGAACACGATGCGAGAAAAGTTTTTTCAGCTTTAGAAGCTGTTCCTGCTAACGATAGTTTGGTTAACGATGAAATCAAAGAAATTCAAGATGCAATTAAAATGGAAACCTCTGTGGGTGCTGAAAAGTTTTCAACTAAAACTCTTTTCTCTCAGGGTCCTAAAAGACATTTCCACAGATTATGTTTAGCTGCTTGGGCTCAGTTAATTCAACAAATCTGTGGTATCAATTTGATCACTTATTATGCTGGTACCATTTTCGAAAAATATATTGGATTGCCAGCTTTGGAATCAAGAATTCTTGCTGCTTGTAACGGTACTGAATACTTTTTAGCTGGTTTGATTCCAATTCTTTTTATTGAGAAATGGGGAAGAAGACCTTTATTGTTAATGGGTGCAACTGGTCAGTGTATTTGTATGGTTGTTTTGACCATTGCTACTTACTATTCTGATGATGAATGGGGTGGAAAGCGTGAAGGTGCTCCAATTGTTGCTGCTATCTTTTTGTTCGGTTTTAACACCTTTTTTGGTTTAGCATTCCTTGCTGAAATGTGGTTATTACCTCCAGAATTGACTTCCTTGGAAACAAGAACCCCTAGTGCTGCCATTTCCACTGCCTGTAATTGGATCTCCAACTTCGTTATTGTTATGATCACTCCTGTGTGTTTTGAAAGTATTGGACCTTTCACATATACAATTTTCGCTGCTATCAATTTCCTTATTATTCCTGTATTATACTTGATGTACCCAGAAACTAAGGGAAGATCTTTGGAAGAGATGGATATCATCTTTAACAAGACTCCTATCAGTCAGCCATGGAAGGTGGTGGGAATCGCCAAAAGAATGCCTTACATGCATGCTGGGCTTGATAACTCAGGACACAACGAATTTGATTTACTCGATGATGCTTCGAAAGAGAATGTAAAACATGTAGACGTAGTTTAGGAATGGATATTAATTAAAGTTACTTAAAGTTGACTCTTTTGCTAAGTCTTCTGCTTAAACCTTCGTCGTAGTGGTGCTTAAGTGGTGGTTGGTGCTTATTCTTGTAGCTCTTTTGTCTCTGGAGCTGGTTCATCAAATACTCGGTGTAAATGTACTTTCTGTGCACATAAGTACACAATTCGGTATTTGTAGGACAAACTGGCATCTGGGGTTTAACTGGAACTGGCATCGAAGTTCCTATCATGTTAAGTATCAGGAATTTAGTAGCACTGGGTGGGCGATATTTAGGAAGAGCAATGCCTAAATAAATTTCGTTCTGACCAAAAAAGCTGGGAATAAATACACTTCTGTTTCTCTGCATTTTCATCTGATTGTTCTTAATCACAATTTCGAGCTCCTCGAGCTCAGTATCGGTGAAAAGCTTGACGTTGAAACTTTCGTCGATAACGTTAAGGAACTTCATTGGGGAAAATAAATTGAGAGATGGGGCAATATTTATTGTTTTTGAATAACATGCTGTATGGTGTGACTCTATGCCTGAATGAGTAGTTTTAAAGCTAAGCATCGAATAAAGTTCGAAATGTTATGCTAATGTTATACTAGGTGTTAGATAGTACTGCATACACGAATTGAGAACTAGAAGTCCTTTTTTAAATAATCTACCATTATTATTACTCTATGTTCCTTATAGCTAGTACATATGATCTATATACAAATTTTTTAAAATATCAGTTAAAAAAATCACTTTCAAAAAATTAAAAATACATTCTAGTCAAGTCTCGTGAGATTTGGAACAATTCGTGAATCTCACTTTCTTTTGAAGTTTTCTTTTGCATCACAAATCCGCAGTCGAAATTGATCATCTCCCAAATTTGCCAACCTTTCTCTACACTATAAACAGTAAAACTTCTAAGTCTATATAATTGCCATATTCCCTTCTCTACCTTTCTTTCCCGGTACCCCATAGACACTTACCGATCCCGATTCATGGCTGCAAATTCTCCGGGTAATCCACATATAATGCGCATTAAAAATTTTCAGCAAAAATTCAAGACACCATGAATTGGTTATTGGGAACACCACAAAAAGAAGAACACAAATTAGGCTTCGACCCTCAGGAGGTCTCCAACGTCAACTCCTTCCTCAGCCAACCGGGAGTCTTCGACAGCCAGAAGTTGCATCCGTTGGCTGGTTTGGATAAAGGTATCGAATACTTAGATTTAGAAGACGAACAATTAACTACGGTCGAAGGTGCTCAAGGGGTTATTCCAAGTAGAAACTGGACTGATGACTTGTGTTACGGAACTGGTGCTGTCTATCTTTTAGGTTTGGGAATTGGTGGAGCTTACGGAGCTCAAGAAGGTTTAAAGAATATGCCTGCTAATGCTAGTGGTAGATTAAGATTAAATACGGTTTTAAATCATATCACAAAGAGAGGTCCTTTCTTAGGTAACTCAGCTGGTGTTTTGGCATTGACATATAATTTGATAGATTCAACTTTGGATGCTGTCAGAGAAAAGCACGATGATTTTAATTCGATCGCTGCTGGAGCATTAGCTGGTGCTCTTTTTAGAAGCAGTGCAGGTATCAAACCAATGGGTTACTCGACCATTTTGATGGCTGGAGCTGCGGGCGTATGGTGTGGAATCAAGAGATTCTTACAGTAAATAGCATCTTGTTTATAGTTGTACATTAATAAAGTTTTCGATATCTGTAGAGATCAACGTTACTATAACTTATATTAGTGTATATACAGATAATCTATAAATTGGTTACTTTTTGAACCTTGGTGGAATTATGCTCGGGGCTTGAAGGTCTTTTTCTGGTTTCTTCTGTGGTTTTATCTGATTGTGTGATATTTTCCTTGTTCTGATCTATTTCCCCATTTTCTGATTCATTTAACTCGCTCTTTTGTTCATCCTTTTCAGTCTCTTCGATCTCAGAAAGTTCTTCTCTCATCTTTTGGTACTCCTCTACAGTCACCATTTTATCCTTCTGCAAATGCTTGAACTTTATCATACCAAAAAACTTTTCATCTACGTCATTCTGAAGCTCATTAGCCAAATTCAACATAGCTTCGTTAGTTTTGAGCTTGGCAAAAAGCTGGTAATATTTCAGCTTTGAAGGAATCTGATTCAACAAAATGTACTTGGTGTTAGCAGGATGATTATTGAACTTGTTACAAATGGTGAGGAATTCCAAGATACTTTGATTCCAAGGTTTTGGATCCATACTGAAAACAGTAGGATTGGCCTCTGCACTTTCAGCAATCATTCCTCCTACGTCTTTACCGAACTTCTTTTGGATCTTTAAGTAATCTATACGGTTCATGAGATTCCCATTGAGAATAAAGCTTATATTGTACCTTTTCACCACCAGCAAGATCGACTCAATATAGTCATGAATTGGTTCCTGACGGTTTCTCATCTCTCTTGTACGACTATGGAGAGTTAAGTTTGAAATTCCAGTTTTACATATTTTTTCAACCAAACTGACAGTTGAGTCAAGGTCTTTTAAAAGCCTGATTTTACAGCTGATTGGCTTGTGGTTCGGCACACCTACTTTATCTACCAAATTCTTGAGAATATCACAAAGGAGGCCGGCATTTGTGAGAAGAGCAGCTCCCATACCTGAGTGAACAGAAAAGTTCTTAGGACACCCACAGTTGAGATCGATTCCATCCACATCTTTGACGACTTTAAGCCCAGCCTGGACAGCAAGATCCGGATCAGCTGATCCCATCTGATAGATCAATTTTCCAGCCTCTAACAGCTTGTATGTGTTAAATACAATTTTTCCATTAGGATCAGTGTACTCTATTGTGTCCAAAGTATCATTTACTCGACGAGTGCAAGTGATAATTTTTTTATCAACGATTTCTGGAGTCCATACCAAGTCAGCTCCATATCTAAGTGATAGAAGTCGAGTAGGGAGTTCACCACTCCTTACCATTGGAGCTAGCACAAGCTTTCCGGTGTAGTTTACCATGCGATGAGATGCGCGAGAATAAGAAATTGATAAGAGTGAGGAGATGAAAAAGCAAAACAAATCAGCAAAAGCAAAGAAGAAATACAAGCAGCAAAGACATTGATGAAGCAATTGATGTCAGGAAGTTTATTCAATTGGTTTACGTGACGAATAGATAAATTTGTTAGGATTAATGAAACAAATGTATAAAAATACAACCTATAGAATATAAATAAACACGATTTGAAACACCCAGATAACAAATGCAAGTTCATAAAATGTTTTTTCTGGTAGTTTGGTAGTTTTTCCGTACGTGTACATTTACCCAATTGGCTAAGTTCAGCCCACCCTGGGATTTTAGCCTATCAGCCATTGCGCATATAATCAATTTTATACAGGAACCCGAAACAGGAAAAAAGGAATGATACGGATGAAATTAGTCACGTCTGCTATTGTTTAAGATAGTGCCAATTGAGAATTCTTTGGTGTGGCTGCCACCTCAATTGATCTGTGGATTATTACCCTATACACTATCATACACCATGAATTAACCCTTTCTTAGCCCGTCTAATGCCGTATCCATTTGCAGCCGCGATAAGAAATGATCTCAACGGTGATAACGCTCGGCCTAGCTGCGGCGCAACGGTACCACCATGCTCGCGATAAAAAACTCCATGACCCCAGAATTTCACCGGTCGTGTGCGCACAACAGGTCATTTTCCTGTACATATTTTTTTGCACGCTAAAAATCTACGCAAAATTTGCATCAATTGAGTGATGAGCTGGCTACTAGTAGGCTCAATTGATTAGATTATTAAGTAAATCATCCCAATATGACCCCTCTGACTTCCCCTATACTCTAAAGTCAACTTGTTCAAAAATCACCTTTTCATCATATGTTTTATCACACCTTGCGCTTTCTTTTTCTAAGGCGATAAACAAAAAAGAAAGTTGTGTTTACAAAAAATTTTTTTATATATAACTCATCTAGCCAGTAAAAAACATTTGCAAAGAACATGTCAACTATTTATCATCCCATGTCGAAACCAATTAGTTCGAGGATTGACGGTTGTTTAACTCCACAAAATCACTTAGAATCAAAGTCAAATTCAGTTCCTAATTTATTAGCCAAGCGTCATTTAGAAATCCTATCACCACCTTTATCTCCTTATCAAAGAAATGATTTAAATACTGTTGATAAAGCTGTTATTAAAAGTTATTTAACTAATAAGCCTTTTAATTTGGAAAATTATAATAATTATGATTTAAAATTAAATCCATGGCTCAATTTAAAGAAAAATTATAAAACACGTCAAGTGTCTTTCTTAAACAAATACAATATTATCAAGAAGAAAGAATCTCACGATAGATATTTGAGAGAAAAAACAAGAAAACGCAAGTATAACACCAATAGTTTTATGGATCAAACTTCAAACAGTGACAGTGATTCATGGAGCAAAGTTAGAACTAGAAGAATTGTAAAAGAGACTCAAAATGAGTTATCTGATAAATTACCCACTAGATCATCATCTCCAGCTCCAGCATCTCCAAAGAAGAGAAAAACTAACATCCAACAGCAGCAACAAAATTTGATCGATGAAAATATTCCCGACTATTCTCCTGATGTAAGCACTTTACCAAGTAATCCTAAGTGCTTAAAAGTTGATTGGAAAGGTCAACCAATGGATTTATCTACTGATCCTAACATCGATAAATTACACCCTGCAGAAGTAATTTTGGCAAGTGTATTGAGATTACCTGCCAATGTCTACTTGGATTCTAAGAGAAGATTATTTTATGAAAAAGTGAACAGATTAAAGACTGGTATGCAATTTAGAAGAACCGATGCTCAAAAAGCTTGTAGAATTGATGTCAATAAAGCATCAAGACTTTTCGCTGCTTTTGAAAAAGTCGGTTGGTTAAAGGATGAATATTTCAATAAGTATTTATAGGTTTGGGTCCCATGGTTGGGAAGGTTTGGATTCTGTATAATGGACGGATTGTAATAAATAGGTAGGTTTAAATATTGTAATGAAAGCTAAAATAAAAAAATACTAAAACTGAAACTACTAAAATCGCGATTATGTTTTCTGATCCTGTTAAGAAGATCAACGATGCTTCAGATGTTCTGGCCTTTAAAACAACCATTGCTTATGCCAATCTTCATACGGCCATCCAGAATATCCTAACTAAAGTCAAATCTTATGATGTACCCAAAAATACCTTGGATACAAACCTAGTGTACACAGCATCAAAACCGTCTTCGCTACCTCCTACGATATCCCAGTTCAAGCTTGAAAGTTCTACTGCTTTAGCTCTTACAGAGCTTCTTGAATCCCTCTCAGACCTTATACAAAAACACCCACCTCTTGAAGGCCCCAGACGGTTCGGAAATTTGGCTTACAAAGATTGGTCTGCCAGCATGCAATCAATTGTCGATACGGAAATCCCCAAACTTGGAGGTAAAGACCCCAAATTCTCGCATGAACTCTGCTACTACCTTTCTGCCTCATTTGGATCCAATGTACGCTTAGACTACGGTACGGGCCATGAGTTATCATTTGTAGCATTCATTGGTGCTCTTTTGAAATATGATCTTTTACAAGTGAGTGGCCCAGAATTGCTTGTTGTTTTTGCCAAGTACTACGATCTTGTACGAAATCTTATCCTAACTTACAGTCTTGAACCAGCAGGATCGCATGGAGTTTGGGGACTAGACGATCACTTCCACTTCATATATATTCTTGGGGCAGCTCAATTCAACGACCCCGTATCGAAATATGCTCCTCCTGTGGGCCAGTGTCTTGGAGATGCTGTGGTGCAGGAATTTTTGGAAACTAATTTGTACATCAATGCTTTGGGGTTCATCAGAAAGATCAAAACTGGGCCATTTAGCAGCCATTCTCCATTGATATACGATATTCACTCGTCAGTAACGCTTTGGAAGAAGGTACTTCTGGGCTTGTTGAAAATGTACGATGTAGAGGTTTTGGGAAAGTTTCCCGTGGTGCAGCACTTTTGGTTCGGAGGACTTTATCCGTTCACTCCAGAGCCAACTTCTTCTGGACGTATCCCCCAAGCACCAGCAGCACCAAGAGTACCCTCTGAAGCTGGAACTGGAAATACGGCATTCCCTACATCTATTTCTGGGGCTACATCTTTTCCTGGATCAACAAGTATTCCTGGATCTACTTCTTTTCCTAGGCCAACTGGGACTGGAACGGGAACTGCTGCTCCCTGGAGTAGAAATGCAGGGACCGCAAGAAACCCTCAAGCCACCCCAATAAACCCACCATCTACGAGGAGATAGCAGAGAATGAAGACAATTGGCACGAAATATTGAACAATTCAACACCCATGCCTTAAGTATTTGTTAACCTAAATCAAGCCTATTCTACAATTGTACGAGCTACTCTATCAGTATATATTAGCATCTAATCTAATAAAAGCTTTAACATACTCCTCATCTAAATTGGAAAGTCGACCGACACAATGGACAAGTACTGCTTCCACTACTCTTAAACCACTTGTACAAGCACGCAGCGTGAAACTTGTTGCTACATGTTCCACAATTCTTTGTAGGAAGAGAATGATCCTGGTGCAAGATAGAGTAGCAAATAGCACACTCTTCAAACCCTGAAAAGTGAAGGTCCACATTCTTTTTGAACACCTCAATAGCCTCAATGATGGACCCATTTGTTAACAGAATAACTCTTTGCGAAGAAAGTAACCAGGCTTTCCACTGGTTCTCTTTGAGCCCAATTCGCTTGGGACCTTCGACAACTACATTTTCAAGTGGGAAGTTGCTGGGGATTCTGATCACCATTTCCATGGTCTGCTCGTCGATTTCAAACACACATCTTGTTTCATGGGTCACTTTGTTGATCTTCAAGCTCATCACATCCGAAACAAGTTTCTCTCTAGCTCCTTCAACTGCTTCTAGCTGCTGTGAAATAAGCTTTGAACTTACATGAACAGTTGTGAACTTTTCAACGTCTTTCTTGAGTTCAACGTTTCTGAGTTCATTATACCACACTTGCACTTCGCTTCCAAGATAACTACAGGCCATGCTGTATACATGGAATCCCAACAGATCATCACTTGATACGTCTAGCTCGGGGTCTATGTGCTTTTTGGTATCGATTTCTATTTCCACGAACAAGTAGTCTAGAAGCTTAGCAACAACGTTTTGATTACGGAGGTAAGTGATGTACTGGTTTCTAATGGTGTAGTTGATATGCTTAAAATGGGTAAGAATAAGGTACCATGCTGTCAAAAATGCAGAACTTTCTGAAAAGGTCTCTGTCGACTTTTCTGTATTATAATCGTTTAATTTTGTAATCAAAACTTCTGGCAAGCTGATTTCTGTCTCCTTTTCAAACTGGTACTCGATCACCAACTCCTGTTGTTTTTTCACGATACTTTGCACGAGAAGAGGTACGCAAATGGCACGAAGCTGGGGAATCAGACTGAGGGCTAGTTGGTAAAACTGGTCAACTTTATCGCCAAGATCCTTGAATTGAACTTTACCAACACAACGTTGAAGCACATCTCTGCATACACTCACCACCATTGTGTTGTTTCTAATCTGTGGACTAAAGACTACATCCAAAAGCTCTTCCTCGTGATAAACCTCATGCTGAGCCATGTATTTCAACGTAAAGTACACCAATTCATGGCTCCAGCTGACTTGAACCATACCCAAATTGTCTTCGATTAATCTGTGTACGAGCTCTTCTTCAGCATCGACATAAGATACAAACTTTGTGATCTGGCTCCTGACAACACTAAACTCAGGCTCGTAGCTTATGTCGCTATCAAGCCACTTCTCGAACTGTTTGAGTACCATATTGAGTCTGTGTGGTGGAATGCCATCAAGAGACTGGGATACAAAGTTCATACTGAGAACAAGCCACTTGAGACCATTTGTAAGAATGTCATCTTTGACCCCAAGAATTTCGGCCAATACAAAGTTTCTGATCCGATCGAACTTAGGAGATTGAATGAGATACTTGAGACCTGAAAGAACAACACCCAATTTGAACGGAATCTTGAGAAGCGGATTGAAATCTACGGCTAAAGCATTGAATGCTTCAATACTAATTTCAGACCCGTCTTCCAACACTGTTTGCACGAGTCTGGCCGCATACGAGGCGAGAGCCCCAGTACTGTTCTCGAGTTTCTGTACCGTTTCGTAGAACACACCAGAAACCTTTTCTCCGTTCAAAACTGCAAGAGCTGATTCAAGATTCGTGTTGTGACTAGCCTTGTACTGGGAAGCCAAGCGGGCCTGAGTTTCAAGAAGCTCAGGCGAATCACTGGTGGTGAAAATATAATCAGCAAGATACTGACTGAGAATTCCGGCATAAAGTGCTACTTTTGAGCCAGAGTTTGCTAAGGAGTCAATATTTGTGGTGGAAAGAGCCTTACAGATCCCTAGAATCTTAGCACTGTTTTCTAAAGACTCTTTTAATGAATCGCCATGGGGTACCAAATGGATATTCTGTTCCAATGAGTTCGAGACAGCCAATTTATCTCTATCAATTTCACCAAAAGATACATCCAACTTCCCCAAAACAAAACTGATTTCTTCATCCTTCAACTTGGAAAAGTCTACTTCTCCCACCAGCCAAAGGGATTCCAAAACCAAACCACTCAATGAAGAGTTTCTGACAAACTCAATGAACCCGTTGCTCTCCATAGCCCAAGCTGTGGTAAGTATTTCACTGATCTTTGCACTGTGTTCCAGTGGTAATTCTACAGGCCCCGAAGGAACATAAGACTCGAATTCACCAAGAAATTGACGGTACTGATCGGGTTTCAAGTTACTCAATACCTCAAGAATCAACCTCGGATCAGACAAGTTAACAAGAAGCGTAAAGTCTTGCAGTTTGACGGTGAGCTCCAGGAAATGCTGTGCTAAAAGCTCGGAGTTCAAGCAATCATCATATGAAAGATGACACTTTTCAATGAGTTCGGTGATGAACGAAGTAGGTGATGTTTCAAGCATTGTAAACTTTGTGAGCAAGTCATCCACTACTTCGTAACGGTTAAATTCAAGCGAACTTTTCCATGCAGCCTGAAGGAGTAATGATACAAAATCCTGGGTATTTTTGTCTAAGTACTGGCCCAAAACTTCAACAAACTCTCCAAGAGCTTCCTGAGTTTCCGGCGTGAGTTCAAGCTTTTCCTCTACAATTCTTTGTATTATACGAAGTCCTTTCACAGTTTGAATTCCGTTTTCCTCAGGGGTTTCTAGCTCATCAATTACACTTTGAACCAATTCTGAAATGGATTCAGGGCCCAATTTACTCACAATATCAACATAAGCATCTGTAGGAAACTCGGGACTAAGTACATCTTTGTTTTGGTCTTCAAGCAGAATCCCGGATTCCTTCAATGCGATAGACACAAGATGTACACATGAATGATAACGTGCAAACTTGTGTGGTTTAGCGTTAAAAGTTGAAAGAATATGAGGAAACAACTTTTCGAACAGGTAATCTGAGATGTTGGCAAAATGCACCAAACACTCAATGGCAGTTTCCTTATAATCAAACAGTCTTAACGTGCTGAGTTGGGAAACCAATAATTCTATAATTTTCGGAACAAAGGTGGTTTCTACGCTTTTCGTGTCAACCAAACTGGTGACAAATCTATCAACAAGAGCGTAGTAAATTGGGTCCAGATTACAAGGTCCCAAACCAATATAGCCCAACAACTTTGCTTCTTTTTTCTCACCAGCAATCGCCCACAATCCGTCTTTTACGGCTTTTTTACCCTCTAAGCTGGGAAACTTTGTAAGAACAGTCAAAGTTCCAAAAAACTGGAGAATCACCGAACCGTAGACGTAATTAGAAGTTTGTGGTTTAAACTTGATATTCTTCAATACCCGATTGCACGTATGTTTGTACAACAGTCTTGAACTCTTCAAGTCAAGACAAAGCCGATTTTGGGCTGTTGAATTCAGTTTGTCACTAGAAAACACAGTTTTAATAAGGACCAAGTACGAGTTTGCTAGCGAAGAATTGAGGGTTTTGGGAGTGAAAACCTCTCCCATATATGTCCAAAGATCATCGTGGTCTAAAAGTGAATCAAGGGCCGCCACGTCGTCTGCGTCCAAGTCTACGTCGCCGTTGTTGACCAATACCAAGAGTCTCGTGAGAAGCAGCAAGCTTCCTGCCACAAGCCGTTCGAACTTGGCGGTAGAGTCGTCTGCGTTCGTGCTACGCTCGTCTGAAAGTGTTTGGCGAGTTTCAAGCGTTAAACTGACAACAATAAAGTGTAAGATTTCTTTGGTGAAAATTTGCCAGACTTTCACATCGACCTTCTCCTTGTCCCCAAAGCTATCAAGCAAAAGCTTATATGCCTGAGACGAGACTAATTTGTCGGAATCGTGGGTGGCCAGAAGCCAGATCGGAAGTGAAGCTTTGAGGTACTTGGTGTACAGTTTTCCTATAAGTTTAAGGAAACTTGCCTGGATTTTGTGGGCAGAAAGCCTGACTGTTCTGGAGTTATCTAGAGCCAACTTTGCGTACATTTGGACCCAAGGTACCACGATTTCATTGCTGTTAAGCGTGCTGGAGTCGGATGCGAATAGAGACAAAAGCTCATCGAGAGACTTCTCTTTTGTTTTGGAGTCTTTTTTGCCTAGAGATTTGAAAATCACAGACACTCGGGGGTCAGGAATCAAGTGGATGTCGGGCAACCCTGTGAAGTAGTTGAGGGTCACCGGGAACGCCTGGCCCAAGTCTGATTTGATGCGTTCGCTCATATTGTTCGCGGTGAGTAAGCGTGAGTAATAAGTATTGAGAAGTTGCTTGAATAATTGTGGAACAGATATCGTAGTGAAGAAGTTAGTAATGAGTATGAGTACAATTATTGTAAGTAGCTGAATGAGTCAATGAGTTAATGAGTAATTGCCTAATTACTGTAATGAGTAATAGAGTGGAGAATTGCTTTTATCCAAACCCAATTGAGCTCTGTCCTTCCCCTACAATCAATTAATATTTACAATCAGTATTATGGTACATTAATGTGTATAAATATTTATGCAGCCTCTAAGTTCCTGTAAAACATCTTCACCTTATCTGACGCTATGATCTTTTTTGCATCGAAATTACGGATCTCAAGATTCTCCTTATCGACTGCTCTGCTTAGAGCCACATAAACCTGACCCTTTTCAAAGATCCGTCTTAAATCAACTCTGAGCCTCTGGATAGTTTGACCCTGAGATTTGTGAATCGACATCGCCCATGAAAGAAGAAGAGGTAATTGTCGTCTAGTGATTTCTCTCTTTGAGCCACCTCCAGCATCAACAGTAAATTCTTCAGGTAAAACAAGAATGACGTTGTTAAACCCGTTCACTCTGAACTGAACAACTGGATAAGCCAACTCAGGATTTTCCAAAGTTGCTTCTTTGAGCAACAGGTTGAGCTTAGACCTTCTAGAAGTAGGCATTTGATCAATCACCAATTGTTGTTCTGCAGTAATGATTTGGTCCTTTTTACCTATTCTTTCGGTGATAATGTTGATTTCCTGAAGCATAGAATCGTCGTCCATGTATGATAAGTCGTATGTGGCATCGATCTGATAGAAAAGCTTTGGCGTGGCAAAAAAGAGAACTCTCCCAATAGACCCATTCACAATCCCGTCATCTCTATTCTTTAAATACATCACTTGGGCTCCAGGTTTAAGTGTAAGAATCTTCTCACACATCAAGTTTTCAAGAAGCTTAGCGTCGAATTCGTTCAGTACAGAATCTTCTGCTCTGAATATTTTAGCAGCAGAAGTTATACTCATAAGCCTTCTATCATTGGCTCTTTTGACCTCATCTCTTGTGGGGAAGAGCTCAGTAGGTTCGATGTTATCGGTGTATTTTTTGGATGTCTGTAACTCCAAGAACTTAGATACAATAGGCGAGTCCAAATCCCCAAATCTGAGAGCATTAAGCATCTCAATGAGGTCATTGTCGCCTTTTTGTCTGAAAACTTGGGTTAGTACGAGCGTCTTATCAATTACAGGTTTCCATGCGGGACTTTCAAAACAATAGAGTGCTTGTCTATCTTTACTCACGGGAGGCAACTGGAAAAAATCACCCGTACAAACGATTTGAATACCTCCAAATGGAAGATTACTGTGTCTCATAAGCCTGGCAAGTTCCTCAAGCTTTGAAAAAAGTTCACCGTCTATCATCAGAATCTCATCGATAATCAACACTTTAAGTCTCTGCCACTTCTTTTTAAATGCAGGTTTTCTCTCAATAATCTTCTGTAAACCACTAGCAGAAGGCCCTCCAATCCCAATTCCAAGGTACCTATGAATGGTCTGACCACCAATATTGCATGCAGCTAATCCAGTCGAAGCAGTAACCCCAACTTGGTCGCTACCATATTTGGTGTAAAGTCGCCTAACAAGCTCCCGAAGAACAACAGATTTACCTGTACCAGCACTACCTGTGTAGAAGACGTTTTTCTTTTTGTCTACGATTTGAGCCACTACATTCAGTTGTTCTTTGCTCAAATTGACTGAGTTAGACAGCACTTGCGGCAAGGAACGCTTAGGTTTCTTAGGAAGCTCGAGTTTTCTGGGCTCCGAAAGCGTCATCATGAGCTCCGAAAGGTTTCTCTTCTTTGATGGCTGAGAGCTGGTGGTAGCAGGAACAAAATTGGACTTAAAGTTGTTTATCTCTGGAGAGTCAAAAGACGTATCTGAGGTATCTTCAAAAGGGTCATAATTAGTTGTTCTTGAGAGCACAGAGTCCGAACGAGCTATTGGCTTCATGAGAGTAGCTATAACCGGCTCGTTGAGCGCCTGGGGCTTCTTGCCTGGCGGGGCAAAGAAGTTAGAAATCAGGCTCTGTTTCTTAAAGCTCATAATTACGCGACGCGCTACAAGAAAGATAAAGAGTTCTAAATTGAACGGTACCAAAAAATGACACTTAAAAGTGAAAAACCAAAGTTCTTTGAAAAACCACAGTTTATAGCGCCAATACTTTCAAGCACCAAACTTGAATCTTTGTTGTAGTTTGAAACTTGAGATCAAACTAAATTACACATAGTTGTTTGATCTAGAATCAACACGACAATGTCTTCGATGTAAATGTAAACATTGCGACATTATTTCAGACATTGTGCGATGAGACAACACATGAAGATGCATTCACGTGACGTGGTAGCAAAGACAACCAGCCCCCAACACCCAGTACCAACTGACGTTGGGAAGTCATTGCAATAACGTGTAACAAACACACCCATTCGCATCGCGTCCCTAACCCCGTAAATCACCCGTATACGCCCCCACAAACCACTTCTATACTACAGCTGTTCGCGATTATCGCACTATTCACTAACATGACAGGCCCCAGTGAATGGGTGCCAGACGAGGTATTCAAGATCCCCAAACGAAGTGTATTTTCCAAGAGTATCAAGAAACTCAGCAAACCCAATCTACGAACGTTCAATGCCCCCAGCTCTCCCACAAGTCCTCCCAGCTCTGCCAGTCTGGATCACGACTTCCAGGCAATAGGGTATACGTCAGTCAAATCCACAAAAGAGCCAGTTCATGTAATGCACTTGCCCATGAAGAAAGATAGAAAAGTGAGTTCTGGCTCTGCTACTAGTGATAAAGAACGCTTGGTTTACGCCAATGTCGGTGATTATTTCAGAACAAGTACCTCCAGTTTGGATCCACGAGCTGATTCACGAGCGGGCTCATTTTCCCTGGGGAATGGGCCAGGATTCCCAGCGAATGGCTCTGTGCTCCCTGTAGGTGGATCGAGCCATCCCCCACTGGTTCCACCACCTCCCGTTCCAACTTCTGGCCCTTCTAGCGGTGGTGGATACTCGGAACCATACGACTTTGTACCGCCTAAACTCCCACATCTTACTAGCTCAGCATCTTCGCTCGATCTCAAAAACTTGCCGCCATTGCCCGACCAAAGCTCGCTTCTTCAGTCTTTCAGTGTCGTCTCATCCCATATTAACCAGGTTCCTGATGCTCAGGTTGTGGACCTGCTTTTTGAACGACTACTCAGCACAAGAGCGTTTTCTGAAAAAGCCGTGCAAAAGCTACGAGAACAGCCTACAAAAAGAAAGTGGGAACTTCTTCTTCGAGAGAACGAAACAAACGAGCTGTTCGATCTAAAGAGCCTAATTAAGAATGTGAGAAAGTCTGAGGATGACGAGTCGAAACCCGAATCAAAAACAAGCGAGGATAGTCCCAGTATCACCAATTTATTCCGTAAAGGTAAGTCCAAAGAGGGCCTGGCCGAATGGTTTGTTCATCGCATATTTAGCGACAAGTTGTCTGCTAAAGAGTACAGAAAACTCGAGAAAAAACTCAGTGTTTCAGATAAATCCCATAACTCAGTGTTGTGGTCTAGCGTGTTTATTGAAGTTCAAGGAGAAGCAGCACTCAGTGTGATTCTTCTGAGAATCAACAAAAAGAGTATCAAACTGAATGAAGAGTTTGATAAAGAGTACCACATCATAAAGTGTCTTAAAAGTATTTTGGTTCAACTGGGGTATACTCAAGACTCAGATCTGTTTGCAAATAGTGGATACACTAATAAGCTCCATATAATCAAATCCATCACTTTTTCCTTGATAAGTCCTCGTCTAGCCACAAGAGTGTTGGTAACAGAAGTGCTTATCTTTATGATATACAACAAAGACCCTGATTCACTCAATTTGATTCTTGAGAGCATGGCTGGACTTCAGGATAATCTTGGTGATTATGTGTGTTTCCAGCCATGGCTTGGCACCTTTGAGTCGTTTGTCGATAAGTATTTCGTCAGTGATCATCCATCTAAAAGTACATATAATGTCAGCATGAAGAACTACTCTCTCACGACATTTTTGTTGATTAACGGATTGATTAACAAAGCAGACTTAAAGGGAAGAATCAGTATAAGACGTGATCTAGCTGATTCACGACTTAGTAAGATTGCTGATAAGCTTCGAGTTATGAATGACTATAGAATCAATGAAGAGATCGAGCGTTACGAGGAGTATGCTGAAGATGATTACAATTCTTATTTTGGGCTTCAGGAAGAAAGCATTGTCTCTGATGATCAGGACTTAGATGGAGTTTATCAACAGCTCAAACAACTGTATCTTTCACAAGATGTAAGCAATGAGTTTGAGCTCAAGACTATTCTTCAGAAACTTGTTCAGCTCAAAAACGACCGGTCTGTTGATGATCTTCATAAGCTTTTAAAGGTAGTGGAAACGAGTATTCAACGTATTACAATCGAGACCACTGGTGATGTGGATAAGAGTGTAGAGAAGTTGATGGATAGATTGACGATGAAAGATGAAACTAAGGATGAGTTGGTTCTTTTGCGAGAGGAGAATAAGCGTTATAGAGAGTTTGACGTAGATGGCTTTGATAATTTAAAACAAGAGAACCTACTTAGTGCCGATAAAATAGCAGAACAGGAGAAGGAGATTATGCGGTTGAAGCAACAGGTTAATGAGCTTAAAGATGGTGTTGCTCATGAAGAGAAAGAATACGTATCACCCGCTCGGTCTGTGTTTTTACCTGGAAAGTTAATGATAGACGAGTTGGAAACTAAGATTGGAAAACGGAAACCCAAGAAAGAGCAGACCGATGATGAGCTGATGCAAGAAGAAGTTAATAAAGAAGCAAAGGGGAATGTTTCTCGAAAGGGAAGTTTAATTGGTAAAGGTGATGCAAAGAAAGTCAAAAAGCACACCAGAAAACAAGGTCGTAGTGATTTATCTCCTATACCACAACTTACCAAATATGAATCTGATGGCACAGAGGATAATCCCATATATATTGGTGATGAAAAAAGAGGCGTTTATGCTAAGCTTAAAGATCACCAGAATTCATCACCCAAGCTCAGGCCTCCTACACCACCATTACTTAGTCCTCAGTTTGATGACTTTGTGTTTGAGAATCCTTTATTACCACCGTTTGATGAAAATAGTGCTAAATCTGGTAAACATGTTCTTGGTGATGGAGGCTTAGAAAATGGTACTTCAGGAACTGGAAATGGTAATAGCGGTAATGGAAATGAGGGTGATAAAGACAATACAATCCAAGCTAATAATGATAGAAACGGAAGTATTAAGAAACCAACCACTCCTCCCCCAGCACCGCCTGTTCCAGCATTTCTTGCTCCAGCTCCACCACCACCGCCTCCTCCACTTCCACCAATGCTTTCTAATCCAGCACCTCCTCCTCCACCGCTTCCTCCAATGCTCACCAATTCAGTTCCAGGAACTCCTCCTCCTCCTCCTCCACTTCCACCCATGATGGTAGGAACTCCTCCTCCGCCTCCTCCACTTCCCTCTATGATTACGGGAACTCCACCTCCACCACCACCGCTTCCTGAAGCTCGTCCGGGAACACCACCATCCCCAGCACCATCGTCACCCAAGTCGCTCATTCCAGACCTCAAGCCTAAGAATAAACTTAAGCAAATGCACTGGGACAGAATTGATGATATCGATAACACGTTCTGGACCGATCTCGAGCACGCTAAGCTTTCGGATGAACTTAAAAATAAGGGTATTCTCTCGGAAGTTGAACGGCACTTTGTCGTCAAATCAGCCACTATGAAACTCAGAAAAGATTTCCTGGCAGGTAAAAGCCCCGAGGTTAAAGTGTCACTTCTTACACGAGATTTGGCTCAACAGTTTGGAATTAATCTCCACACATTTGCCAGCATTGAAATCGAAGAGTTGATTGTGAAAGTATTGCACTGTGATAAAGATATACTTGATAACGTAACGGTGCTTGAGTTCTTTAATTCTGATCTTTTATCTGAGTTCAACGAGACAACTTTAAGAAACTTTAAACCGTACTCTTGGGACGTCTCAAATCCGGACGCAGTACCAAAGAAGGATCCATCTGTCCTTGAGCGGCCTGATAGATTCTATCTTGAGCTCTGCTTCAATTTGCGGCACTACTGGAAATCCCGATCTCGTGCTTTGTTGATGGTGCACACTTACGGCAAAGACTATTTCGATTTGATCCGTAAGCTTCGTATTGTTGACGAAGCTACTGCTTCAATTCGTAACTCAGAGAGCTTGAGAAACGTCTTGGGAATCATCAGATCAGTAGGAAATTTTATGAATGACGACTCGAAGCGAGCTCTTGGATTCAGACTCGCCACACTTCAAAGGCTCAAGTTTATGAAGGATGACCTGAATTCTATGCATTTTCTTCATTATATCGAGAAGATCATTAGAAACACATTTCCTGAATATGGCTCGTTTGTAGATGAGCTCAGTCAGCTTGTACATATTCTGAACCTTTCGATTGAGCAAATTGAAAACGAGTGCCAGGAATTCGATACTCAGATCAATGCCGTATCAAATTCTATCACCAGAGGTAATCTTAGTGACCCTACTAGTTTACACCCTGAAGATAAGGTTTTGCAGAAAGTATCCTCGCCATTAGAAAGCGCTAAAATCAAGAACTCGCTTCTTCAATCACATCTCAAGAGCACTATGAAAGAGTTTAAAGATGTGATGGAATTTTTTGGTGAAGCTACAAACGATACCCAAAGCAGAAACACATTTTTTGAAAAGATTCTGACATTCGTTACAGAGTTTAAAAAAGCTCACGTTGAAAATGTCCAGAAAGAAGAAGAGCAATCTGCTGCAGATAATAGGAAACAAATGATCGAGAAACAAAAGAAGGAAAAAGACCAAGAAACTGAAAGTGATGAGGAAAGCCATACAGTCATGGATATGTTGCTTGAGAAACTTCGGTCAAGTGCACCTGTTCTGGCATCTTCTGAATCGGATTCAGAAAAAAGAGCTGATAGAAGGCGAAAGGCCTTGTCTTTTTATGCTTCAGAGAGTACTGATACTGTTTTCACAAACGAGTATGAGAGTGTTAATCACTTGAAGAAAAGAATGACGAGCCGTAGAGGCGATGGCAATTTCAGTTCTACTTCAATCAATAGTGATACCACATTGATGAGAACGCAGAATATGCTCAATCAGTTACGGCAGGATGGAGTTGAAAGCGATTAATGTATAATGAATAGTATTAATATATTTAACGATTGATTTTGGATATTCAGTTGAGCCTATTTATGGAATTGAATAGATAGAGGTTTTAGACAAGTTTGGGTAGGTTTAGAGACCAGAGTTATGGCATTAAGGTTGTATAAATTGATTGATAGAAAGACAGTCAACAAATGTTTATAAAGGATAGGTTGCAAAATTTATTTTTATCTGAAGATATCAAAAAGAAAGTCAAAAAATAGAGCAATGAGTGGAATTCACATAAGATAGAGGATTTAAAAAGGAATTATAAAACATATAATAGAAAAACAACACCGCAGCAAGAACATGAAATTTATTACAAAACGATACCAAACCTTACACCAATAGTATTCAACTACTATTAAAAGGCATATTTAACACTAATTGACGAAAAGTTTATTACATTCTGTTATATTAGCCAATAACATCCGCTCGCGCTCACAACCAAGACTCTGATCCGAGTCAAAATTGATTTAGGTCCGAGTCAAAAGTCTCCGACTTCTGTGACCCGTTCTAATCAGATCACTGACTCTTCTATTCACCGTTATCTGAACGGCTGCTATTACCCAGATTTGCACCCAAATACCTAACTTACCTTTAATGTTTGTACAATAACCTAAATACCCCAAATGCACCGCCACGGGGACTTTAGGGCCCCGGAAACTTTCGGCCAATCATTTTCCGTTCTCCGGTGACTCACTGAAAATTTTTCATTAACAATCTAAACAGCGCGACTGCACATAACAAAGGCCATTAATTAGGATGCGCAGAAAATCTCATCTCTATCTAATCCCAACTTACACTATGTTGAGAATAAATAGACTTACTCGGGCCCAGTCCAGCTTGAAGGCCACTGTTAGCCAGAGCACTCATTGGCACAGGCCGTTTTCGCAATCCACTGTTGCTCAAGATGCTCAGATCATCTCAGGGTTAAAGCTTGCAAAAACTATCAGATCAAATATTGCTGGTAAAGTGGTTTCTTACAACGAGCAAAAATTCGGAAAATCAGGAGATTTCGAATCTCTTAGCTTCAAACCTAACCTTACTATCATCCAAGTTGGTGGAAGACCAGATTCTTCAGCTTATGTGAATTCTAAGTTGAAAGCTGCTAAATCCTCAAACATAAACTCCCGTTTACTCAAATTTGATGAAAACATCTCTGAAGAGGAATTGCTCGAAGAAATCTCCAACTTGAACAATGATCCCAAAGTACATGGACTCCTTATTCAATTGCCACTTCCTAAACACATCAATGAAACTCTTGTGACGAATCTGGTGGTGAAGGAAAAAGATGTTGATGGGTTTGGACGTTATAACGTCGGAGAATTGGCTAAAAGAGGAGGAACTCCTTTGTTCAAGCCTTGTACCCCAAGTGGAGTCATTGAGTTGATCAAGACTACCGGTACTGACTTACGTGGTAAGAATGCCGTTGTTTTAGGTCGTTCTGACATTGTAGGTAACCCAGTTGCAGCCATGTTGAAAAACGAAGATTGTACTGTCACAATCTGCCACCGTTACACCCAGAATTTGCCTCATGTTTTAAGCCAGGCTGATGTCGTGGTAGCTGCTGTTGGAATTCCTGAATTCATCAAAGGTGATTGGTTGAAGAAGGATGCCATTGTTATCGACGTAGGAATCAACTACAAGGAAGATGCTTCTGCCAAAAACGGTAGAAAGTTAGTAGGAGATGTCGAGTTCAGCTCTGCTGCTGAAAAAGTCCAATACCTTACTCCTGTTCCAGGAGGAGTTGGTCCAATGACTGTAGCCATGTTGTGTTCCAACGTTTTTGATGCTGCTATGTTACAGGAAGAAAAGAACCACCAGCATGCATTCAAGCCTTTACCTTTGAAGCTTGAAAACCCTGTTCCTTCTGATATTGATATCTCCAGAGCCCAACATCCTAAAAAGATCACCAAAATCGCTGAAGAATTAGGTCTTTTAGAGAGGGAATTGGAACCATACGGACACTTTAAAGCTAAGGTTGACCCTAAACTTGTGATTGACCGTCTTGATGACTTTGCTGAAGGTTCCATTCAAGAAAAAGGAAACTATGTCTTGGTAGCAGGTATTACTCCTACTCCATTGGGAGAAGGAAAATCCACCACCACCATGGGATTAACTCAAGCTTTAGGTGCCCACTTAGGAAAAAATTCCATTGCAAATGTTAGACAGCCAAGTATGGGTCCTACTTTTGGAGTTAAAGGTGGTGCTGCTGGAGGAGGATACTCTCAAGTGATTCCTATGGACGAATTCAACATGCATTTAACTGGTGATATCCATGCTATTTCTGCTGCCCAAAACTTACTCTGTGCTGCTGTAGATACCAGAATGTTCCACGAGTATACTTCAAAGTCTATCAAGGGATTCTATAAAAGATTAGTGCCAGTAAAGAAAGGAAAAAGATCATTCACTCTTTCGATGCTCGAAAGACTCAAGAAATTGGGAATCCAAAAGACCAACCCAGATGAACTTACTGATGAAGAAATCACCAAGTTTGCCAAGTTGGACATCGATCCAGACTCGATTACTATCAAAAGAGTTGTTGACTGTAACGATAGATTTGTTAGGGAAATCACTATCGGAGAAGGTAAAAACGAAGCAGGAAAGTTCCCACCTCGTAAGTCTGGTATGGACATCACTGTTGCATCTGAGTTGATGGCTATTCTTGCTCTTTCTACCTCTTTAAAGGACATGAGACAAAGAATCGGTAAGATTGTTGTTGGAACCCAAAAGGAAACTGGTGAGGCTATAACCTGTGAAGATATTGGAGCTGCTGGGGCTTTGACTGCTTTGTTAAAGGATGCTATCAAGCCAAACTTGATGCAAACCTTAGAAGGTACTCCTGTGTTTGTTCATGCTGGTCCTTTTGCTAACATTTCCATTGGTGCATCTTCTGTGATTGCCGACAGATTAGCATTGAAGTTGACCTCTCCTTCTAATCCTACTAACAGTGGAGAAAAGGGTTTTGTTGTCACCGAAGCTGGATTTGATTTCACCATGGGTGGTGAAAGATTCTTCAACATTAAGTGCAGAGCTTCAGGATACAAACCAGATACCGTTGTTTTAGTGGCCACCTCCAGAGCATTGAAACTTCACGGAGGTGCTCCTGATGTGAAACCAGGTCAATCTCTTCCAGATGAATATTTGACCGAAAACCTTGAGTTCTTACAGAAAGGTTGTGCTAACTTGGCTAAGCAAATTGCCAATGTTAAACAATATAACGTGCCAGTTGTTGTTGCTATCAACCAGTTTGAAACCGATACTCCGGCCGAACTTGAGTTGATTCAAGCTGAAGCTGTCAAGGCCGGTGCTGACTACGCTGTAGCCACCAACCACTGGGCTAAAGGTGGTGAAGGAGCTCTTGAATTGGCTAAAGCCGTCACTGAAGCCGTTGAATTACCTAAACCAGACAATCAACAATTCCTCTACGACGTCAACTCTTCTGTTGAAGATAAACTTCGGACTATTGCTCAAAAAATGTACGGAGCAGCTGACATTGAGTTGAGCCCACTTGCAAAAAAACAAGTCGAAACATACACACAACAAGGATTCGATAAGTTGCCAATTTGTATTGCTAAAACTCAATACTCGTTATCACATGACCCAGCATTAAAGGGAGTTCCTACTGGATTTACGGTGCCTATTAGAGAAGTTAGATGTTCAGCCGGAGCTGGATACTTATACGCATTAGCAGCCGAAATCATGACGATTCCTGGATTACCAACACATGCTGGGTTCATGAATGTTGAGGTGAACGACGAAGGACAAATCGACGGGTTATTTTAATAGATTGTTTTTATAGATTAATTAATATAGATGCTATAAATATGCTATATAGTACAATTCCTGACTACCAGAGTAAGGATTACTTGTCTGATTTAACAGACAGGGCGTCATTGGATGCAAGCTGAGCCCGTTGTTGAAACTGTCTGGCGTTTCTCATTTGTTGTTGTTGAAGTGCAGCTCTCATTCTAACTTGTTGAATATATGCTTGTTGTCTTTGGTGCACTGATTCCCGTAAAAGCTCATATGATTTCAGCAAGAGCATCGACCCGAACCGAATGCTTTGGGTCTCGTCACTGATACTGTTGAGTTTAGAAGGATCAAGACTGAATGGCGAGTCAACGCTGGTATTATATTCGTTGTTGTACTCACTGTCGAACTTCCAGTTAGATTTCCACCTCTTGACAGAATCAGCTCCACTGTAGACGTTGGCGATGTTTTTGTTCTCCGAAAGCTCATTCTTTTCAAGAGATGTAAACTCGGCTACAGGATCAAATGGCTTGACAGGATTACTGATTCTTCTATCAACAAAATTTCTGTTTGCTCTACCGACTCTTCTTCTGAGTCTGAAAAGAGGATCAGAAATATTGGACGTGGTGGTTTTGTCTTCAGTTTCGCCAAACCCATGGATGTAGCTGTTGAAGTTTCTCAGCTCAATGTTCTGAAGAAGAGTAGCAATATACCCTTTAGCAGGGCTGGAAGCTTCTGACAGAAGACTATTATTGTGAGCAAGAGGTTCAGAAGGTATGAGCTCTCCGTTCTTTCCATTGAACGTTTGAGTTCCTGGGAGAGGCTTTTCGCCCAGCTCCAAGATCTTTTTGAGTCTGTTGTTGAGAAAATTAGATGTGTTCATCTGGTGGAACTCAGAAGATGCAATCGATGAGTAAGGAAGATGTTTCAACTCTTTATCAAGAAGCTTATTGTTTGTAGAAATATCGAAATATGGTTGATATGCGTCGTCTGTGAAATTGACAAACCCTTTATCTTGTTCTTTGCGTTTTCTAAGCTTTTCGAACACAGCTCTCTTGATAGTCTCATTCTTCTCCTTAAGCACCAACGAAACAGTAACCAAGTCCAAATCGGGGATTTTGGATGGAGGAAGTTTGACGTATGGTTGTGTAGACAGAGACGTAGTATCTTGTCTGATGGTATTGATGGAACTGATAGCCAGATCTGAGCGATCTCTGTATTTCTTTTCGCGTTTGATTTTGGCGAGTTCCCTTTCCTTTTCTCTCTCTCTTTCCTCTTCTTCTTCCTGTTTGATTCTTTGAAGTTTCTTCTTCTTATGAGAGTAATAAAGGTAATCATCATCAACAGAAAGACCGGCACTACGCTTAACAGCTTTAGCATCGCTTCTCATCTTAAACACCTTACGTTCTTGCTTGAGTAAATCCAATTTCATGATTTCACGCTGGCTGACATTCAACATGATATCTCTAGCCCGATGAAGAGATTTTTGCAAAAGTCTGATTTTTTCAATACCTATAGTATCAGCTCTTCTTGTCTTTCTGGCCTGTCTAAATTCTCTCCTTCTAAAACAAATATATGGGTCGTTGTCGTTATCTTTTTCATTAGCATTGGGGTCCTCGAACTTGAGGGATGGGAGTATGGATTTGCCGTGTCTATTAATTTTCCGTTGTTTCCAGTGGTTGTATATCTGTTCTCCAAACAAGCTGAGAAGTTTGGTTATGGGCCGGCTTGTATCATTTTGGACGCTTTTATCAAAGATAGTGACAAATGGCTCGAAATTAAGTTCTTTTGAAAGTCTTTCCTTAAGCGTATTGGATGAAATATACTTAAGATCAGTTCCCATTTGCACATAAGGATTGCCTTTACTTGAAGATTTAACCTCCTCTATAATATAAGAACTCATTTCTTTATACAGTAAGATCTTAGTAGGATCCATCGATAAGTAAGGTTGTTTTTCTTCAATACACTTTTCATACTTGTTAACAATGATTTCAAACTCAAGCTCGGTGATCTTGGGCTCTTTGGCGTTCAACTTCTTCAAAAATTGCTCATCGTCTTCGTCCAAGTTATAATCAACACCAATAGCATCTTCAACCTGCGCGCTGTACTTTATATAAGTTTCAGGCTCTTTGAAATCTTTGTCGTTATAGTATTTTTTAGCGTCGTTCCAGATTCGGCTAGCATCCGGTGTAGGAATGTATACATCTTTTTTCGATTCTTCACTTTTACTACTTAAAAGCGCTCTTTGAGCAGCATTTATTACTTGTTGAAGATGAACTTCATCTTCTTCATTTTTATCAACACCGGTTTCAATCGAATGCATATCTCGTTGCTGAGTCGTACTAGCACCACTATTAAGGTGCTGAATTTGACTAGGTTCTAATTCATTAGCGACATCCAGAGCAGGTAAATCTTTTTGCAGATAAATTGTAAGTGGTTGTTTAACTGAGATCTTTCTCTGCCTGAACCTGGTACTACCGGCCAGGTTTTTGGCGCTATTATTTTTGGCTTGTGGGACCGCCATGTTTGAAAAGAATTATAACTAGATAAATGTCGTGATTTGTTATGATGGTTAAGTGCGACTTGTTTATTTTGTCAAATGTCGCCAATATCAGAAATTGTCGACGACGGGAGCTGAGGGATCGGGATCAATCAATCTAGAACGGGGTTCGGAAAAGTTTGTGGGATTCTAAAGGTGTTTATGGTTCCCACCTATTAAGTTCTGGTTGATTAGCGGTTGAAATCCGTTTAAATCCGTCAACAGTTCAGGATCTGAATGAGAGTTACGTTTAAGGGAGGAAAAAAATTTCTGATTGCGACGTCGACGAACGTGACACAAAATGATGGTAGTGATTGGTCAATTGGTAGAGACACGGGGTTTGGATTTGATCTGAATAGTACGATTGTATTGGTTTAGTTGGTTTAGTTTATTTAGATTGTTTGTAATGTTTAGTTTGCTTGGAGTGTTTGGTTTATTTGGATTGTGTAGTTTGTTGCAGTAAAGAGTTAAAATGGTGTCTGTATTGGAGAATTTAGAGAATTTAGGGGTATATTGGTTCTTGGGTTGGAGAGTTTTGGATCTAGATAGATAGATCTTATTCCCCCATCCCGTTCCATCTCAACCTGAAAAACACATTCCATTCCACATCCTGATCCATACTTTCAATTATTTTTCCTTCACCTTCACATTTCCCATCTTCACTCCCAATACCTCAATACCTCAATACCTCCATCTCTACTTCTCCTATCGCAAACTCCGCGAATCCCCAGATCCTATGACCCTGACTGCTCTAGACACAGAGCTTCCTTCGCTCACTCTCTTCCTTTCTACAGTCGCTCCTGGGATCACCGAACTAGGCGAAAACACCCACTTTGTCCATGACTTTTCCCAGCCACTCCCAAAACAATTTGCCTGGCTGCTTGCTTCTACAAGCTCAACTCCATATGCTAAACTCGCTGATTGGTACCTTAACGTATCACGGCCTCGGTTGAATCCCGGCCCGGGAATCTACGAAAGTAACACCTATGTTTCACTCCCGTTCCATATCACAAGTCTTTTCAGCAGAATCATCGACTCCAAAATCAAAAATAGCACTCTTGATGGAGGCATGCAAATTGGGGCTAATGTGGGCTCAATGATGCCTGACCCGTTTAAATTTGTTCACTTGAATCCAGGCTGCTCAACAGAGATCATTGATGTTCACAACAACCCTAGACTCAATACAGATATCAAAGATAAAGACACAAAAAACCCATTTACGAGACTCACAATGAATTTCAACAAACTCCTCAAAATCACCGGGGTTTCCGACACTTCAGTGGGTGAAAGCGTAGGTGAAGTGTTCGAAACATTTACGGACCTTATCCCTGAGTTCAGCAACAAAAACCTGCGGGTTTTCGCCAAACTCTTGACCTACGACGAGCACACATATGCCCACCAACTCTCGTCTGTCGATACCAGTAAACTCATGGTCAGTGCCAACATCAACGTGGTGAACGTATTTGCTCTTGATGGCACAGATTCGTTTAAAAATACTAAAACCGTCTCGACAAACAAACCGTACACTTCACTTCTCGAAAGCGGTACAGATCTGCCACCAAAACGGACCTACGAGCAGACTATCGAGACCCCATTGTTACGGTTTGAGCTCAAGAACCAATTGATCGTCACGTGCATGAAGTTCTTCAATTTCAGCCATTTCCCTCTTCTTGTGCTTGGATTGAATCTGGGCGAATTGGTGGTGATAAACTTAAAACTGTTGACGTACAAAACGCTTCTCGCAGCTCCTGAATCTAGCCTGGGATCTATTAAAATCTCATCCAATTTGACCAATAATCCCGTCACCTGTCTCGATGTACTCTACCACTATACGTACCGTCTTGTGATCGTGGTGGGAACTGCAAATGGAGAGGCATATTTCGTGAACCCTTTCAATAGAGATAGAACAAAATACACCAAAAAGATCGAGGATAAGGATGGGTTTGTCACCTACTTCAAGAAATTCGATCTCAGTCCTTTTAGTACTGAATACGACTGTACAGAGGTGATTGGCCACATCAAGTTGTCTTACAAACCATTAACGTGTGTCAGCTCGACGTTGAGTTTGCTTAACGGGAACACCAGCTACGATCATACCTTGAATCCTATGTTGGTGGCTATTGGTTCTGATGATGGATTTATGAGACTTATATCGTTGACATCGACGTATGGAAAAGAGTACGGTTCGAGTGTGAACAAACGGTCGGTGGTGAGTGATATTGTTTCGAATTACTTCCAGTTTGGTATCAGAGATGTAAAGTTTTCCGGTGATTTCAAGTTTTTGGCAGTGGCAGGCCACGGAGATCTCATAGAACTCTTTAGATTGGGCTACTACAATGTTAACTCTCTTGCAAACAAAAATCCTAATGTTACTTCGGGAAGAAGATCAAGAAGTGCAACCGTTAATAGTACTACATCAGCTAACCCATCTAATAGTCTTAGTTTGTTCCTTTCTCCAACAGTGACTTCGCCATCAGCTTCGTTTGAAGCTTCATCGGTTAGTCAGACTGATGACCCCAATATTTTCCCTCCGGCTGTTAAAGACGTGATTCTTGTTGCTAGACTCAAAAGTCATACAAATACAGTTTGCAGAGTAGATTTTATTAGAGAAGATCAAATTTTTAGTAAGGATTTGGAAGATACTAAGCCTAATAGTTCGCTCTACAGATTAATGAGTGTGGGTGCTGACGGAAAAGTTATTTTTTGGGACTTTGATTATAAGGCATTGCCCAAGATCAAAAAGTTTGCTAAAAAGTCCCGTAAGCCTTTCACACACTCGCCATCACTGGGGCAAGTTAACAATTTACGCCGTCATGCTAAACTCAAAAGTAACAAAGAAGCTAATAAGGAAAGTAGTACTGGATTACCCAATTATAGTAGTATGAGTAATATGAATGGAATTCTTAGTCAGGCAGAACAGCCTCCTTCACATATTTCATCACAGGTGAACTTGGATGAGCTTATCAGTGATCACATCAAAGGGGCTTTGAATCTCTACCATTCTTTGTACGATGTGAGATTCCGTAAGCATTATCAGTCTGTTAATAATCAAGAGCCAACGTATTCTACGATTGTCCACCCAATCAGAAACGATAAACTTATTCCATCGATTGAGATCCCTGCTTCATCAGTTGATCTTAGTTACTGGTTCAATGATGGGAAAATCAGTGGGGTTCTGGTCGATACTAAAACATTCTGGTGTTTTGGTAAAAACGGGGATATCATCAAATATGAAATTAATTAAAAAACATAATATACACTACATGTTATTGAACACATTTCCGTCCATACCAAATCCTAATTCCTCTTCAAGTCTAAACAAATTATCATTATTATTAAGTTCGCTCAAATTCTCTAGTTCTTCATTTCTGGAAAATGTAAACTCGTCAATTTCTTGTGGTTTGGGAATCGATCCGTAGTAATCAAGGTTCCCTGCTGTTAATGAATTTGTATCCACTTCAGCATTCAAGTTATTCATCGTTCCCTGAGACATCGATGATGGTGTCGTCAACCCAGGATCCATTTGGTTTTGCTGGTTGAAATGTTGTTGTTGTTGTTGCTCAGGTCTTTTCTGCAATTGCATTTGTAACTGGATTTGCTGTTGTTCTTGAATGGGTTTTCTCACAAATTCTCTGAACGATTTGACTTCGTCAATAATGATTTGTTTCATGCTGTCTATATCGTCGATAGTTTCAAAACTCTTGAAATCAAATTTTACCTGGCACTCAGGCTCGTCTTGAGGATCATGCCATACTTGAAAGTAAGGATGGTTTAATGCATCTTCAACGGAAATTCTTTCATATGGATCTAGGGTAAGCATTCTTTCTAATAAGTCTAATGCAAGGGGATTGGCTGTTGGGAATAATTCGGTATACTCAACTTTACGCATATATGGTAAGCTTCTCACGTAATTTTGTGCTCTTACGGAACCTATTTTGGTAAGGGTTGACTCTTTAGGAGTTCCTAAAACAAGTAAGATTTGGTTTAATTGGTCGACATAATCTTTACCTCTAAATAAAGGTTTCCCACCCAAAAGTTCAGCCAAAATACACCCCACAGACCAAATATCAATAGCTTTGGTATAGTTGGTAAAACTTAGCATAATCTCTGGAGCTCTATACCATCTTGTAGCAACGTATTCAGTCATAAACCCAGCATTTTGTTCAGGATCTTCACTGAACCCTCTGGCTAAACCAAAGTCACAGATCTTCAATTCACAGTCAGCATTGACTAATAAATTTCCTGGTTTTAAGTCTCTGTGTAAAACATCTGCTGAGTGAATATATTTTAATCCACATAATACCTGATAAATAAAAGATTGATAATGCTGATCAGTTAAAGGTTGACCTGATCTAATGATTTGATGCATATCGCATTCCATAAGCTCTTCATAAAGATAAATTTCATTAAACTCGCCGGTCATCGGGTTTGGTATTATATCCAAATCATAAAGACATGTTATATTTTTATGACCCCTGAAAAATTGTAAGAGTTTAAGTTCTCTTAAAGATCTTTTACACAAGATTTTTTTTGAAAATATGTTCGTTATCTTCTTGATGGCTACAAAACTGCCCTCATTATCACCACCATTGCCATCATCATACTTTGCAGAACATACTATACCATAAGCACCATGACCTAATTCCTTTACGATTTTGAATCTTTGGTCAATAATAAAGTCTTGATTGAATACTTTACTCACACTTCTACCTGAGAACGAAAGATCAGACATAGTTTGGAGGTAACAAGCGACGGAAATAATTTAATCTAGATCGCGGACTGAGAAAATACTTAGCCGGTGCTAGGCAGGGTAAAACTTGATTTAAGTATACAGCGAAGAGGGGCATGGTTAGTATACACGAGTACTAATGCGGTACAATGCATTGACATAAAGTAAAATTGGGTTTGAAGTGGTTGTTATTATCCGTTCTATTTTTAATTAGTATTATAGTTTGATTAGTGTAGTATTATTAGTTATGTTTGGAATAATGACGTATATCCAGAACGTTTCATCTGAAAGGTAAACGTTTAAATCGGTCTCTATATGCACCATGAAGCCTTATAAAGGATATGATGGAGTTAAAAGGGGGAATTGTTTTAACAAAGAAATGGTTTAAATTCGTTGATGTGATTTTTTAATCAACAATAAGTTCAATAGTGCAATTATGTGCAATTAATTAAACTAGTGGTGGTGGTGGTTGAAATTTGCGTTTCTATTTCATGATTGTGCAACGGTTTTGAAGATTTAGATACGGCACTGACTTAGCCTGCAGGTGGGGCATGAACCTTCTGTTTCGGCCAATAGTTTTTAACATGTAGTGCCGCAGCTAAACCTTTGATTTACGACTGTTGCCAAAAATACTTTTCTCATTAATTTAGTTCCTTGTACTTGATGCTTGGGCTTTCACTGACACATGTTATCTTTTTAATCTCTATTTAATTATGCGGTGTTGATGATGCTATTAATTCTTTCAAGTCCATACTCATTGTATTTCAAATTAAATAGGTTTGAGTATATTCTCGATGCAACTTTGTGATGAGTTTTTTTTTTCCGCTGCATATCTTTTTTACTTTTTTAGTATTTTAGCGATTTACTTGATTATGCTACTTTTCTTGATATCAATATCATCTGATCTCTCGCTTATGTTTCCTATTTGGCTCTATTGTTAGTCTACGAATTTCAGGACATTGTTATCAATACTAGTCGTCCAGCTTTTCAGCTAAATTAACTGTCCAACTTTTAGGGTTCTTAATTATGTGTTCGATTTTTGGGTTCTTGCTTGCATATTGAAAAGCCTAGAGTGTTCCAAAATTAGTTCGTCGAGTATAGATCTTGAACCCTCGCCTGTAATTAATCTCGTTTTATTAGCTTTGGATCGTTTGAGCTATTAACTCCTATTTGATCTTGTACAAGAGATTACGAAATTCACCCAACATCTCTATTAGGAACAGCAAATTGTCAATCTGGTTGCCCTTATTTTTAAATTTTTTTAAATCTTTTAAACAATAGTAAAACTCCGCTTCTTTACTAATCTCTCCTGGCCTAGAATCTTGGAGGTACATCCACGCTTCTGTACTCCAAGGTTAAAGGTTAATATCATGTTCTTTATAGAGACATAAATTCCCACCCTATTAAAATTGTCCCTTACATTCGACAATTTCTCTTTGTCCAGCAAAATTTAGAAAGTAAGACAAATGGATATTGTCTGGAACAGCTGAATGTATATTATTAGCGTGACAGCTACACCGAATAGATATTAGATATATCGAGGTAAAGTGATGAATCATAGTCCAAGAACTTCAGGACTTAGATTATTGAGCCCAACAAACTTGAGCACGTTCATTAACAAAGAGCAGCATCTTTTTGAAGAGAATAATTATTAGGCTTTGGTTTTCAACAAGAGCTGTCCACCATGAACAAGCTTAATGAAACGAACTTATATAAAACGAACTTCGACTCATTGATGTTTGTAGTCGATACTTGAGCTTTAAAAATACAGCTATGTTCACCTATGTTTGGTTAAATGGACAACTCCACATTTTACTTCAATTTAGAACTAGATAAAAACTGTAATAGTCTTTCAAACGTGTTCAGTAGACTTTAATAAGGCTTTAGGTACCCCTGATGGTTTACCCAATATAAATTCGCTGCTTCTATAGCCCCTACGATTTATGGATAGACTGGTGAGATACTTTCATCTACAATACTCGCTAATCATTTCCAACAAGAAACACACTATTTCAGATTATGTGACAACCTCTTATGGCTAAATCCCAGTCACTAATAATATGAATCATTTAATATTAGTTGAATCCTCTTTCTTTTAGTGCATCTCAAGCTATTTAAAGAAGAGTCTTCGAGATTATAATGATGCCAGTGACTTCATGGAATTCTAGCAAAGGAGAAACGTTTTTTGGGGTTTGATGTCTTCCTAATTATGGATTAAAGTTTCCAGTCTGGTTCCAGCTTGGTGATTGAGTCAAAATAAACCATAAAGGTGAAAATGGACTTATTGTCGCAACTTAAGCCCTAAAATTACTTCTTTGTCAGCCGTTCCACAAACAATCTTTTAATTTTAAACAATACCAGCCAGTCTCCAGATATTGGAGAATGTCAACATGTAAACAGACGATGAAGATACGATACAGTCTCATATTGGTGCCTGAAGTACACAATTGACCAACTGCGAAATGTTGGTTCTGCATAGAGAGCCTATATAGCAGAATTTACTTTAATGGGCCCCACAAAGGACCACTGTATTCATATTGATGTACGGGATGATCGGAAACCTTAAAATTCGAAATGTAACAATCAAGAGGTCAGCAAAAAATCAGAGTCAATTAAGTCTGTAGAGCACCCACTTTTCTCGTTTACGTAAAATATCACTGTAAAAATTAGATGTTGTTACGAGCCGTAAAAATCTCCATATGTCAACTGAATTCCGCAACTATGTAATATGAGACCATCGAAAATATTTCTTAGCCACTCGAAACATAAAGGTAAGAACTCCTAAGGTACAATAAAACCTTCAATCAATTGATATATGTTGTGACTTCAATTAAACCTTGACTTCGGAAATGCTGATTGACTTCATTAGATAATCGAGAAGTTTTTCTGTGTTGCATCAAACTTTTCTGAGTGATAAACAATCACCTCCCCAACCCTCGAGTATAATGACTTGGTTCCGCTTTCAGCTTAATTAAAAAATAAACCTCACCTATGCAGTGTTTTTTGCGCTTTGAGAAGTAAAAGGAGCATTGTTGTTTTAACATTTTGATAAAACCAACAAGATATTGTCGTACTAAAATCCTCGTATATCATCCACATATAATCAAAAGCTTGACATCAGCCACTCAAATAGAAAAAGATTAATAGGGGACGTCAATCCCTGTTCAAATATTCGTACCTGCGCTCAAAACACTTTAAAAAATGTAGCATATCTTTTAACGCGTTGGATACAGCATCGTTAATAGGCATGAAAGGAAGACAAAAAACTCTCGTATGCTTCGTGTTGGTTCTGGGCACCTTAATTGATTTTGTTCCAATTGTTTGACTATTTATATATAGAGATTCTCATTTGAATAGATAATAAACATCTTAATGATCGTGTGATAAAAGACACACTCTGCATACAACAGCTAAAACTGGGGTTTAGCGAGAATGCTCATGAGTGTTTTTACGTTCAAGCCCAGCTTGCAACTTGCGATGCACTAATCTGGGATTGAAAAAAGCCAGTTTGTCATTTTCAAGGAAGACAAAATTGACTCTATTGGCCAATGGAATATAGCAGCCAGCCTGGTTTCCCTTAATAAGAAAATTGGACTACTTTTGTTGTTTATTCCTTAAGGGATGTTCACCGACCTTGATGCCATATGAATTAGCACTGTAAAAATTGTCATAATCATATCGTGTATGCTTGTATAACATTATCGTACATTTTTTATGTTCTCGGCGATTAAAGATCAATCATTCTCTTTGTTATGGCCAGTTTGAATTCTTGATACTCTCCAACAAACTTTACCATATTATTACCATTTGTAAGCCCTGGGTCTAAACTTTCTGGTGAAAATTATGATACGATCAATTCTCGATCCGAGTGATGCTTGATACAATAATTAATCCTTTATACTACTCGACGAACTCATTCCATTGGGAATTGAACTCATAATGTAGCGTGAATGTCCAAGGAATTATCAGCTTTTATACTTTGAAAAGAGCTGGAGTCTGTACAGGAAGAAAGTAAATGATTCCTCGGAGTTTCCTCCCAGTGATCTCGGTCTCTAAATGGTCTTTGGACTGAAAATTTCGAACTGAACTTCGAGCTCAAAAAAACCCCAACCCTCTCGTTTCTATCTCTTCAACCACTCAAACCTAAAGTACATATTCTCTAAAACCCCATTTTCTCAATACATTCACCAAAACTTATACTCAATCCCCATATTAGTCTCATCGCACCGCGAAATTACTCAACATCATGGACCAGGTAAGAGACGGGTACGAAGACCTCGCACAACTATTCCTACCTGATATCCTCAACCCCAACGTCAGAGTAGGATCTGCATCATCGTCACAGCACTCGAGATTGCCCAACCCAAGCTCCGATTCAACTCCTACAGATCATGTTATGGACCCCCAACGATCAGTCCATGTTAAACAAGAAATGACCCCCTTCTTGCTGAACTCTCACAATAACTCCCAGTCTAACTTTGCAAACTTCCTCAGTAACAATGAGTTTATCACCTGGAAACTGATTCCGGATTTCCCTACCAATCCTCTTCAAGATATTTCCACTACAAACTCTAATGATGCAAGACCTGACCTGGACCAGTATCATAATCATTATAGCAGTTTTGTTCCACCCGAAGCTTCTTTGTCCCATCACAATCATCACCATGCTTATCCTTCTCATTTATTCCCCCCTTCAAATCAAGCAAATTTATCATATAAGCCTGATCCTTGGATGAATGGGATGGAATTTGACCAAAGATTCATGAACAATATGGGCAACCAAAATATGGGTATGAATATGAATATGGGCTTACAGGATCCCATGGACCAAAACATGTACATGCTTCCACCAGATGTACTACAGGGTTCTGTCGAGACTGAAAGTGGAGCTGAAAAAACTGATGATCTAGATCCTAGGGGACGTAAAAAACCTGCTAAAAAGAAACAAAAACCAGGACCTAGCACCACAGGAATTCACATTGATTATTCAACTGAAAAATTGATTAAATTACTCGATTTAAAGATAAAAAAGCTTAATCTGGACTATAAGTTAATTGATCTGAAAGGTAGTGAAATTTCTATCGACTTTAAAGGTTTCTTAAATGGAAGAGCTCTCACTAATGATTTTGATAACAGTAAGTTTATTTATGCATTGATGGAGAAAAACGGTGACAAAATTGACTACAAAAAAAATGTTATCCATTCTGATCCCATTGTAATCTCTTGTTACAGAAGAAACTTTCTTCAAGTATCCATGGCATTTGCTCTCTCAGGATTTTCTGGATATACAGATGATGAGAGCAAGATTTTAAAACTTCAAACAAGTGAATATGGGTATAATATTACCCGTGTAGTAAAATGGTTTAAAATTGAAATTACAGCAACATCTTCAGTTCCAGAAACAAAACAAGTACCATTGATTATCAACCAAGAAGAAAAAGACAGCAAGAAAGAAGACCTCGGCTCGTTAGCTGTGAGCAAAGGAGGTATAAATATGACTCCTATTTATAGCAGTCAGCATATTATAACTGTGAATAACTCGAGTCTACGTGATGGTAGTATAGAGAATTTCTTTACTGTTAAAAAGCTCCAATTCAAAAACGCCACCACCAACAATGGGCATTTTTCATATCAAAACTATTATTATTTGCGGGTCAAATTAAGTGCTATCGTTGCAGATTTATATTATGACGATTACATAGATGAAGATTTCTCAGTGGCTAATCCTGATAACAGTCGAAATGAGATTAACTTATTTGAGTTGGTCAGTGAGCCTATAATTGTAAGAGGAAGAAATCCATCTTTTTATGCTGAAAGAAAAGATATTTTGGTTAAAGGAAGATCGCATCAATTGAGACAATCGTATATGGAAGCCATAAAGTATGATACAAATGAAGGAGATACACTAGAAGTAAGACTGAACGACGACACACGTACAAAATTAGATATGAAAATTGAGGAGGAAGAAGAAGATGCTGATATTGAACCAGAAGATGAAGAGGACGAAGACAAAAAGGATAAATCAAGAGGAAAATCCACCACTCCGCCAATATCATCGATTAGTACGAGTAGAAATCAATCTGTTGCTCCTGTTAATCATAATAGACCAGCATCGCTTAACCTTGATGATATTGGCAAGGATGGTAGTCGGTATAAGTACTTCCCTATTTCAAATGTTTATTATCTTCCACCTATAAATGTTGTTTATTTTCCTCATGGAGCTCACCAGCATACTGATAAGCTTAAAGCCAATTCACCTGCAATTGAAGAGAAACCAAGAAGGAAGAGTTCGAATGTTTATTTCAAGTAGGTATTTGGGTATAGCTTTGTAAAAATAGGTAAAAAATGTAATATAAGTAGTATCGACCGAAAATTATAAAAATGAAACTTCACTCGGCTCTGATCCAGCCATACTCAACTGGTATTGGTCCCTTCTTGATTGCATTCGAGTGTTTTCTTCTTTTCTGGGCCCTCTCTGGCTCACTTTACTATGTTAGGAGTAATTCCCTAGTTACTTTTAAGTACAACTTCAATTGAAATAGTTTAGCACTTTTAAATAAATATCAATGGTACTACAGAGGAAGGTGTCTTAGTATGGTAGCAAATACATCGAAGCACAACCAGAGCTGCAGCTACTTAGGAACTTTAATCGACAAAGTGTCAAACAATGGGCAAAGATAGAGTCTGATAGCCATTAAAAGACAATGAATGTATTTTCTCTGAATAGAATTTAAACTAGATTGATGCTTTACTATGATTCATTGATGACAAGGTGGATATGTTAATAAATTCCATCCAGCATACTCAGTTTTACTTCAATTAACCCACTGAATTATTATCATCAGGTTATTCAAGAAATTTATCTACAAGGATTCTACATGGATCGTAATATGAGGATCGAAATACTCAGTCACAGACTTTATTTTACTATTTAACTAATTTATTCTTTAATAACAATAGAAGCAGCACCCATACCAGTACCAATACACATGGAGGTAACACCAAACTCACCTGGTTTCAATAATCTCAAAATGGTAGCGTATTGTCTAGCACCAGTAGAACCTAATGGGTGACCAATGGCAATGGCACCACCATTGATATTAAGTCTGTCTCTTGGAATGTTACATACTCTAGCAGAGTACAAACATTGAGAAGCAAAAGCTTCATTAACTTCCCAAACAGAAATATCATCAGTCTTTAATCCAGCCTTCTTTAAAGCTTCTGGAATAGCAACAGCTGGACCAACACCCATGATTTCTGGTGGGCAACCGACAGTAGAAGTTAAAACGTATTTACCTTGAATTGGGTAACCCTTAGCTTCAGCCAAAGATCTTCTCATCAATAAAACAACAGCAGCACCATCAGAAACTTGGGAAGCATTACCAGCGTGAGTAGTACCATCTTCATCGAAAGCTGGTCTCAATTTACCTAAAGATTCGGCAGTAACACCCTTTCTTGGACCTTCATCAGTGTCAACAATATGAGATTTGTGGGTGACATTTTCATCATCGTCTTCTTCAGCAAAGAAAGATTCAATTGGTAAAATTTCATCCTTGAAAGCACCAGAAGCAATAGCCTTTTCAGCTCTGTTGTAAGATTCAGCAGCAAAGATATCTTGATCTTTTCTTGAAACGTTGAATTGCTTAGCAACATTTTCACTGGTAATACCCATAGGAATTAAACATTTTTCAACTTCTTCGTTGTCTTGTAAAAGAGGGTCGATTTTTGATAAAGCTTGAGGACCATAGTTAGCACTCATACTTTCAACACCAGCACCGATACCACAATCAATTTCACCAACCTTAATCTTGTTAGCAATTTCACTAATAGCCATTAAACCACTTGAACATTGTCTGTTAATACCAACAAAAGCAGCTTTATTTGGGATACCAGCAGCTAAAGCAGCCCCTCTATGTTCAGTTGAACCAGCACCTTTATTTAAAACATTACCAACAGCAACATCTTCAATTAAATTAACATCAATTTTAGTCTTTTCAAGGAAAGCTTTGAATAAACCGTGTAAGATAAAATCAGATCCAACATCTTTGAAGCCACCTTTACCACCTTTAGTTAAAGCAGTTCTATAAGCAGCAACGATAACAACGTCATCAGGGTTTTTTTGAAGTAAACTTTGTTTTGAATTTGGGCTTAATTGACCAGATAATTGATTTAATCTTTCCATGGTAAAATATCTATAAATTTCAAATGTGGGATTTGTGTTAATTTATAATCCGCTCCCCACAAGTTAATTGAGATGAGAAAATGATTGAAAGATCCGAGGATGAAATTCATATGAAAGTTGGGGAATCGCGCACGTCCAAATCACACTAGTTTATTGCATATTAGCACTAATTTGGTCGTAGTTGCCGCGGCATTATCATATGACCTGAATATGATAATTACCATCACGCCGATATCACGGGTAGAGCCTGGTCACGGGAAGAGCCTTGTCACGTGAACCCCCTTCCCCACAATGAATTATTTAAAGTCAAATTTATATTGTCGCACGACTATACATTATAATACACTCTAATCTTCTCTCTCAAATGAGAAGATCCCAATAAATGGTTCAATATGATCGGGTCTCCCATCAGGACATTTCCCCCGGAATATCAACAGAGGTAAACTATCTTCTTCAAGAACCGTTTCTCCTTCTTGAGTATTCCCAGTATCCACTTTATCTACGGTATTTTGTGGCAGTTTAAGCGACAGAGAATACAGGGAATTTTCTCCCGTACTAATCGATGCAGGCAGTCTATCGTCCCGTGGTACGCCCGAAAGTCCTCCTATCGAAACAGATGCTACCAGAGTTGGATCGGTGGCACTACCACTAGTACTACCAATACCAGTTCCTATATTAGGATGAGCTCCTAAATCTTCCAGTTGGTTGATAGGTGAAATCTTGGTAAAATCTATTCTTAAATCTCCTTCGTCTTCCACGACCACATAGAGTTTGTATTTTTGATCCATCAAATCCTGGCTATCATTGTAGTGAATAAGCCCTTTTGTTGACCCGGTTATAAGACCCATGGTACTGCCTACACCCATAATGTTTGTACCTTTTAATTTAATATAAAGTCCAGATAATCCGAATGGAGAACAGTGGATTTCAAGGTCACATTCATTGGCATATTGAAAGCTAATTTGATTATTACTCTCTTGAATTACGTCCATTATGAGTAATTTGTGACGATTCGCGCACTCTAGTTTAATTTTAGCTGCGAATTAATTTTTTTGACAAGCTGAGTGTAGGCATAAAACTGCTGACTGGTAAGGCAAAATGTATTAAGATGGTTTGAAAGATGATTAAGGGCTGCTACAAGCATATTTCCAGGACTTGGATGTGATTCAAATTTGTAATTGTAGAAATTTTCTCCAACATTTTTCTCTACTTGTCTGTGCTCTCCTGCAAACTGTTGCAGAAATTGAGATGGAATTTCAAGCTTGGCTGCGTGCTGAGGATAGTCTGCTGGTACAGTGACAATTACCTCGATACGGCCCTTACGGACCCAGTCTTCGGGAATATCCTCCGGAGTGGTCACAGGTAAAAATACCTTAAATTTCGTCAGAACACTCGACTTGCTGAATACTTTAACTTGTCTACGAAGTCTTTGAGTAACAATCTTAATAAGCTCTCTTCTTGCATCCTCGTCAACTTTCAGCTCGTGTACTTCTGTCTTTGGTGCTGGTGATGGTGATGGTGATGGTGAAACAGGACTAGGGTTGACCGTAGTTGGGGTGTCTTTTGGTCTGGGTCTACCCTTGACAAATTTAATAGTTTTCCTCTTTTCTTGCTTCAAGAATGCTTCAAGATACTTGTCCAAAGTTTTGACCTGCGACAAAAGTCCTTTCCCGTCGACCAATTCGATTTCGAATTCTTCTTCGTGATTATACGGTTTATTGGCAGCCATGCTTGCGATTCTCTTGAACCCTAATTCCACATTGGCAGCATAACCCCTTGGGATTTCGTCGTTTAACACATAAATGGATGGGAGAACAGGCTTAACAGGATACTCTGGGGGGATACATAAACTCAAGTTCAAAGACACTAAATCGAATGGGAATTCGGGGTCTGAGGGAACCACGATGAACGAGATGTAGATGGCTTGATCCGGTTGGTTTTTGATGAAGTTCAAAAGGTATAAGTCATTGGCTTGTAATTCATCTTCTACCCCTAATTGTTGGGCAAGATTTCTTGACGGAAGCCCATTTATGGTTATGGGCTTGAATTTTTTCAAAAGCTTTTTGATTTGCAAGTAGCGATAATCTTTTTCAGGAGGAGGTTTTTGTTTAGTCTTTTTTGGTTTTGGTTTAGCATTTGGCAGAGGTTTCGGCTTTCTTGACCTAGGCTTTCTTTGTCTTTCTGGTCTTTCTGGAGTTTCAGATCGTTCAGATCTTTCTTGGGAAGACATGATGAGAAAAATGCGACTGGGTAGTGAATAAATAGTGAGTAAAGGAATGAGAGTGGAATGAAGGGAAAAGGGAAAAACGGAGAGAAGGGAAATGTGAAGGGAGAGTAGAGATGGGAGATGTTAGAAGAGTATGGGAATCAACGTACGCTATTTTGAAAATAGCAACTTTATCACTCCATGGCTCATGTATCCTATTTGAGTAGATTTGTAGATTTGACAGAACAAGACAAATGTGGCATTCTGTCAATTTGGAACACATTTCAAAGCAAATTCAAAACGCCTTCAAAAATGTCAAAACGCATAAAACGTATACCATTCATACACAAACAAAACCCACAAACACAACCCTTACACCCACCAACCTACCAACCCCAAACCCCAAACCCATTGATAGTGGGTGCAAATGAGTCCCACACACCGCGCGCGCATCATATCGATAAGGATCAGTCACAGAACATGCCTAAAACTAGTATTCATAAGACCAGTGACTTCTTAGCGCCAGCTGAAGTAGTCAACACATCAAACATGAATCAGAAAGAAACAGGCCCGGAGCCCAGAACATTACTAGATCCCCATAATTCAATTCTCAATGATCTCGCCAACCCCGACTTAGATATGTCGCCCTCCATGGATGCTAGCGACGAAATGTCCCGGTTTCCTAGCCCCGTGATCCCAGCAAAACATGCCCATGATGGGCCTAAACTTACACGAGTAACATCACTACAACTTAATTCCTTAAAACTAACTCATTCAACAGATAAACCGGATCTGAGAGGTTCATCCCCTCAAACATATGAAATCAACGATGAATCATGGCACAATGTAGGCGCTGAATCCGTTTACCATATGCATTTATACCGTGGGATTAGTGGATCACCATTGCTCAATTTATCTAAAGAGGCTCATATTAATCGTCCTTCGTCGCTTTTATCCATGACTTCAGATGATGAAGATGAAAAGGAATGGCCGGTCTCTCGGACTGCTAGTCACGTCATGGTGTTTGAAACTGAAGAAGAAGATGATAGGCCTCCTCAATTGGATAAAACCTTCATTATGCCCACCGTTCCTTTATCCACAAGCTCTCAAAAGGGTAAGATTTGTGCTGCTATATTGAGCTCAGGATCGGGCGATTACGAACAGGAAGCCGCCGGGTTTGTTGGCCTGCAGCAAAACAAGCTTCTTGAAATCAAGCACTGGAGTTTGTCTGGAATTGTAGATGATGAGTATGTTAGATCGGCTGATTTGGTGTTTGTCATTAACGACGGGTCAAAGGTCTTTGCGGAGTACTTGAGCGGCTTGTTTAAAGAATCAGGTGACTTACCGAAATTGACGGTAATTAACATGATAACCGTCAATTACTTTGTCAACTTGCTTGAGATTATTCAGCAGATTAAGCCTTTTCAAATGTGGAAAACTTCCCTGTTGAATCTGCCCAAATTCTTAAACAGATTCAATCGGTTTGTGGCTCAGGAATATGATTATATTTGGTTTAACCAAGTGCGTGTCAAAGATAAAAAGGAGTTTGAAGAACAGCAAGATCCTTTATACTCGAGTCTCACTCACATAACTGAAACAAATTATAGGGCTATAGAAAAGAAGTATAAGAGTGAATTAAGCGAAAGTAGCCAGCTGATAGACCCTATAGGCTTGGCCAAATTCCAATTTCTTAAGCCGTTTTTAAGAGCTTTCGAAACTTACAACCCTGGAGATTGTAATCGTTCAGGTCTTTATCAAGTAGCATCTTTCACGGTAGGTATTTCACTTGGAATCATATTGGGAGTTGGATTTATCAGACTCACAGTTCTGTGTCTTGATCAAATGTTACGCCCAGAAGTTAAAAGCGTGGTGGCAGTTGCAGATCCATCTGCATTTTCAAGGGTTTCAGACCTGGTGTCGGAGCTTCAAAATATCTTCGGACAGGTTTCGAAGTATTTCTCTAATATTATCGATGCTCTTTGGCAATTAGACTCATTAGTGGTGAGTACCGCTCGTAGAGGATTTGATAAGTTAACAAGAGTGTTTTATTAATATGGTTGGGTAGGTAATATAATATATACATGTTGATTAACTGGTCATAAAGCTGACGTTAGTGTAAAAATCTATCATTGGGTTTTCACCCTTTTTGGTCGTAGTGTGTTCTAAATTTGACCAATGTTTTAAGTAGTTTCGATGCAGTTCCACTTGAGCTTTATTCCCGGTAACTTGCTCGTATAGATCACTAGCAAGATCGAAATCAGTAGCAAACATAATATCGAAAAAGCCTTGGTGGCACATATAAGTGGTGATATCAATCATTCTGTCCTTGAGAACTGTTTGCACTACGGGGCCATTATAATAGCCAGGTATTGTGCTTGGTAAGTAGTTGAAATCAGATGTTATGATGCTGTGATTTGGAAATCTATGTTTCAAAATATGAAAAAATTGAAGCAATCTTGTAGGAATGAATTCTCCAGGAGAAAGATTATCTTTGAAGGGGAAAAAGGAATTCTGCCAAAGCAATTTCTTTCTCGAATGGTTAAGTGGATGGATAGAATCTTTGTTAATAAATGGTACTATACTCTTTGCTTTGTCCAAATTCAGCTTGAGACTGTTTCTGAGAAGAGCTTGATTTCCATTCTCTCTCAAATCCAAGAAACTTTTGGTATAGTAGTTCAATTGTGGAGCAAAAAACTCGTAGAAATCACCTTTATCATCCACAAGGACATGGCCCTGGTAAGGTTCACCTGTTTTGTTATCATAACGAATAAGATCATGGGCAAAATTATCAAACACTTCTAAGGCAATGAAAAAAAGCGGTTTTTCAATGATTTCCGTCCACTCAAAGATAGATTTGTTGATGATTTCACACTTATTAGAGTCCAATCCTTTGGCTATAAGCTTGGATGATAATGCCAGTTTGTACTGCTTTAGAGCTAATTGACTCGAGATTTCAATGATCTTGTAGTGGGCATTTTTGTAGATTTCCGGCTCATTTTTCTTAATGTAGTTTAAAATATTGATCATCAATGTCCCGTTTCCACCTCCCATTTCGTAGATAACCAAGTCTTCATTTTTGAACTTTGGGTCTGTTTTATACTTATGAACAATGTTTTTGGCAATGGCTTCTCCGTAGTAAGGATTAAATAATTCAGTAGGTGTATGCCATAATTGTAACGAACGTTTGTTTTTCTGGATAGGCTTGAACTTGTCCTTTTCTTCGTTGTACAATTTAAGAGAATTCGAGGCAAAAAGTGATTTGGGATCAGCATAGTTGTTTTTATCTGGTTCAATCAATTCTTGCCTTTTCACTTCAACTTCTTCCTGATCGTACTTGGAATAAGCACTTTTCCAATTCTCCAAAAAATCATCGACGTCTTCGATATTGTTGTAGTCAAACAGCTGATCTGAGTTGAAAATTTCAACTTCCAGTGAAAAGTATCCATAATGGGGATTATATAAGCTATCCTCTATATAGTCTGAGACAGCGATTTTAGTTTTGATGGGTCTGTGTTTATTTCTTGCAAGTTTCTTCAGATTTGAAAGTGGGAACGAGTTGAACACTTCTTGTGGGGTTTTGTCTGCAAATGGGTAATTTGTAGAGTTTCTGTAGATGAAATCAAGTGGGTTTTTAATACTTTTGAGAGCTTGAAAAGGCGAGAGTCTGTGGTTCAAATCGTGGTGACCCGTGACTTTAAACGCAAACGTATCTGGCCGTATGGAGTATTCATGCTGTAAGCTGTTGTCCTTTTCGTTGAAACGGGCAAGCTTGTTGTTTTTGAAGAGCCCTCTTCGAGCTATTAGTCTGGTGCTTCGCATCTACAATTTTTCAGTTCGCGTTTTCATTAATTCTATAAAAGTAGAATCATTAGTCTAAAAGAATGGATATATATCCAGATTTTATTATGAATTGGTGATTTGTTTTCACGTAAAAACAACATTTTCTTTATCTTCAAACTCTTCCATGCATTCCACCACTGTTTTGATGTTGTCCAACACATTACTGATGGCTACCCGGATAACTCTATCACTGACACCTCTAAATGTACAGAGAAGGTTTTGACCATTTGTAGCATAATCCACTGTTAGTTCGTCTTTCTTGAGAATCGGGTCTGGAGAAAGTGTATTTTTTGCAATCTCTGCCTGCTTGCTGGATTCAAAAGGAATGCTAATCTCTAAAGCATGATTGAGAGACATTGCTTAAATTTTCGCGGCGATGAGATAACGCTATAGTATTCGGAGACTATACAAGTCCAATATTGCAAAAATTGAAGAAATGGTAACTTCCACGTGACCAGCCAAAACTATAAATGCCCGTATATGACTCCGAAGGAAATCCATTCCCGCAAGCGTATTTTGCCAATATATTTTGCAGCCGCACAGTGCCCCGGAAAGCGATCCCCTAAATTTCGCAGCCTTAAATGGTAGATAGTAGCGGGTAAATGCTTGGGTATATAAAGGAGGGGAATCCTTTTCAAAACTTTCAACATGCTTAGAAAGAACTTCAATTTTAGGGCCTTGGGCCAATTGAGAAGAAACGTTTCCACGGCTGCTACTTATTATCCTAATGAGCCTGCTGCTCCAGTAATTAAGACTAGCTCAGTTCCTGGCCCAGTATCTCAAGATATTAATAATAAACTTGGAGAAGTTTTCGATAACAGAGCTACGTACTTTGTTTCTGACTACTATAACAGTGTGGGAAACTATATTTCAGATGCTGACGGAAATCAATTGCTTGATGTATTTGCACAGATCTCATCTATTCCATTAGGATACAACAATCCTGAATTGATTAAAACGGCTAAAAGTGATGAGATGGCCAATGCTTTAGTTAATAGACCAGCATTAGCTTGTTTTCCATCTACTGATTATGCAGAAATATTAAGTGATGGGATTTTGGCTGCTGCTCCAAAAGGTTTGAACAGAGTTTGGACTGCTCTTGCTGGTTCTGATGCTAATGAAACTGCCTATAAAGCAGCATTTATGTATCACCATACAAAGAAAAGAGGAAATGCTGATTTTACTGCTGAAGAGTTACAAAGTGTCATGAAAAACCAATTACCTGGTGCTTCAGATATGGTAATCTTATCATTTGATAAGGGGTTCCATGGGAGATTATTTGGATCACTTTCAACCACCAGATCCAAGGCTCTTCACAAGCTTGATATTCCTGCTTTTGACTGGCCTTCTGCTCGTTTTCCTAGCTTGAAATACCCATTGAGTGAGTATGAAGCTGAAAACAGAAAGGAAGAAGATGCTTGCTTACAGGAGTTTGAAAACATCGTCAAGAGCTATAACGGTAAAGTGGCTGCTATTATTATTGAGCCTGTACAGAGTGAAGGTGGTGATAACCATGCTACACCATATTTCTTCCAGCAATTGAGAGAAATCACCAAACAAAACGATGTGTTGATGATTGTTGATGAAGTGCAAACCGGAGTGGGTGCATCAGGTAAATTCTGGGCCCATGAGCACTTTGATTTACCAAGCCCTCCAGATATGGTTACATTTTCGAAGAAGTTTCAAAGTGCTGGATTCTATTTCAGCAATCCAGATTTGCAGCCAAAACAAGCTTATAGACAATTCAACACTTGGTGCGGAGATCCAAGTAAGGCTTTAATCACCCGTACCATTTACCAGGAAATCGTCAAGCACAATCTTGTTGATTCTACTGCAAAGGTCGGAGATTATTTGTTCAGCAAGTTAAGCAAATTGAGTGAAAAGTACCCAGTATTGAACCTTAGAGGAGAAAACTTTGGTACTTTCATTGCCTGGGACTGTAATAATGTTGAAGAGAGAACCAAATTGTTAGCAGCTTTGAGACAAAAGGGAGTTAATATGGGAGGTTGTGGAGATATTTCTGTTAGATTGAGACCAACGTTGGTGTTTGAGAACAAGCACGCAGATGTTTTGGTGGAAGCTTTGGAAGAAGTGTATAAGCAGATTTAGATAATATATTTTAAGTTTCTATAGTTTGTGTTGGTTTTAAATGCAGGACCAACCAACTCATTTGTTCCTGTGTGAGTATTACTTATTTATATGCACTGAGTTGTACATATGCACTTTATATAAATACTGATTCATACTAATAGTTGTACGCTAATTCTATGAACCTATTCTATACCGAAACCATAGCCGAAGGATTAAATAACACGACACCCCCTACATTCCAAATTCGTATTCGGAATACTTGCACCAGAAGTCCACTTCTCAGTTCTCCTGTTTCCAGTTCAATCTTTTCTAGTTCGATCTTTTAGTTGTATCGATTCTAGAGTTTAACTTTGAATTAACTCAGAATAATTTTCATCGTGTCTCTGAATCAATAGTTCGTATCCGTTCGACATAACTCCGTGTTCATGTGTTTGGGTGCAAAATAAATAGCCTCGGCGGGATCATGGCCTAAACGGGTAATTCCCAACTAAGCGCCGCAGTTTACTGTGGTACGAATAAAATGCGGAATTTACTGATAAGCCTAATGCCTTGTATAAGAGAATCGGTCAAGCTTGTACTATACACCAGAGAGTATTGATACAAGAGAGTTCATTATCCAATTGGAGCGGGTTTAATAGCATAAAAAAAACAAAAACAGTAAATTACGAAATCGAGCGCTAAATTAAAGCAGGGTTTGCCACAGCAAGTCACGTGTTTTTCGGTGATTATTGCGCATAAACATATTTAAATTGTCTAGCTTGCAAGAAACCCAACTTCAGCTAATGACAGAAGATCAAGATAAAACCAACAAGGCTATCTTAGATCAGCTTGTTTATATTGATAATTTCATAGGCGAAGATAATGAGCTAAACTTTGACTTAAGTGCTTTTGCTGATGATTCTTTTATATTTGCAGACGAAGAGAAACCTCCCAATGATAAAATTGACGAAATGCTTAGGGGAAAAGATGCGATGCCACTTGATGGGATTCTGGGCTTAGAGTTAAGCAACTTGCCCCGGTTTCCTGTTCCACCTGGAGCCAAGAGTTCATTAGAACAAGCTGGGTTGAATCAGAGCCAAATTGACCTTCTTAGTGCGCTTATCGCACAGTATCAGCTGGTACAAACTGGTAATACCAAAAATGATAATCGTGGGTTCAGTCGTGGAACTGGAAATAGAGGGCCTGGGTCGAATTTTGGTGCCAGTGCCAGTGCCAGTGCCAATGCTAATGCTTCTGGTACTGGAGCTAGTGCTGCGATGAACAGTTTAGGTCCAAGTATGATTTCAGAAAGGGATCTTGACTTTGATAACAGTATAAGTCCGCTTGGAATTTATTTTAACAATACTCCGCCCGGTATCGATGCTGCTACGCCGTTCCCATCTCATCATCATACGGGATCAACAGTAACATCATCTACGTTAACGAATACCCAAAGTATGTCGATTGATCCAGCGCTGCTGCTGGCGCTGGTAGCATCGACTTCACCAGTTCTGGCGGGTACCAAGCTGATTGATAATGATCTTGATAAGCGTAGACGAAACACGGCGGCACTGGCCCGGTTTAGGATCAAGAAAAAATTAAAAGAAAAGCAAATGGAAGATAAGATAAATAATTTGCAGGAGGTGATAAAAAATTTTGAGAACAAAATCCAGACGCTTGAATTAGAGAATAAGTTATTGAAGAATTTAATTATTGAAAAGGGGAGTGAAAAGAGTGAGAATGAGTTACGGATGCTACGAGAACGAATTTTTAACGAGAAAAAGGATGGAGAAATCAAGAGGGAGTTCGATGATATAGATGGTATATGATGATAGATTAGATCATATATATGAATGTTACGCAGTATAATTTTATTAGACTTGATTTGATTGGATTTGGTTTAATGATTTTCAGTAGGATTTTCGATTCAAATGATTTTCAGTAGGATTTTCGATTTTAGATTTTCAATTTAATTTCAGTTTAATTTTTTAACGATTAAACCTATAAACTTGTCATTAAAGGTCGAATAAACTGTGACCAATTTTTGTCGATCATAAATTGGCGTTTTAGGGTCTCGTTAAATAGTGATCAGATTACTAACATTAATCTATTGATCTCGTCAATAGCTGCGAAAACCATTCATATCATGCAAACTCTTTAATCTACAAATAGCATCACCATTACATAATTGATCTAAATCTGTAGCGCGCTAAACAATAAAAAGACAGGGCTAATACTTATTGCTCTTATTGCTCTTCTTGCTCAGGCGTGAAGATGGTTAGATGATGGTATTGGTGTGCGGCTTACATATTAAAACCCAAGTGCTGTAAAAAATATCCCATTAAAGAGAATTTTTTGTTACTCGGAATCACACGTGATGTATACAAATTGTTACATATACAAACTCTATATCTATAATACATTCATAATCATTACTCGTTTGAATTGCGCCTAAATTTAAATTTCTTCATCTTAAATAAACTTTGGCTCTGTCCCAGTTTCTTCTTACATTCAACATCTGACAGTGGCAGCGGTAATTTAACGATTGGTTTGGGAGCTGTCCCATTACTGATCGGCAGTTTAGGATATTCAGGACTTAATGACGCGCGACGCAGTCCATTACGAGGGGTTGCTGCTAAACTATTACTTCTTGTTAAGGCAGTCCGATCGGGTTTATCATTTGTACTTCCCCTTCTTGATGTAAATGCACTTCCTGTACTTGAACTACCTCGACGCAGTGAAAATGGTCCACTACTACCCATACTAGTAGTACTACCACGACGTTCAGGATTAATGGTAATACTACCACGACGTTCTTGTGTAACACTACCACGACGATCACTAACACTTCCACGACGATCACTTGGGGTTTGAACTCTTTCATTACGCCGTACTGAACTTATAAATTGATTATAACTGTCCAGAAGTAATTCATAAATAATCTTGTAACTCTTCTTTAGTACATCATTTGGTGGTACTTTAACTAATAAACTATGCTTGTACAGGTAAGGAAGATTGATCTCTTTTGGCAGATCATCAAGTAAATAAAGTCTGGTGATTTCAGACCATTTACCAGGTTTTTCCCGATCTTTTAATCGGTGATATTTATTTACGTCTTGAACGAATTCCAAATTTTCAACACAATGACTTTGACTTAAATATTTAATAAATCCTGATTTAGTATAGGGGACTTTCTCTCGTGGTGGCAGCTCCAAAAGGTGTTGAAGTGATGGAGCCGTCATTATGGGAAAAAATGTGGAGCGAGGGTGCGATTTATAAGAAAACCGTTGAGGTTACACAAAGGAAACGTTTTATTGTTTTGATAGCAAAGGTTTATTAAAATTTATTAAATATATAATTTTTTTTTAATTTTGTGTTTTTTCTAGTTACCAGTGGCGTTGCAGTTTGAGAATTTTTTATGATGAAGTAATTTTTACCGAATTATCGGTTACACCGGTTACAAAATTTAAAGGTTACCTCTTAATTAATGGGTAGAGATGGTCTGACTATCTACCTCCATTTCTACTATTGCTGGTTAGATTATATCAGTGATTTAGTATAATCTTCTTAATTATGTAACTGCGCGCGTAGTAATGTCTGATTTGCGGTGGCCGAATTAATCTCCCTTATCTGTATATGCTACTAAGTACTGAGTGGCTGCGTATCGCAGGTAATTAACCTAGCGCAGGTGTACTGCGTACCGCAGGATTTCAGTTAGATACGCGACCGGTGAATTTTATACCAATCAATTCGGCAACTCCGCCTACAGTTGAAGCCGAAACCTCGTACCAAAACTGTTAGTAATACCGGCAATTTTTACCGTAATAAAATGAATCTCACCGTTTTATATCTCGAGATTCGCTAGTTGATTCCAATCACCGATATTTCACACCACACTCAATGCAACGCCACACTACCCGTGGTTTTAATTCAGATTTCAAAATTAACTATCAGCTCTAATTTGCGCCTTTAATCTTATCAATTTTAACTCGAATTTTACTTTGAAAATATCAGTATTTTATTACTAAGGATCATATCTAATCAGTGTTAAGCTACCCCTCTATGTGGCACCCCACCTTACCAAATTTGATATCTGATGCACTGAGTTATATGCCCCACTAATTTATCTGCACCCCTTTCCTCCTTAATTTTCTTTGTTCAAAAATGAATGATCAGTTTTTTTTAGCCGGGTTCTTTGGTACCGGATCAAGGAGTTTTTGCGCTTTTTACAATTAATGTCTGATGCGGAGATGATGCTTCGCTGCTTTCCTTCTCTTATTGATTTTATAATATATTGCGGTGATGATTACGGACCTGATTTATAAATGAGGGGCATTTGATTCCTTATTCAGTTAAAATTGTTCTCCACATATTAAGCTATTATTCGATTTCCCCAGATTTCAATTTGTTCATATGATATTGTTAAAACCTATTTTATTAGTTAAATCATCCACATTACGTGGCCTAACTAACGCTAATCCTTGATTATGGTCAGATATTTAGATAAATTCTTTGCCTATCAGCAAGATTGGTGCCCGTACCCGATCCGCGCTCCCGTTGTTAAATGTTTTGACGGCGAAGAATCCCCGAAAGCGGAAAACTTGTAGATGATATCCTGGTTTAACAGGTCGCGAAAAAAAATAGCAAAAAATATTTAAAATTTTCTAAAAAAATTACTGGTTGTATATTGAACCCGTTCTTTTTTTTGAATGTGATGTAATGGGGTTCAAAAGTGCGGCAGATTGGAATTAATTGATCTAGCTTAATTTGGGGGTGTAGTAAACCTTAGTGATTGCTTTCTATTATTGGACAGATGAGGTGCTTCTAATATTAACAACAAGATTCATAATGGTTTAGTAGTCACTAATTAACTTCTATATCGCAAGCAATATAACTGAAACACGTTCAAACCTCAAGACATTACCCAATTAGTATATAAAAAATATGGCGTGCCTACTGAGGAAATTACGAGTCCCGAGTCGGTAGACGGCGGGGGTTTTGGATCTAATTGTTTACGACAATTTGAATCGACTTTTTTTGAATGTCGTCATCAAAGGGCAAACCTGTAATCTTTATTGAATGTCCTGTGGATGTGTGATTTTAGATTTCACGTAATTATATCGTAGAATAAGCTTTGGATGCAAATGATCAGCGAGATGGTGATCACAAGCATATGTAAAACATTAATGAAATTATGTATGTCATACTAGAAAATTCATAGCGTTCACGGTTCGGTACAAATCTCGATACAAGTACCGGTATGTAACCAAACTCAAAACCCATCAGCCGCTAATTACATTGTTTGATCCTATTTAATTAACAATTCATTTATAGTTCATAATTTAAGGGCATTTTATAAGTATTGTTTCAAGTATAATAAATTGACGTCAAGTGGTGAGAGTGGAGTTGTTGGGCATGTTAGATTTATTTTCCATCGGAGTTTTAAATTTCAAAGTAACAATGGATAAAATAGATTTCGAGTCATGAATTGTAGGCGTCAACTGTGTTAAACCTAGAAATTTGCTTTGACTTGTCATTGTTAATGTTTGGTATCTGAGTATTTTTTTCCAAAAACGCAATTAGTTAGAGATAATGATCAATTGCGTTCCCGTTTTTTGGCTGCAATGTGAGTTTCATGTTAAGGTCGAAGTAAATCTGAAATTGAGAGATTTTCAGGTATTTTTTAAGAACCAGTTAATCGGTTTTATATTTTGTAGGGATCAGTTTCCAATTAGTTTGATCAATGTATTATAGGGATCAGGTCAATCATGCCCTAATGATTGGTTTAGTACTTATTTTGCAAGGATCAGTCTCCACTGTAAATTTAGTCAATATTTTGTAAGACATCAGTGTAATAGTTAACATCACTACTTTATGAGAATATTAGACAGAACACCACTATTCAAGAGAGAAGTGTAATGGTAAAGTATGCTCCATAATAGAAGGTACAAGGAAAATTATAAGAGGCCAGTGTAAAGATATGTATCACTATTGTATCAAAGTATATAATATAAAGAAACGAGTAAACAGTGGAAACTAGCCAACCAATCAACAGAGTGAACTAATACATAAATGGCCAGAAAGAGGCAGAAGCCAAATTATTACCAAAGACCAAAATCAGCAGAAATGCTTTTCCAAGTTCATCCACGTATGCAATTGGCCATGAAATCTTTCAACAAACCATACAAAAACAACCAATCCACATCAACCAAAAAGTATCATCAAAATTGTCATCAAAAGCATCATCAAAAGCATCATCAAAATATCATCCAAAAAGCTCCAATCCTTCTATCAATTAATACACCTCAATTCACTAGTTGTCCAAATTTCACTCACCTACATCAGTTCTTAATATATGTATTCACTAAACACTCTTGCCAGACACACGTGTGTTCGTCAGGATGAAGTGATACACAAGTATCCCCACCATTGAAATCACACCAAAGGCAATGGCTATGCTGTTTAATTGTCCGTCACTAATCATAGTTGTTTTACAAAATCGCGATTTTTCACCATGACACCCATTGAAAGGCTTCTCTACGAATGGCTACTAAAGTCGAAGGGGTTTAACTCGTTTGTACAAGGGGTATACAACCGGGTGAATAAGATCCGTGTGACCAAGGTGGTTCCCTCGTATCGGCCCACGTTAGGGCATAAAGTGAATGCATTTCGTATTCTTTGGATTAATGAGTTTAAAGACATGTTTCGTAGATAATACACTAATATACAATCTGGATAACCAGAAACTGAAGCTAATTAGCCAATTAACAGCAATTGACAATCTGCACAGAACAGCACAGAACAGCACAGAACAGCACAGCACAGAACAGCACAGAACAGCACAGAACAGTTAAACAGTACCCAAATTACTCCTTGCCGTACTTTAATATATCATTCTTCACGTCATCAATCGTAAACTGCTCCTCTACCACCTCAAACTCACGCAATTCATCATCTCCAACATCACGGGCTAATTTGTGGTATTTCAGCTCATAAAGGCACCGAAATAAACTCTTTTTAAACAGTTCGATCTCGCTCGTTTTCACATCGTCATCAATAATAAACTCAAACGTGTCTCCTGGGTCTCCATTCACATCTATCCAATTTATGGCTCTTGAACCGTTCTTCTCAATGAACTTAAACGATAAGTTTTGAATTATCGTGAAAACCCACTCATCCTTCAATTTTGTCGAGAGCTCCATGCTAACATCCGGCTCATCATCATCGCTTTCATATTCGTTATCCATGGCCGCAAGCTCTCCCTCTTGGTAAACTTTTGTTACGCTCAACTGATAGTAAAAAGGTCTTGTTGTTTGGCGAATCGAAATGAACGCATCATTGTATAAACATTCAAGTGAACCCTTAGGAGAGTTGAGAGATCGCGTAAGAAACAACTTACCCTTAGCAAGACTACTTATCTCGTCTGTGGGAGTTTTGGCCATGAACTTGCGTATAAAATTCATATTGAGATTAGGAAAAAGAATGAGATTCGAAAAAGCGACTGTTTTGGAGAGGTAATTTGTTAGAAAATATTATAATGGGGAGGTTTGGGATTTGGGACAATTTGGATTTGGGACATGCAAATTGCTGGAAAGACGATATGGAGTGTCGGAGTTTAGACTAACAAGGGGTGGAGGTGGGTGCTCGGAGATATGTCATGTGACGCGTGTATGGTTTTAAAGAGTGTAAGCTGTAATTAGTTTATTTAGTTCCAGGTTTATTGTAGATTAAAGTTTAGGTAGATTATTAGAGTTTCAGATTTGTAGTTTCAGGTCTTCAAACTGCACTTGTTGCATTTCAAAGGTTTTCAAGGTTTTGTACTACTTCTGGCGACGAGCTACAGATGCTTTTATCTGTTTTGAGGAGGTTTCAAATTTAGGGAATTAGAAACTTTAATCCAATCTGTTCAGATGAGGAATTCTACTTGTAATTACACGTACACTCTACTGTACACATGGTATGCCCCGTGTTGCCTGTTTGCCCTTTAATTGCCCCTTACCCGTTACCAGTTGCGCAATAGAAATCGCTCGGTTTTACTCTTGAACTATGAACTACTTGGTGTCACCCTAACAATTTTCTCATTCTAATCAATTCCAAGTTGAAAACCTGGCCAAAATTGTCCAAATTTATCCAAATTTCTTAAGCACTATCAGATCGCGAATTGCAAAATCTACTCATCTCCAGTCATTGCACTAAACTTACCCACCTAGCTCGGCCCATCTGATCCGAAACTACGTACTTCATACCGTAAATACATTCTGGCTGTACACAGATGCTCCGAACGTTTATACGGATATACACCAAATCGAAAGATGCGGTGAAAAATCCTCTAAAGTCTAAACTTGAACAGGAACTGAAAACTTTCCAAAAAAACTTGCCTGAATGGACCAAAAGAGATCAGGCCACCAAACTACGCTACGGGAACTGGAATCCCTCCAAAAAGCTCAATAGACAACAAATTCAAGATGTACGAAATATAGCCCTGTCAATGGAAGGAATCAAAACGAAACAATTGGCAGACATGTTTCGAGTTTCGCCCGAAGCTATACGTCGAATACTTAAGAGTAACTGGGTACCAAATGAGCATGATGAAGAAAGTATTTTGAAGAGGGAAGAAAAAAAACGGCTTGCAAAAGCCCAAAGACGGTCGGATGAAAAACGAAAACTCACCAAAAAACCGGGAAAACCAAATAGCATAGATACTCCTGAATGGAATAAAGGGAAACGGCAAAAATACGATATGAGTGATCTTCTAGATTAATGTAAATAGAATACTTAAATTTTCACCTTTCACCAAATTTATTCACAAGCGCGACCCCAGAATAAGTCATGTCAGTGCCGAAACTTACCATACCTGAGTCAGCATTTGATCCAGCAATCTACAGTACACATAGATCTAAGTCTAGATTGTTTCTTTATCTTTTGAAGCTTACCAATTCAAGTGCTCTTTTGCTCTTGGTTATTTACCTTGTTGGATACCTCGGTATTAGACCACTACTTGAAGTAACAAGCTCTAGAAGACTTGAACTCCTTGAAAAATATAGAACAAAGTTAAGAGATACATATCTTCTGCTTATATCACGGGTTGATTATATTCCTATTGTAGGAATCAACAAGAATGGGAAGGTAATGAGTGATGCCATTGTGCAAACTAATAGCTCGATATTGAATAAGCTGTTATTAACTGCCAGTGAAAAACTCGAACAACTTGACAAAGAAGACAAGTTAAGTCATATGAAGCTTTTGAGCAAGCTTGGGATATTAAAGGATGTTCTTTCTGAATGTGATTCGTATTCAATTAAAGAAATGCCCCACTATAAAAAGGTAAGAGATACTGTCAAAGAGTTTCAACGTAGCACCGATACACAGTTGTTTGACTACGACGAGTTGTATAGTGTTGGGCAGGAAAAGAAGAGGAATTTGGTGGTTGATACAAAGAACGATATTCGTAGCATCAAGGGGTTGTATATGAGTGGGAAAGCATGAGTTTAAAGTATCATAGGTTAAGAATATCAGAATAAGAATAAGGAACATTAGAATGATGTTTATAATTAGGAATTCAGGAATGTAAACTCTCAATATACGAGCACTAAACGAATTTAATCTAGTTTGTAATTAGTAGTACATTTGGGTACACTCAAACTGGATATACGATTAGACGAAAAACCAAATGAGTTATGAAAAACCTCAACTTCAAACATATGACGATATTCAAACTTGTCTGGTAATACTCTATTAAATATTAGAACCCATCTACTATTCAAAGCCTCGTATCAATTGAACCCTCGAACCCTCGGGGTCTGTTTGATCCAGAAAAAGAAGTCGTACATAAAAATTACCAAAACGGTACAAAAGTCCGTGAAAATACTCCGAACCATTCAGGTTCAAGTCCCAGAATCTGACTTTAGAAAGATACACAAACAACCAGACCTGACTTGTAAATAACTCGGTTGTCATAGCCCTGACAGGTTGTCATAGCCCTGACACGCGCCAATTTAAGCGTCTGCATAAACAATATTGCTGAAAAAAACTTAGCTAGCAAAACTCGGAAAATATTCTTGGTAGAAGGTTAGGCGAAGTTGTTGATAATGTCTGACTTCTTTTGATTATATCACTCTACTAACCTTACTTCACTCACTACGAACTACTCGCTACTAGCTACCAATTTCTAATTACCAACTACTAACCACTAACTACCAATTTTACTCATTTTACTCATTTTACATTTCACTCAACTTCTCAACTCAATTTCTCAACTTTTCACTCAATGCAACTTTTCACTTTCAACACCCTCGATCTCAACACTTTACCCCCTATGATATCTACCCATTATACACAATATTCCCTAACTTACCCCTACCTTACTCTATCCCTCTTTAGCCCACCCAATACCCCACCTTTAAACCCCTGACCTCTTCCAATTTACTACCCTTAGCGCTTCGCGAATATCACTGGAAAAAATCATCTATTCACAACTTAGGGCATTCAATTGCACTAACAAAGGCCCATCTTCATAGACATTATTCATTGAAAGATTCGCCATTCAACAGTTAAACGTTCCACCATCTACCCACCGAATCATACTGTAAAGGCTTTATGCCTACAACGAGCTTCGCTTCATTTATCCTCACTAATTAAACTATCAACATGAATATGAACATGAACATGAATATGAATGGATCTATGCCCCAAATGTCAAATCAACCAATGATGCAAAATCCAAACTATATCATCCAATCTCAACAACCTCAAATGCAACTGACTGGTCCTCCCCATCAGTCGCCTCATCAACACCCACAACCTCCTCCTCAACAACCTCGTCAAGATTCGGGCTCCATCCTGCAACACCAAATGAATAACCACAAGGGCCCGGGAAACAAAGCTCAGCCCAACGGACCAGGCCAAGGTGGTCTGCCTTCTATTCCTCCTGGTGCTCAAGGGCAAAGAATGCAGCTGTTTGTTAATCAGAGCCCCAACATGCAGTTCCCGCAACAGGTAGGCCAGCAAGTAGGCCAACAGGTCGGGCCCGTGCCCCAATACATGGCAGCTCAGGCCCAAGCTCAGGCCCAAGCTCAAGCCCAAGCCCAAGCCCAAGCCCAGGCCCAACACGCAGCCCAAATGCGGCCTGGAATGCAACGAGCTGCCACCATCCAGCAAATGGGGCCCGGCCAAAACTCCATCAAAACCCCAAACCAGCAAAATGCTTTTAATCCCATGCAAGCTCCCAACTCGGCTCCGTTGCCTGGAAGTACTGGTAGTCGACTGACTGGTAATTCGACTGGCCATACGCCGCAAATGGGCAATCTGGCTCCTCCTAATACAATTCAGTCTGGAAACTTTCAGCAAATGGGAGGCCCAAAATTTAACCAAACCAGCCAGCCAATTCAGAACAATACTCTGGGAGTATCTCAAGGCTGGGGGCCTGGTCCTAATCCTGGCATGCCTCCAGGCCAAAAACCTTTGGGTGCTCCTCCAAATGGATTTACTCAACAGGAACAGTTTTCTAATGAGCTCAATATCAAGATTTTCAAACGAAACTTGGGAAATGCAAGCGTGGTACGAGTTTTGGATATTATTGAACAAATCAGCAGTGAACAAAAACTGAATCTTTGTTCTGTTGATTACTGGAACAGAGTGGTTCAATCATACTTCACACCTTCTTCTACACTAAGATTAACTATGGCTCCAGATGCAGATTCTCAGGATTCAAACTATGATTTTGGTGGCTCGTATTCGAAACCATTTGAATTAAATGCCATTACAGCTCCTAGATTTTTTTCATCTGTATTAAAATCTGATTCGTTCAATAGATTCACGGTCTCGTTACCAGGCACCAAATTTCAAGTTATGAATAATGGAAGCATATTTATTGCTTCAAAACTATTAATTACCTATTTCTTTAATGATGGTTCGACGGCAAACGTTACCGGTGGATGTAAAATATTAATGAATCGAGATTTCAGAATAGAGTGGATTGATTGTCGGTTTTTAAACTATCACAGCACAATCAATATTTTAAATGTTGATAAATTATGGGACTCGCTCACATACAAAAATGATATAACAGAGTTTAAACAAGAGTTAATCTCTAAATTACGAGAAAGCGTTTCATCCCATAAATATTCAACTACTTCAGGTTTCGATCCGGACCTGATGAGGCTTATACAAATTGGTGATGTCATGTCGAATTTGAAATCACTCATGGGATTCGCTATGGTAAATAATGTTAAACTGCCTACTAAAGCCCTTGAATTATTTATGACTGCAAATAATAATTATCAAGCTCAACTCATAAAGCAAAGGCAAATGCAGCAACAAGCATTTCAAAATCAGGTCCAAATGCAGCAAAATCAAAATCCACCTCCACAATCACAAGGCCAAACTCCAAATTCATCGGGACCTCAGCAAAAGCCTGGTCCGAAGAATGGTAATTCTCCATCTCCACATTCTATGGACGATGAAAAATTTAGAAAACGAAGATTAAGTGTGGCAGGAAGTTCGGCTAATTCGCCGTTGAACCCTGATAATTTACCTAAAAGAAGAAAATAGTTCTCTCTGCATCTTTCGTTATTGTACTGCTAACCCAGTACTTTTACTGTATTTTTAATGTATAGTATTGCAATTTGCAATCGTAGACGCGCGTAATATAAACCCTAAATGGAGACTATAGCGTGTGAAACGGATCACGAAATGGGTATTGAGGAAGATGGTGATGTTGAGGAAGAGCTTGTGAATGAGGTTGATGGTGGGAGTGATGTGGGAAACGAAACGACGTTGGTGGATGAGGAGATCGTGGATGTTCTTATGCAAGACGTGAGAGATGACCTTCAGAGTGGGAATGAAGAACACGCGGAGGATAACGAACAAGTGGAATTTGTTTCACCAAGTGATACATCACATGAAGAGAATTCAGAAACCGGACATATTTCAGAGAGTGAAAATAATCCAAAAATCGAAATTATTTCAGAAAATGAAGTTGAATACATGGGTACTGAACTCTCCGACTCAATACTCAGCTTTGATATCCAGTTCGATCAACCCCTTGCTGAAATAGTACGACCAAAACTGCTCAAAAAATACATTGGCCAGCAGCATTTAGTAGGAAAACAAGGACCTCTTTATGATTTCATTAGACTAAACTACCTTCCGTCAATGATCCTTTACGGCCCACCTGGAGTGGGAAAAACAACAATTGCATCCATTCTAGCACAAGAAACAGGCTACGTATTTGTAGAATTATCAGCTACTGATGGTACAATTGCTACTCTCAAAAGGCTTGCTAAAGATATAGAATCTGAAAACTTTAAACGACAACAAAACCACCAAGACTACCTTCTGGTAGTTATATTTATTGATGAGATTCACAGATTCAGAATTAACCAGCAAGATTTTTTACTCCCTTTAGTGGAATCGGGACTGTTTGTATTCATAGGTGCAACTTCTGTCAACCCCAAAAAACGTATTCGCCGAGCCATCCTCTCAAGATGCCAAGTTTTCGAGTTACAGAAATTGACATCTTCAGATCTTGCAGTCATTTTAGAACAGGCTATTTTGTATGAAAACATAAAGAGGAAACAGTTATATGGACTACGGTTTTTAAAGTTTTCAGACCCTGCGAAACAGTATTTGATAAACAATGTAAATGGAGACTCAAGAAAATTGATAAATCAAGTTGAAGTTACGAGTATGAAGTTTTGTCAAGACACACATAAATACTGTGGAGAATTTGACCCTGTATCTGTGGAAGTCGGCAATATAAAGTTTTCAAACGCATCAAAAAACTTTAAATCAGTAAACGAAAAATACATTAAACTTTTTAATGGAGTAAGAAAGTATTCCAGTCGTTTCCTGGACAAGAGCTTCAAGGGTTTGAGAAAAAGGTTAAAACAGACCAAAGAAGATGATAATGAAAATGATGGGTTTTATGAATATGAATCAACAAAATTCATTCATCTAAATGATACCCCAAGTGAATATGAAATGGCTAAACATATGGAGTTTTCTGAGCCGGAATTTGAAAATAAGGTTGGATTCCTCAGTGATACTGAATCAGATTATGCGATGATCCCTGCCACGTCTAGATCTGAAAAATTTCAAATTGTAAACATCCTTATACATCTTTTAGAAATAATTGATACAAAAGAACCCACTACATTGATTATCCGGAATTTGCTATTATTTTCTGTCAATTTCATCGATGATAACTCCTTGCTTTTCAAGATTATGGGATTGGTAAAAGCGATGAAATCAACTAAATTACATATAGTTAAAGCACTCTCGAATTTAGTTGAAAAAATGGCACGTTCTAAGAAGTCAAAAGCTTCATTGAATCTGAAACTTAATCTTGCTAAAGAATACTGGAACCTGAAGCATACAGAGAGTAAAGTACTGACCCCTTCAGTTGAATATGATGATGATGAAGTTGGAAGATTACTAACTGCTCCTAAACGTGAGTTAAATACCCATCATGATGGAATTGGTGAATTCACCATCGAAGAACTTGATCTAAATGATCCTAATATTCATTTAGGATTAAGTAACCAAGAGGATGTACATGGAGTATCAGACCTTCTTGATGTTGATGTTTCAGAAACGGAAAATTCAGATATAGAAATTACTGTGCCGGATGATCTTGATAGCCCACTTTCATCTATATCCTCAGAAATATTGAGTTTGCTTCCTGAAGCTTCGGACACGAGCTTTGTGCTTTTTGCTGATAGTTCTTCAGAAAGTGATGTGCCTGAATCTATTTAATGACTTATGAATGTATTAATATTTGTATAAATGTATTACTAGGTGAATATACTGCTAATTTTAAAAGATCTGTTTGCTACTTGGAATGTGTTTATAACTAACGTGCTCAATTCATCTCCTATATGTCTCTACAAATGTCCCAAGTTCCAAACATTGACAAATTGCGACAATTCTCGAACAATGCAATTCGGTATGTAAGAATCGAGTGCAAAATTAAGCAATATCAGAATTTGCAGGAATTCAGATTTTTACATGATATATGGGGCATAATTGGATGTTTATTAAACACTGTAGAGAAGTAAACATTATAAAAAGAAAAAACGAAAACTGGTTAAGGAATATTCAATGTTCAGGTTCAGAGCATCAAATAAATTGCAAGAATGGCAAGAAAGTGCATAGACTTTTCTACAAGATTTACCTTCAGATGGGGTAATGGAAGGTCTCTCAATATTATGACTTAAAATATTAGTGGTTTAAAGAGGTACTCAATTTCCTCTTTCTCGCCTACTTCCTGTAACAAAAGGGGTTATTTGGACGATCTAGATATATAATTAGGAATACAAGGAAACCTCATAAAAAGCGGACCTAGTCAGAAGAATGTCTTGAATGGTTCTCGTTCCAAGGAGAAAGCTATACTTACTTGACCACACTAACACTTAAGTCAAGCTGAACCCCCAAGATTATTCTTAAACATCAGACATTATTTAACAACTAATTAACCACTTTAATCAGGTACATCATGAACGCCTGCACTCGAACGCTTCGATCTAATATTATGTCATATTGGATTTAAAAGACATTAATTGAATTTGCTATCTACTGCTCAGACGTTCATTTCATATTGTCCATCTGGGATTCGATTCGTGAACAGATGACCAAACAACCTAACTGAGACCATTGGAAAAATAACACAGTTAATCGACATACTAAATATTAATAACCCACTGGACAAAAAATTTTATAGTAAAACTTATTTTTCATAAGTTGTGAATTTTACCTGCGCAGTAGTTTTGCAACCACAAATGTCACCTGAAAACACTTGTATTGAAACTCCCAAACCTATTTTAAGAGTACCAACTTATTTAATGAACTTCCTTACTCATGTATCAATACTCTTAATAGTTACCTTTTTCAAATTGAGGAGTTCTTTAGTGAAATATACCCCAGTACTTTTAAGAATTGTTCTTCATTTGGTAGAACTTCCACTTCTTTCGTTTGTATTTATTCTTCAATCAATTAGGAACGTAATGCTGAGCTTCCAGATCAATATCCAAAATGAATCACACACCGAACGTTTGACTCTTTCAAAAATTCACAATCTTTATTGGAACGATGTCGATCTTGAGCTATTAGATGAAGACGAAGGTTTCACGATAAAACCAAGCTCATCTTCGAAACCAGAAAAGAATTTGATCAGAAAAATCAATTATGAATTGGCTATCAAAGAGACATCGTATATTAAGATTCCTGAAGAGAACCATCTTGAAGTTATTAGTCTGGCACCAGAAATCGATGATTTTGAGAAATCTTCTAAAAGAAAATACATAGCTAGCACATTTTTTAATAAGACTGAGAGAAACTAGTTTTAGACAAATTTATTACTGATAATCTATAAATACCTTTGCAATGAGAAAATTATAATTACAGCTAACTAGGAAGAAATAATTTCATTAATCGTATGTTTCAATAATATTACTTTTGTTCTTCAGTAGCACCTTCTTCGTGTTCTTGATCATGGTCTTCATCACCTAAGCCTAAAGCAGCAAACATGTTTGTGGCAGATTGAAGTGGTTCAGATCTCTTGGAATTTTCTCTTGGGGACAATGAACTTGTTTCATTTAGTCTTGAAGATTGAGATCTAGAGACAGCGGTAAAACCTTTAGAATCTTTTGCTGGGGTTAATCTAGCAGATGAATCGTTTCTCTTTGGTTGACCACCCCATCCTGAACCACCTCTATTTGAGTTTGATCTTGAATCATTGTTCTTATTCTTTCTTCTTCTTTCATTAGCAGCTTTATCATCTTCTAATCTCTTGATTTCGGCATCTTCATGAATTTCTTTAATCGTCTTAGGACCTTGTTCAGCCTTTTCATTGAACCAGCGACGTTCTCTTAATTCTTGTAAATCAATCAACATGAATTTAATTCTAGAAGATAATTTGACGTTATTCAAAATCTTTTGGATATTTTCAAATACTAAATGCATAAGGGCTTTATTTCTATCAGTTTGATCGAATTTTGGTCCAATAGCAGTAACTAATTGGGCCAAACTTTCTAAGCTGTCTTCACTTGGATCTTCAACATTTTTACTCAAGTTGGTTAAACAATACACAACAACTTTATCAGTTAACATGTTTAATAAATATAATTGACCAATGAATTTAACCAACCCAAGACCTCTTCTCTTAGCAGCAGCAGCAACATAATATTCATCAGACATCATTTCTAATGGTGAGCCATCTTCCTTTGTACCAACTTTATCGGACCAACCCTTTTCATATTCTTGTTGACATGTACTCAATAATAATCTTCTTGCTAATACACCACCATTAGAAGTAGTTTCTTTTCCATCTCTACCAACTTCTGTTACACTAACCTCTTCAGGAATTTTTGTGCACATCTTAGCACAGAATTGTGCATACATTGAAGACCAGTATGGTTCATCACAAGCCTTAGCGAAAGTTAAAGAGATAACTTGTTTAACGGTTTTGGCATCATCTTCCCATTTAGATTGTTCGGTAATTTTCAATATATCATCAGTAATAGGTTCAAACATTTCTAAGGTTAATTTATTCAATAATGATTTAACCTTTCTTTCGATATCTTCAGGTTCTAAAAGAACAGTAACACCATCTGGTGCATACCTGACTTCAGTAGTCTTGGTCTTAGCAGATCTTGGGACCCATCTATTGGCGGATTTTTCTAATGGTTTAAGATCTTCTGGTGGAATTGATTTATCATCTTCTTTATCACCTCTTCTCTTAGATTGATTGTTTCTCTTAGATTTATCTCTAACACTACCACCCTTTCTTTTAGATCCATTTCTAGAATTTTGTCTGTCAAATTGTCCTCCTCTTCCAGATAATTGACCAAATCTACCTTGCATACCACCTTTATGGCCACCTCTTTGGTTACCACCAAATTTTTTGTTCAGATGATTCTGGGCAACAATACCTAATCTAGCCAATTTAATCTTCCATTCTTCATCAACTTCGAATTGAACAACCTCACGGAATTGGATTAAAAACTGTGGATCATATCTGTATTTTTTGTAATCAGTCTTCCATTTGGCATCAACACCAACAAATGGTTCAGGATATTTGACAGCGTATGGATCTTCAATGTTTTTAGCTTTTTGAATTCTATCGAAGAATTCAGATAATCCAACATCAGACACTTCAGGTTCAGCAGTTTCTTCCTCATCTTCATCGTTGGCTTCTTCATTGGTATCGTTAACTTTTGCTTGTTCAGCTTCAACAGATTTAGGTTCCTCAACTTCTTTTTCTTCCTTGACAAGATCAGATTCAACTTCCTTTTCTTCCTTGACAGGTTCAGATTCAACTGGTTTTTCAACTGAAGTTTCAGCTTCTTTTTTAACTGGAGCTTCAACTGGTATTTCAGCAGAAGTTTCAACTGGCTTTTCAAGAGCCTTTTCAACTGGTTTAACGACAGGAGTTTCAACAGGAGTTTCAGCTGGTTTGGATTCAGGAACTACTGGTTTAGCAACTTCAGTCTTTTCTTCTGGCTTAGCTTCAGGTACTTTTTCAGCTGGTACACTTTGAGCAGGCTTTTCTTCCTTTTCTTTACCTTCAGACTTAGCAGCTTCAGCAGCCTTCTTAGCCTTTGTCTCAAGGGCCATTCTAGCTACTCTAGCCTTGAAATCTTCTAGAGCCAGTTTATCGGTAGCAGAAACATTAGCCGAAACTGGTGATGCAGATGAGGCCACTGGAGAAGCTATAGGAGCAGCAACCGGAGTGGCAGAAGCTGGAGGAATAACTGTGGTAGGAGGAATAGCCGTGGTTGGAGGAATAACTGTGGTTGGAGGAATAGATGAAGGAGTTGAAACAGTTACAGGAGTTTTAACAGGACTTGCAAAAGATTTCTTTGGAGAAGAAATTGGAGTAGCAGAGGAAGAACTCTTTAATTGTCTCTTTTTCTCTTCCAAATCAATTTGATTACCATCCTTATCAGTTATTTTAATTTTACCACCAGCTAATGGAACATATGGAGCAACAGGAGATGCAGATTGAGTACCAGGACTTCCAATAGGTTGTTGATTAGGATTCAAACTTGGATAAGCACTTGTTGGGCTTTGAAGGGGATTTTGTTGAGGATACATTTGCATTGGGTACCCATAATTATAATAATTATAATACATACTAGCATATGCGGCTTGAGCAGCAGCAGGATTATAATTATATTGATTTGGGTGTTGATTTACTTTACCCGAATAATTTCTTTTATTATACTGGTGTCTATTACCAGAAGGATTTTGCCTATTTGAATTATAATGCTTATTATTATACCTTTGACCTTGATGATTTTGGTAAGGAGAATTTTGTTGATAAGAATTTAATGCATCATTTTCATTAGGATTTGGAGTTGATTGAGGTGAAGATTCTTGATTAGAATTAATCAGATTTGATTTTGAATTAGCGCCAGTTGAATTATTATTGGCGCTAATTTTATTAGGCTTTTGATCTGCCATTAGGGCTAATTACTCAAGCTACCAGGAAATATAAAGTTCGAGTTGGTAGACGAACGTAATAAGCAAGAGGGACTATAGGGATCCAAACGGGGTCTATGGATTTTTTCTCTATAGTATCTATATTATCCAACAGAAGGTTCTTTCTAACGAATTCACCGGGGCCTGTAGGAGATAGGTTTTAAAACTTTTGAAAATTTTTCCAAAAACTTTTTGTGCGGTGCGTGTGCGCGCGCATATTCAGTCTAGTGATTAGAGCATAATCGTGGAATGAAGGTAGATTTGGGCGTTTAATAGAGTTAAAAATTCATATGACCGTGTTTTTATGGTAAAATATATTATTTATTTATAGTAAAACAAGCTAATGAAATCAATTTGAAATTTAATTTAGTTTGGGCCACTAATGTGTATATTATTGATTCATACGTTCCTTGCTCTTTGGCGAATAAAATGTAAAATAAAGAGTCCTAATACAAGTAATACAAATGAATATATAATGGTCATATCTTTATAAGATTCGACTTGATAACAACTTAATCGAAGTTCTAATTCGTCACAAAATTGGGTATCATCTTTTAAACACGTCTCTTTTGTACAATCATCACATGATGATAACTTCAATAGTTTAGAAGTCCCAGCAGTATCACATTTACATTTACATAATTGTTCGAATGCTCCAACAATCGGTAGAAGTAAAGTTGATATTAAAACCGATATCTTCATCCTCAATTAAAACTGTTCTCACTTCGCACAAAATTCAATTGCCACCATGACATCAGTTGAAAATGCATACGTTCACGAAGGAGGAATAAAACCTTACTTTGAACAGCAAATTCAAGATACAGAAATAGCAGTTCAAAAGTCAACAGAAAATCTTCGTCGTTTAGAGGCTCAACGTAATAAACTCAATAATAAAGTTCGTCAATTGAAAGATGAATTGAGATTACTTCAAGAACCAGGAAGTTATGTTGGAGAAGTGGTTAAAGTCATGGGATTGAATAAAGTTCTTGTCAAGATTCACCCGGAAGGAAAATACATTGTCAATGTTACCAAAGATATTGATGTTAAGACTTTAACTCCAAGTTTGAGAGTTTGTTTAAAATCTGATTCATACGATTTACACAAGATTTTACCCAATAAAATCGACCCATTGGTCTCATTAATGATGGTAGAAAAAGTCCCAGATTCAACCTATGATATGGTTGGTGGTTTGGATAAACAAATCAAAGAAATTAAAGAAGTCATTGAATTACCAGTTAAACATCCAGAATTATTTGAAAGTTTGGGAATTGCTCAACCAAAAGGTGTTATTTTATATGGACCTCCAGGAACTGGTAAAACCTTATTGGCACGTTCTGTAGCCCATCATACCGAATGTAAATTTATTAGAGTATCAGGTAGTGAATTGGTTCAAAAATATATTGGTGAAGGTTCAAGAATGGTTAGAGAATTATTCGTGATGGCCAGAGAACATGCTCCTTCGATTATCTTTATGGATGAAATCGATTCGATTGGTTCTTCTCGTGTAGAAGGATCATCTGGAGGAGATTCTGAAGTTCAAAGAACAATGTTGGAATTATTAAATCAATTAGATGGTTTTGAAAGTAGTAAAGACATCAAGATAATCATGGCTACTAATAGATTGGATATTTTGGATCCAGCCTTATTACGTCCTGGAAGAATCGACAGAAAGATTGAATTTCCTGCTCCAACTGTTGGTGCTAGAACTGACATTTTGAAGATTCATTCGAGATCCATGAACTTGACTCGTGGAATCAATTTACGTAAGATTGCTGAGAAAATGAACGGATGTTCAGGTGCTGATGTAAAAGGTGTTTGTACTGAAGCCGGTATGTATGCATTAAGAGAGAGAAGAATCCATGTAACTCAAGAAGATTTTGAATTGGCTGTGGCTAAAGTAATGAACAAGAATGATGAAGGAGCTGTATCTTTAGCTAAATTATTCAAGTAGTTTAGGTTTATACGAATCAATGTATCAAATATTTTGATCAATATTTGACACCTCATTATCGAACTTTATAGAATCGCGAACTTAACCACATGAAGCTTTTCCCCATATTCCTTCTGCTTGTTGTAGCATCTACTGACTGGTCCAAGGAGATAGGTGAACTCCAAGGTGTTCTTTCTACTGAAGGCCCAAGTTTGTCTGCGTTGAGCCAGTTTTCCGATCTCATTAACAAAATTGAAAAATTAGATACTGCTCACAGCCTGTTATCACAGTTATACTTTAAGAAATCCTTGATAGAGATTAACTTGAGCAAGGAGTCAGATGCTATTTCTGACTTGAAAAGAACCCTTGAACTTGATCCTCTGCTTAAACCAGCAGAACACAAGTTGCTTGAATTGTTGGTGGAAAATTCTCGTTTCGATGATCCGTTTTTGAAAGACACTTCAAACGAAGAAATAAAGCAAAAAGTAACAAAATTCGAATCTGACTACAATAATATGTTGGATATCTGTACAGGAAAAGAATACCAAAAATGTGTTGAACTTCTTGAAACAGATTTGATCCCAGTTGCTCCATCCAATGGCACACTTTATACTTACTATATCGATGCTTTGAAAGAGGTGCAAAAGGAAGATATATCCAACAGCAAGAAGATCATACAAGCATACTCGAAGTTATTAAAGTTATCGGGAGTGAAAAATTTGCATCAGTACGCCAGTTTATCGAACTATTTGCTCTACACACAGGTAAACTTCGATAAAGCGTTTTCAAACGTTAAGCAGTGTTTGCGTGTTGATAACGAGTACAAACCTTGTACTAGTCTCTCGAAATTCTACTCGAAATTCAGGTCAGTTTTCACTGCATTAGAGACTTATTCAGTCCAACTTAGCCATATTTATTTCACAGGAGATCAGCCCGATGGAAAGCCTCTGATTGAGTTTACTGATATAAGAGACCAGATTGACTTGGAGCAGGTGCTAGCATTTTTTGATGAGAAACCAACCAAAAGGCAGTTAATTGGATTGAAAGGAATCAACAATAACTATGAGTATCTCATGAACTTTTACAATGAATTCATCAAAAGTGAGGGCTTGGAAACTACTCCTTTCAAGCAGGATTTGGATAAACTTATTTGTGAAGCAAGTGTATTGCTTGAAAAGTCAAATGCTCAAAATGTATGTTCCAGTGTAAAAGACGACAGTTTCTTGCCCAAAAGAATCTTTGAAGTCGACAGACTCCTTAAGAAAAAGAAGTTTGATGTTGCTGAAAGATTAATGAAACTGTTCCCTGTAAATACTCGTCAAACTCCATTATTTCGTACCCGTTGGGAGCCTATCAATGCCCATATTGAAGAGAAACAAAGGGAGCAGCAAAGAAAACAACAGGAGCAAAGACGGCAGCAGCAAAGACAGTATCAGCAGTACCAACAGCAGCGTCAAGCCCAGCCCAGCACCCCTAAAAACGACTACTATAAAGTGCTTGATATTCCTCGTGATGCAGATGATAAAACCATCAAAAAGGGACACAGAACCCAGACTTTGAAGTATCACCCAGATAAGTACAAGGGTAGTGATTTAACACCTGAGGAAATCGAGGGAAAGATGCAGGAAATCAATCAGGCGTATGAAGTTCTATCGAATCCTGAGCTCAGAGAAAGATACGATAGAGGAGACGATCCCAATGATCCTATGGGAGGAGGTGGGGGAGGAGGAAGTCCATTTGCCGGAAATCCATTTGGAGGTCAGCAATTTGCTGGGAATCCATTTGGGGGATTTGGTGGAGGAGGAAGCCGGTTCCAATTTAATTTTGGCGGAGGTGGATTCAATTTTGGGGGATTTGAGCAACAAAAGGTCAAAGTCCAAAGAAACAGAAAGAAGAGAGGCTAGGTATATAGAGATTCAATAGATAGATATTATTTTTTTTTTGTTGGTATATTCACGTGACTGTGGGCCGTGCATTATCGGTTCATATCTTCGCATTTGTACTCCCAATTAGTTATTAGCTATGAAACTCTCTGCTTTATATCTTGTGGCTTGTGCCATTGCTGCTCCGTTCGAAATGTACCAGAAGCCTTCTGTACAGAACATCATGGATATTGAAAGCTACGAATTTTCCAAAACTGGAATTTGGGACAAATTTAAGTATCATTTGAAACCACAAATTGAGACTGAAAAATTGCAAGCTTTAGTCACTGAAGATGCCCTTCGTGAAAGAGCTGAAACTCTTTATGAAATTGCTACATCTTCCGAAAAAAAGTACGGCCATCCTACCAGAGTAATTGGATCTCCTGGTCATTGGAAAACCATTGGCTATATCAAAGAAGAATTAGGTAAATTGGGTGGATATTATAATGTTACCACTCAGGAATTTAAAGCTTTGGACGGGAAAGTCAAGCTGGTTTCTTTACTTATTGATGGAGAACAACCAAAATCTCTTTTACCTTTGGACTTAACTCCTCCAACTCCTCACGGTAAGCCAGTTCACGGTTCTCTTGTATTAGTATCCAACAATGGTTGTGATGCTCTGGATTACCCTAAACTCGTCAAAGGAGCCATTGCTTTGATCAAGCGTGGTGAATGTCCTTTTGGTGATAAATCTGTCAATGCTGGTCTTGCCGGTGCTATTGGTGCTGTTATTTATGATGATGAACCTTTACGTGGTACTTTAGGTGCACCAGCTAAACACCAGGTCCCAACTGTTTCTGTTGCAACCAAAGATGTTGCAAAGAAAATTGAAAAATTGAAGAAAAACCCAGAACATGTTTTCGAAACTTCTTTATACGTAGACTCCTATGTCAAGTATATCAAGACCTTAAACGTTGTAGCAGAAACTGTTTACGGTGACCACGATAATGTTGTTTCTTTGGGTGCCCACTCCGATTCTGTAGGTGCAGGACCCGGTATTAACGATGATGGGTCAGGTACTATTTCACTTTTAGAAGTTGCAAAAGCCTTGACCAATTTTAAAATCACCAACGCAGTTAGATTCGCCTGGTGGGCTGCTGAAGAAGAAGGACTTTTGGGTTCTACTTACTACGCCGAACATTTAAGTTCAGAAGAAAACGCTAAGTTGAGATTGTTTATGGATTATGACATGATGGCATCTCCTAATTACGAATACGAAATTTATGATGCTAATAACAAAGACCATCCAAATGGGTCCGGAAACTTAAGAGACTTGTACGTTGAATTCTACAAAAATAAAGGCTTAAACTATACTTTTGTTCCATTTGACGGTCGTTCTGATTACGTTGGATTTATTGATGCGGGTATTCCAGCTGGTGGAATTGCTACTGGAGCTGAAGGAGTTAAGTCCAAGAAGTCCCAGGAAAAATTCGGTGGAAAAGAAGGTGAATGGTTTGATCCATGTTACCATCAATTATGTGACGATTTAAGCAATCCTAACTACGAAGCTTGGGTTGTTAACACCCAATTGATTGCCCATTCTGTAGCCACCTACGCTAAGTCTTTTGAGGGTTTCCCAGAAAGGGAAATCACTGCCCAAAGTGTAGGAAACAATTTCCCATACAGAGGATCCTGGTTAATTATTTAGATAATCCATAGAGCCACAATTTTCACCTGTAAGTACTCTATTATTTCGTTCAATATACCCAATACAACAAAGTTTAGAGCTTCCTGGCCTTTATCGTGCTATTCATTTGGCTCACGTGAATCAGTGGACATGATACTGTAATTGGAAACCCAATCCCGATATAAACTGGTGGGGGCGCACCTTATCTCCCCCACGATTCGCACATATAAATTCACGATTATAAGCTAAACTCATCAGCCATGCCAGATATTAAACCTAAAGTATTGTGGATTGCCAAGCAATTCGGTGTCAAGAGATCCTGGGACAGATTGAGTGCCATTGCCAACGTTGAAATCATTTCTTCCCGTAATCGTGAAGAATTTTTCTCGGACTTAAAGGGAAAGTACTCCGACGTCCAGTATATTGGACGTTCATTTGATATTGAGCAAACTGGTTTGTTTGATGCAGAATTGATTTCTCATTTACCTGAAAGTGTCAAAAGTGTAAGCCATTGTGGTGCTGGTTACGATCAAGTGGATGCACATGCTTTACTTGATAGGGGTATTCAATTATCAAATGTTACTGAACCTGTTGAAGGACCAACTGCTGATACGGCTATTTATCTTTTACTTTCTGCTTTAAGAAATTATCAACAAGGACACGATCTTCTTGTTCAAGGAAAGTGGCCTGAATATCCTGCTAATAGTGGAGGTGCTGAATTAGGTCGTAATCCATCTGCTAAAACTGTGGGAATTGTTGGAATGGGTGGAATTGGTAGAGCTATTAGAGACAGATTAAAGCCTTTCGGTTTTAAGGATATCATCTATTACAACCGTAACCGTCTTGATCCTGAATTAGAAGCAGGTGCTAAATACGTTGGATTTGATGAGCTCCTTTCTACTGCTGATGTGGTGATGTTAAGTGTGCCACTTAATGCCAATACTCGCCACTTGTTTTCAGCCGAAGTCTTGGACAAGCTCAAGCATGGTGTCATTTTAGTCAACACTGCTCGTGGAGCAGTTATTGATGAAAAATCTATTCTTCCAAGAGTAAAGCTGGGCCAAATAGGATTTTTCGCAGCCGATGTTTTTGAAAATGAGCCTTATGTAGATGCTGAACTTTTAGCCCAACCTAATGTGATTAGTTTACCACATATGGGAACTTATACTCATGAAGCCGATGACGAGATGGAGGATTTTGTAGTGCAAAACATTGAGAGTGCCATTAAAACCGGAAAAGTTAAAACTTTGGTTTCAGAAATGGTAGGTAAACTCAATGTATAGATTATAATATACATTTATCATATGCAATTCTTGCCTCTAACATGTAGTTCAAGATTTTGTCTTGTAGACCAGATACATAAAAAAAAAACTATCTTACTCGAATTGCAACCCGATTCTATCGCATTAAGTATCAGGTTCACAACCTATTACAATCGCTAGACAACAAACCAGGGTTATCTTATCGGAATACAAACAAATTGAATAAATATTTTAGCTCGTCTGAATATAAACTTTGCATCAGGGCGATGCCTAAAAACTTGCTAATCAGAGTTTGATTATAAAATACCTCAAAAACATTTTGCATCTTTGAATGTTTGAGTCTTTACTAAGCCCCGAAAAAAAGGTCCTGAAAAAATGTTTCCCCACGTGAGAATAGGGATATGTAAGCTGCGAAGGTTGTGTTTACCAACATGTTTACCAACAATCTTGGGCTATTGTTCAAGTAGATATTTAGGTAAAGTAAACCATCTCCACTTTAAAGTTAAAGCACATCATCATAAATGTGTCGTCAATTAAAGCTAGAGCCCCGCGAATGGTTCTCATCTCATCTAAGTATCTAGCCTATACCAGAGATTTAACCATTATTAGATGAGTCATGCGCCTGAATTTTGAAATTTTCTATGTATGGACTCACGGGTCCGCAAAGCCGGCCCATTAATATGTAAAATTTCTTAACTGTCCAATTATTAATCTATTTACATAAGCCAGCTCAGTTTCCAAGCTGTCTGCGACTGGCTAGATTTTCTACATCTGACAAACCCGCGAGTCGTGCACCGGATACCCCTAGTCATACTCATCTCTATATACTACCATTTACAGAAGGAATTATCATTTATAAAACATATAATTCAATTATCTTTTGCGATTGATAACTACTTGTTTTTTAAAACTTTAATATTACCTTTTCCAATTCGGATTTAAAAAACCCTTGCTCGCAAATAAGTTTTTCACGAGTTTCGAGTCCGACATTGAAAAATCTCATTGACCGAAATTTGAAAAATCAAACTGCTTTAAGACTTCAATTAAGTTTCTTTCTGCTAATTTATCTGTTGTAATAATTATTCAAATTTATTGGTAATCATTTGATTTTGATCATTTATTAGTTTCTTTGTATTTTACAATTTTACTAAACTCGAACAGGCTTTCTAATCCCTTATCTATTAATTAATTTCCCCATCTTAAATTCATTCCCGGGAATTTTTTCATAATCATGCTCCAAAATAAATCTATAGTCCCAGAAGCTTCCGGAGGAGGAACCCCAACTGGTGGCACATCTACTACAGCTACAATTCACTCAAATCCAAATGGAATGAATGTCATTCCTGGTCACGATACTGTTGAAATTGATTATGAAGCTTTACCTCCAGATGCTTCACTTACTGCTCATCTTACTGCTGGTGCTTTTGCCGGAATCATGGAACATACAGTCATGTTTCCTATTGACTCATTAAAGACCAGAATGCAAATTATTGGCTCTGCTCAAAAGGCAAGTCTGAGTTTGGTTTCATCAATTTCAAAAATTTCTTCTACTGAAGGTGCTTATGCTCTTTGGAGAGGGGTTTCATCTGTTGTTCTTGGTGCTGGTCCTGCTCATGCTGTTTATTTTTCAGTTTTTGAAGCGTCTAAGACTTTTTTGGTCAATAGATTCACCACCTCTAAGACTAACAATAAAATAGTCACTGATGAAAATCATCCATTAATTGCTGCTGGTGCAGGTATTGCTGCTACCACTGCTAGTGACGCATTGATGACCCCATTTGATGTATTAAAGCAAAGAATGCAAGCATCACATCTCCCAAGTACTGAAATATCAGCTACTGAAACAAAAATTCCAGGAGCTAATTCAGTTCGTTTATGGCATACTGCTAAACATTTGTACAAATTTGAAGGACTTAGAGCATTTTTCATTTCTTATCCAACTACCCTTTTTACAAGTATTCCATTTGCTGCTTTAAATTTCGGTTTCTATGAATATAGTAGTAGTATACTAAACCCAACTGGTGACTACAACCCGTACCTTCACTGTGTTAGTGGTGCCATTGCTGGTGGTGTAGCTGCTGCTTTAACCAATCCTTTGGACGTGATTAAAACTGCTTTACAAACTAAGGGAATTTCAAATATCACCAGTATTAAAAATTCAACTGGATTCTCTAGTGCTTTGAAAGCGTTATATGCGGAAGGGAAAATGGGTATTTTCCTTAGAGGTTTGAAACCCAGAATTGTTTTTAATGTGCCGTCGACTGCCATTTCATGGACTGCCTATGAGATGGCTAAAGAGGTTTTGTTACGTAAGTAGTTTGTATTAATCTTGTATATATATACATTGTGATGAGTTTTGAAATTTCACATTTATTTCTGAATTGCTTGTAGTAAAGCGTTGGCTCTGGCGATTTGGGCTACGTCTCTGGGATTCCTGCTAAATCTTTGAGCAAGAATCGAAAACACCACACACAGACCCAAGAACCCAAGGAGATTGAAAAAAGCCAATCTTGAATACAATCTCTCTTCTTCATCAGTCCGAAAGGACATGAATATTCGTCTAATGCTGTTGAGAATCATATTGATTTATCGCGATTTCAAGTTGCAAATTAAAAGAGTACTTTTTGGCATCAAGAACCAAATATTACAGTTGTGAATCTTAAACAAAGGGGATGCAATTAGTAAAAGTTTCTTGGTGAAAATTGAGGTAAAACAAAAGAACTCAACATAAACTGAGTTATTCAATCAACGGTTGCACTGTACTTGACATCTTTCTGAGAATCTTGGAAAGTTGATTTTTGTCACTTCGATGATAAGAAAAGGGTATAAGGAGGACAATTACCAAAATGAATCGAAAAATATGCATGGAACAGAAACTTGGTTGAATACTGATGATAGTGGGGTTAAGTTTGATATTCTCAAAGACCCTTTGTTTTAAGCTACCGTTCAAAAGAACATAAGGATCGAGGATCGGGAGAGGATATGAGAAGGTTCATAAGAAAGTGCTAGATACCACGAAATGTATCAATTTAGCAGTTTGGGGGACACAGATATCTCTTGATTCTATTAACCGAGAAACGCATCATTTGGAGATAACTCATGATCTCTCGTATTCGGTTTTTCATGATAGAGAGGGTTATCAGGAAGTTCCAAAGTGTAAGATTATCGTTCTCGAGCTCATCCTATACCTATATGTCCAAAAAAATAGAGAGGTCTTCGAACAAGATGCTTTTAAACCCTGAAGATGTGAAGCAAGAACGCTATGACAATATTCAGCAGAATAGGAAAAGTCTAAAACGTTACCAAACGAGAACACCCAAAAATAGCAGGTATCTAACAGAAGAAGAGAAGAATTATGGAGTTTTTGCCAATAAATGATTAGAGACAGTGTCGTATCTAGACAAATACAAAAACAGGTAGCAGTCCTTGCATTATTTGCTGAAAAAGAAAATAAGTTTGTTATCATTTCAACTGTTACCACAGGAGATTTAGAAGGTGATAATAAAAACGAAAGAAAGGAGGATTCGAACAATAAAGTAATTAAAAATACAAAAACTCAACCCACAACTGTGATCGGTATCGAGTTCTTTACAAGTAAAGCTCGTACATTGCACTAAAGTGCCTTTCCGCAATAGAAAGACCAACCGTCCGTGGTGGCTCCCATGTGATAAATCACTGATTTCTGATGCCACCACCCAGCGTTTCACGCTAAGGAACTCTCAAGAGCACTTATCTTGTATAAACAAGCGGACGGAGAACCACCGAATTTCCCACCCGCATTTTGCATCTTTTGTAAGCGGGTAAGTACGAGCAGTTGCGCGAAGAGTTAGCGACTACACCATTGATGAGATCGCAGCAAGTTTTAAAAAGACCTGTATAAGTAGTATGTGGAGTCACGTGACTGGAAGTAAAATTTAAAATTTTCATGACGAATAGAGCTCGAAAGTGCTTCGACGTTTGTTCCAATTTCGACACTTTAAACCTAAGTGCCTTATGCATTGAATCGATAAGTCGCATAGTATAATTTTCACTGCCCAATTTGAGTTAGAACAATATAAAATCTCTAAACCTCCACGAATACAGGGGACTATTTTTTGCAGTTTCATACTTATTTTACCCACCACTAAATAGGTAAGTAATTAGTTAATACAAAATCACGTAATAAGTAAAATGCATCTAAGGAGAAGCTCCAAAAAGACCCAGAAAGTTTCACATTCAATTTTGACAACTCAGATGTCCTTGAGTGCAATTGAAGAGGAAACAGAGTTTTGGAAAACGACATGGATTATAACTATGCTTATTGTTTGAAGTTCAGGTTGTCTCCTGACTCTGGTGAACATTTAATGGTTGAAGAATGTAGAATATGCTCGAGGTTTACACAGAAGAATTAATAAATCATTCCTACTGAAAATGGACCAGAACACCAGGTGTTGATTTCCCTTGGTGGATGCATTTATTGTAATCACTTATTTGCTTTTGAAAAATTTCACAGGTGAGATTATAACTAGCTCTAAGAATGATTTCATGTTAAATACACCCAGCTGGCTATACTAGGTACTAATACTTTAAGTCATGTTGAGTATGAAATCTTTAACCCATTAATATTCTCTTCCTTGTTGGAATCTACAGAGTTTTATTTGATATATGCAATCGAACAACTGATAAAACCTCCAAAAATTTCCATAAATGGAGACAATAATCGTGAGATGTTTTAAGCTGTCGGGAATGGATTCAATGATTTCTTTAATTCATCCCTTCATCTTGAAAATGTTGTAAAACTGATAACTACTACCCAAAAATTCTAGAGCCAATTGGACAACCAGCAAAATTCCAAACAAGAGAGGAAAGACTTAAAGAACTTGGAAGGAGAAGCCCTTAGAAAGAATATCTCATTTTGACGAACATAAAATCCGTATATATGCAGATGTGTATTATATTGCAGAAGAACGTATATATATTGTGAAGGAGAATATCAAGTCTGGAAACTCACTGACTAGTACAATAACAGAAGGTTTGGAAAATTTGAGCATTAATAAGGGTCCAAATAAAGATCTGGAAAAAGCAAGTGAAGGAAGTGTCACAGATATCTAAGAACAACTTCGAGATGCTGAGTCCAATGACAACCCAAATCAACTTGACGACCCCAAGCAATTAGATAAATTCAATGGTTAGATGGGCTTTGAAATTTTAAAAAAAAAGGCATTGAACAGAAAAGACCGATTAAAAAGGCTACCGGAGCTAAGAATTCACGATCAGTGCCTAAAGTGGTAACAAGGAGAAATGAAAAACCTACGGGAGCACATAATTCCAGATTACTTCAATCTTGATGTATAATAATTAAAATCAAAGCATATTCTCCAACTTCAAAAATAAATTAATGGCATAATTAAAAATATCAAAGCATATTGCATCTCATTTATCGTAAAATGTCAACATACCAAATCTGGTTTTTCGCACCCATTATATTAAACCTGTTTACATTTCACTATCGTTTTTGAAATCAATACTATTCAATGACAGAATCCGTTCGAGAAGAGGCACAGGAGGCTTCTTTGGAGAACCCATTGCGTCCTGATTCAAAAGCTCCTCGCTATTCAAGCTTCAAAAAGAATTGGTTCATCTTTACATCTGCTATTTTATCGGTATTTTTCATCTTGGTCCTTTTCATCGCAGCAATTATTTATACCATCCGAAAGAAATTGGCTGGAAGCAAATCCACGGGAATGCCGGAAGAGGAAGATGTAGAAGAGGGTCTTGATTGCTATCCAGATATAGCTAAGATGAAACCCACTTCAAATTTGAGATACTATGCCCTTGAAATAGGTCTTGAACTACAAGAATATAAGATTCAAACCAAAGATGGATATATTTTGATTCTTCACAGACTAATAGATCCCTCAATATCAGAAGAGGCGAGAAAGTCCCGCAAACCAGTGCTATGTCAGCATGGTTTATTATCTTCATCAGGTTCGTTTCTTACACCAGGAAATCGCTCACTTCCAGTATATCTTTTGAAACAAGGGTACGATGTTTGGATGGGTAATAACAGGGGTGGATTCGAACCTGTGCATGCTTTCTATGAGGGCAACTTGATGCATAGTCAGCAATTTTGGGACTGGGATGTGAGAGATCTTGCTGCTTATGATCTTCCATGTTTAGTTGATAATGTGCTAGCACATTCAGATCACGAAAAACTTGTTCTTATAGGACATCTGCAGGGATGTACCCAGTCATTTTTAATGCTTAGAAATGATGAGTTGACAGAAACCCATGCAAAGATAGAGCACTTTATTGCATTAGCACCAGCTATTTACCCTGGTGTGCTATTCCACAAGAGAAAATTTTTGAAGTTCATGGGTAACAGATCTGAACTTGGATATAAGCTTTTCTTTGGTGTGTGTTGTTTCTTAAACATGTTGACCCAATCAAGAAACTTGGTTCATAGGATGCCTATTTTTGGGACCCTCTGTGTCATGATGTTCAATTATTTATTCGAATGGAATGGTGACTTATGGAACCCCAATAAGAAAGTATGGCACTTCCATTTCATCTTTAATGTTAGTTTTGTGTCTGCTAAACTTCTTACTTGGTGGGTAAGTCACTGGAGAGAAGATTCATTTGGTAATGAATTGGTGTCAAAGAAAGCTTTTGATCTTGGAATGAACCACGAAATTTCAGAGAAAGATGAATTCAATGTTTCAGATGATAAAAGTTTTTTCCCATTTAAAACTCAGTGGTTTCATGGTAATCTTATTCCTATAACGATTTTCAATGGAAATGAAGACAATCTTGTTGACGGCCGCAGGTTGGCAAGTCATATGGAACATTTTGAGCCTGGATACATAGAAGGTGAAAATTACAATATATTTCAACTTGAAAAATATTCACATTTAGATGTGCTATGGGCAAATAACGTTATTCGTGACATTGGTGAAAAAATAAATTCAATTCTTAGTTAGTCATATATTTAATCTAATTACTTTTCTAATGATTCTATGTGTTTTTCAGCATTATCAAGAGCCAAACCAAGAGCTTCAAAAAATGTGGAACAATCAATTGATTTAGCAATAATACAACCATGTTCTTCACTTCCTTCGTCTTCCCACTTTGAGCCATTGACAAACAGGGTTTCACCGTCTCTTTCACCTCCTTCAACAGCAACAACTCTTCTTCTAAAGCTTTCAAATTTATACTTTTCAGCTCCGTAAACAATTGGTAATAAAGTGAATACAGCTAACGGATCGTGAATTGGTGGACCAGACCATCCATTTTTATCGTAAAGTTTTTGGTAGTACAAATCTAAAATCAAAGCAAACATGGCTCTGATTTTACTTGTTTCAGATCTTTTGAAGAGTTTTTCTCTGACTTGATCATCAGCTATTGAAGTGTGAGTAATATTTAATCCATTTACAATAACTTTGTCTCTCAAGACCGTATCTTGAAATACATCATTAGCAGCTCTTGGGTCTACATATACATTAAATTCAGCATATGGAGTGACGTTACCGAAACCAAAAGCACATCCCATTACAGGCAAGTATCTGATTTTTGATCTGAGCTCAGGATATTTCTTGAATAGGTAAGAAATGTTTGTATAAGCCCCAGTTGCAATTAAACAAATTTCATTAGGGTATGCCAAAATAGCATCTCTTATAGCTTCAAGATAATTTTTATCTTTCAGGACTTTAACAGAAGGATTTTCAGGGAATTCAGCTCCATCCATTCCACTTTCACCATGAACGTAAGCAGCAAAGAAAGGTTCTTTTTTAGTTGGTTTTTTTTCACCCTCGTAAACAGGAACATTATTGACTTTTAATGCATCTAAAAGACCAAGTGTATTATGAGTGGTGGAATGCAATGGAGCGTTCCCATGCACAGTAGAGATTCCTAATAATTTAAACAGAGGGTGGAATGCAAGTAGTAAGATTGCAAATGCATCGTCGACCCCTGGGTCACAATCGAGCCAAACTGGTATAGGAGACAATGTCATTAAAGTGGAAAATACTTGTGGAGATAAATCTAAACTATGAAATCGGGCCGAGCCTGCATCTTAGTGCGATATGTACGGCGTAATGTTCGCACCCTTACACCCATGTATTATATTAACTATAAATCTTCACCTTGTTCTTCAACTGGAACTACAAAAGCACCTGCTAAAAATAAAGCTGGTTCATCAATGTTGTGGTGTTGATAACTTAAAACCCCTACACCACCTGCATCTAACATAAATTGAGGATTTACGTTAATATCTTTACCAACCCAACGGGCTGCGAAACATCTAAGAATATGCCCGTGTCCTACAACTACAATATCTGAAGCTTCATTTTTGGCAAGAGCTTGTCTGTGAATGTCTCTGATTCTGCTGATAACTCCATCGAGTCTTTCTGTGACTTGCGTGTTGACTTCTCCGTTCTCACACCCATCTCTCCAAATATTCCAATCGGATCCTAAACCTCTTGATTCTCTTAATTCAATGATTTGCTTGGTAAGTAATCCTTCGTAGTCACCGTATTCCCATTCTCTCAAATCTTCTTCGATATGAATTGGAATTTGGGATCTTGTCAAATCATCAACACTTTCTAACATGAGTTTGACAGTTTGCTGTGCTCTAGTTCTTGGTGAGGTGAAAACATGCTTCAAATTAGATGGTTTGATTAACTGGTACGGACTTGTGCCAATTAAATGTTTACCGGTGTTTTTCATCTGTTTAACTCCAAACTCAGTCAATTCAAGATCCGTAATTGACGTATACTGTCCGGACTTGGACCATTCTGTTTGTCCGTGACGTACAAAGATAACTCTTGGGGATGGTGCTTTCGTCATTTGATGCTCAATATCGCGACTGTAAAATTTTCAGTAATGAGCAAAGCAGAGATCAAAGATAAAATCGTAGCATTGTTGAAAACCTTACCTAAGGATAGAATCCTGCACTATACGTCTTTCAGAGATGTACAGATCGACAGGTTTTCTAGTGCTGCCATAAATGATGTTACTGAAAAGGATTTAAAGTTACAGTACATCGCTTTAAGAGATATGGTTAACGACAAGTATAAGAATTACTATAAGTTGGATGATAAATTGTTGAAGCCTAAAGGAAACCCAGAATATTACGATCGTCTTTTGGGAGAACTCAAGGGTGAAAGTAAAGAGAACTTTTTTTCTGCCCTCCGTACTGTTGTATTTGGAAAGTAACTTGTAAATAGCTTTGAATACGTAATAAATGAGTAATGACATTTTAAGCTCTTGGCTCTTGTATTGTTTTTTCAAACCTTTGTGTTTCAATCCATTTTAAAACTCTCTAGGATATTCTGTACATTTTGAAACTTTTCAGTTAAAAAATATTTCATTTGTCAAATTCACGTTTCGCAAATTAAAAGTTTACCGCATACATCATGGCCCGTTATAATGATGGCTATAACCCCAAAAAAATTGCAGTATTAGTACTAGCACTTGTGTTCATAGTGTGTGGGGGGATATGGATATTTGGATCAGGAAGTTCTGATTTCTCTCCTGAAGAAATTAACTCAATTCTTCAGAATAAAGAGAAGGATATAGTCAAGATCAATAAAATCGAATTAACTGCTCAGGGTTTACAAGCTCCTTATTTGGACCAAGACGGTTACCATATTCGTAATTGGGAAGCTGCAGGAGATTCAATTGTTAAGAACAATCAGTATATTCGTTTAACTTCAGATTATCAACACAGAGTTGGAAGTATATTCAGTAAAAAGCCGATCCAGGCCGAGTCTTTTGAAATGGAATTAACTTTCCACATGCATAGTAAAAACCCTTCTTTCTTTGCTGATGGGTTGGCCCTTTGGTTTATCGATAAAAAATCAGAAATCGGTGATGTTTTCGGTGCTACAAACTACTTCAATGGCTTAGGAATAATGATAGATACTTATAAAAATGGTAAAAGAGGTCAGTTTCCTTTTGTTAATCTTATGCTTGGTGATGGAAATACTAAATATGAAAAGCTGAATGATGGATATGATACCAGACTTGCAGGTTGTAATGCTAAGCTGGTGATGAACCCTCAAAGTGGTTATACAAAGGCAAGAATTGTCTACATTAAAGATGGATACTTTTCGTTAGATTTCAACTACGATGGGATTTCTGAACACTGGGTCAATTGTGTCACATTGACTGATGTCAAATTACCACGTGTCAAATACTTGGGGTTCTCTGCTGAAACTGGTGAATTAACTGAAAATGTTGATATCATTGAAAATAAAATTTTTGCCTTATACAAACCTGATGGGTCATTCATTAACAGTATTTCCGAGCTTGAAAATTTGATCAAGATTGAAGAGGAAGACCAAGAAATTTTAAAGAGTGAAGTAGATACAAGACCAAAAAGAAAGACCCGGAAATCACTTAACAGATTAAGGAGAGCAGAGAAAAGAATCAGGGAAAAGGAAAGGAAGAGAAAATTAGAATCTTATGGTGATCCAGAAATGTACTGGTTCAAGTACATGTTTTATAAACTTCTTAACCTTTTGAAGTACATCATATACGCAGTCATTATTGTTCTTCTTTTGTGGTTTGCATTTATTGTCATAAGGGTAATGAGGCAAAAGAGAAAGCGCAAAGTCACGGGATTATTAGACTAAGTATATTAATAAAAATATAAATGCATCTCTTCGTTAATTCTTTACAATATGTACGGCATAAGTGTCTCTTGTCGAGCCAAATGCTTTGTTTACAAGACCATTAAATGGAGCAGTATGTTTGCCAAATGGGTTAAAGTTGTAGTCTGAGCTAACCTTATTGAATTTCTGTTGGTTCAAGAGTTTAGCTCTTTCAGTATTGAATGAGTAGTTATCAACCAAAATAGTTACTTTACAGCCTTTGGAGTCTGTAAAATTCTTTTCGGCCAAGTATAACTTCAACAAGTCACTTGACCTTGAAAGTGCCCAATCAAAAAGAATCTGTTCAAACTTTAACTCTTTAAGAGCTTTCCTAATACTGATACCAGTAATCTTTACCACTAAAGTAGCATCGTTAGACTTTTCATACAAAGGTCTTAAAGTGATCAACCCAACAGGTTCTTCATTGAGAACAACTACATGAGAATTCAAACCATTGTTCAATAACTGTTTTTCTTTATGGACTTTTGTAGAAGATTCAAGCTTAGAGTATTTGGTCAAATCGAATCCATAAAGCGATTCTTGATAATCCTTCTCAACCAATTTATCAGAAATGGTTCTAAATTCTTCAGCAAAAAAGGAGATTCCAGATCCTACGATGGCAATATAACCTAATAAGACCATTGAGTTAAAAAGCAAGTAAGATTTCAACTCACTAGACTTCGAAGCAAGCTGGAAGAATTCCCCAAAGGTTTCAGACACTTCAATGTAATCAGATAAAATGTAGTAATTGTAAATTGATAAAACAAGCACGGCACCACTGATGGTGATCTTATCCCACAAGATTCTGCGAGTGAAAACCGAGTGCAATTGTCTGTAATAATCACCATGTAGGAGTAAAGAAGCTTCTCCAAACTCCGGCTTTAATGGAACAACCTCAAGCTTGGGCTTTTCAGTACTTGAAAGAGGTTCATTTAAATTAATTTTAGTCTGGACTGCCATGATGAGTTTTGAAAAATCTGTCAAGGCGCATCTCGTAAACGTGTTGATGGCTGCAAATGCGAAGACGAATGTGAGGCGTACTATAAATTAACTATACAGATATAATATACAATACCTGAATAAACAGGCTATTAAATTTACTTATTACCATTTTGATCAGATACGGGTTCTATTCTAGCATTCTGATCAGTTTCAAAAATTTCTGATCGTGTTGGTTCTACCCCATTTTCTTGGTTATCAGATCCATTCTCTTTATCAGATTCTTTATAAGTTTCTTGATTTGTACCTGATTCAGGTGCCATGCTATGTGGTGCAGAAGGTGGTACAGTTCTTGGAGCGGTGTTGGGAGTATTATTGATATTACTCAGATCAACTTCCATGGCCACCAGACCCAGACTTGTTCCTTTTTGCTTTTCACGTTCTTCTTGTAATCTTTTACGTTCCTTTCTTCTTCTCTTTTTCGTCTCAAATTCATGCCATTCTCCTTTGATTTCTTTTAAGAAGAAAAGGGGTTCTGGTTTTGGATCTTGTGTAAAATATGGATGGCTAAGTGCTTGAGATGCAGTGAGTCTTTTTTCAGGATTCAACTGAAGAAGTTGAACTGCTAAATCAAAACTTTGCTCAGTCATTGAATCTCTATAAAGTTGATGAAATGAGCTTACTTTGTTGAGTTTTGGTTTGAGCATTTCAAACCAAGGCATGTTTTGAATTTGGGGCCAATCTTCAAGTGAGGGAGTTCCCATAATATTAAATATTTTGAAAAGCTGACTGACTTCATCACTACCTTGAAACAATGCATATTTTGAGTACAACTCAATTAAAAGACATCCTACACCCCAAATATCAACTTCTCTTCCATAATCGGTTGATCCTAATAATAATTCGGGAGGCCTATACCAAATAGTAATGACTCTGTTAGTATAATCTGGGCTTTCGCCATCTTTTACTATTTTCATAGTTCTTGCAAGACCAAAATCTGCGATTTTCAATCTACCAATACTATCGATTAAAATATTCGAACCTTTGATATCTCTGTGGATGATTCGTTTTTGATGCAAATAATTCATTCCTTCCATGAGTTGCTTGAACAAGAATTTCCTGTGACCATCTTCCAATTTTAAATCTGGATGGGTTAATAATCCTGTCAAATCATGTTCCATGTAATCAAATATCATGAAGATTTGGTTTTGTTCTACCATCATTTCAATTAATCCAATAACGTTTTTGTGGTCAAAACTTTGAAGTAATTTGATTTCTCTTATGGCAGTTATAGGGAATCCTTCTCTTTCAGTTTCTAGACGTAACCGCTTCAAAGCCACAAATTCCTGCGTGACTTCATTTTTGGCCTTATATACTTTCCCATAAGTTCCTTCACCCACTTGTTGAGTTCTTTGATAAATTTCAGTGGGTCTCAATGTTTTAATAGTGTAAATTTGGCTGTGGTTAAGTTTTACAATTGGCTTACTTGGAAAGTCAGTTCTTGGTCTTGTAGATGAATTATTAAATCTTGGGCGTTTGGGAGCATTAAAAGATTGGTCATTACCGGGTCTTTTCGAGTAATATTGATTTTGATATTGACTTCCTTTATATCTAGAAGGACCAGCTGGAGGAATTTGTTTTGAATTTGTGGCTGAATTGGGCACAGGTTTTGCCAGTTTAGGGCCTGTTGGTTTAGGCCCAGATTTAGGACCAGATGGGGGCGCACGAGGACCTGAAGGGGGCTGATAAGGTCTTGAAGAGTTTGAGTACTTATAAGGCTCATTATAAGAATCTCTTTCTTTAAACCTTTTCGGAGGCCCCGAGTTTGGTTTGGACCCCGGACCTCTGGGTCTTGAATCTATATGCCTTGAATTGTCTCCCTGAGGTCTATTACCTTTAGGCCCAGCTGGTGGAGGTCTATATCTATCAGACATTGCTTGTTGAGAAGAATTCAGATAAATTTTATGTGCGCAAATCTGAGCGGGGGTTACCCGGAGATGTGGGTTGATTTTAATAGTTTTAAAATTTGATAAGTTGGTGGAATAAGTTTAACAATTGATAGGTTTAAACTTAAGTATCGTGTGATATATTTATAGATATTCTCAGGACTTATAGTTGGTATATCTTTCTAGGCTTCGCGAATTTTGGTAAATAAATATATCATGGTATGTATTTGGGGAATGACGTGATTATATATTAACATTAATAGATTGGTAAATTGGTTCATTATACGGCAGATGTTGTATTGGTATCAGCATTTTTAGCAGGAGTTAGAAGAAGTTCGGGATTATCTGTTGATTTAGATCAATTTCAAAACAAGGATATCAAATACTATGGTAGTAAATATTTGGATGTTGGTGAAAGTATTTTAGATTACTCAGTTGCTTACCTTAGCTCATCAGATTACTTCAAGAGAAGATAATTAAATTTTGTAATTATATCGGGAATAATATATAAATTGAACATAATATTTAGTTTATTCAACAGTAACAGATTTAGCCAAATTACGAGGGAAATCAACATCAATACCTCTATTAACAGCCAACCAATAACTCATTAATTGTAATGGAATAACGTTTAATAACCCTTGTAAACAATCAACTGTAAGTGGAACGTTTAAAGTAGCTAAAGCTTGAGTAGTATTCAAAACATCATCTCCTTCATTACAGATAACAATTGGTCTACCATCTCTTGAAACAACTTGATTAATAGCATTTAAAACTTTAGGGAATAAAGAGTCTCTAGTAGCAAAAGCAATAATTGGTAATTGATCATCAACTAATGCTAAAACTCCATGCTTTAATTCACCTGCTAAAACACCTTCAGAATGCATATAACTAATTTCTTTAATCTTTAAAGCTCCTTCTAATGCTGTAGCATGTTGATAACCTCTTCCTAATAATAAAAGAGATTTTTGACTATTCAAGTGCTCATCACATAATTTTTTAATCTTATCTTCCAATTTCAAAACCCTTTTAATTTGTTCAGGAATCTTTTGTAATCCATCAATGATTTCTCTATGACGTTCTTGTTGAGAAATTGAATCATTAGATAATGATAAAGCAAACATAACTAATGCAATAAATTGTGAGGTATAAGCTTTAGTTGATGCTACACCAATTTCTGGACCGGCATTAATATGAACACCACAATGAGTTTGACGAGACATAGAAGATCCAACACTATTAACAATACCAACAGTTAAAGCACCTCTTTCCAAACAATATTGTAATGCTAACATAGAATCAGCAGTTTCACCAGATTGTGATACGAAAACACAAGTATCATCTCTGAAAACTGGTGATTTTCTATCTAAGAAATCTGAAGCTAATTCAACACTAACAGGAATTTCATTTAATTCTTCAAAAATTGATCTGGTAGCTAAACAAGAGTGGTAAGAAGTACCACAAGCAATCATAATGATTCTACGACTTCTTCTAATAGCTGGTAAGAAAGATTTCAATCCACCCAAATTGATTTTTTTATTATCAAAATCAATTCTACCTCTCATAGTGTTGAAAGTAGAATCTGGTTGTTCAAAAATTTCCTTTTGCATGAAATGCTTATAAGAACCTTTCATGATTTCATTCAATTCCATTTCCAAAGTTTGGATAGGTCTAGTGGTTGAATCACCAGCATTCTTTTGAGCTCTGTGAATGTGTAATTCACCATCGTAAATGTGAGCAATATCATCATCTTCCAAGAATAAGACTTTCTTGGTGTGTTGAACAACAGAAGCTGGATCACTAGATAAGAAAAATTCAGCAGGCATTGGTAAACCATCATCAGCTAAGAAAGCTCTTGATTGAGAAGTTCTTAAATTTGCTTCATTGGTAGCTAATGGTAAGAATCCATTACTATCTCTGTCATGAGCATCAGGGTTTTGATCAGGGAATTCAACATCGACAAAGTCAACTTTTAATTTTTTCTCAGTTTTAACACCCACTAATAAAGGACTACCTTTTCTGGTACCAACAACTTCACCTGGATAATGAGAAGAACGAACCAAAAGACCATAAGAACCTTCTAATTCATATAAGACTTGTTTGGAAAGTTGGTTGAAATCAAGTTCAATACCAGCTTTTAAATTAGTATCATAAACGTGTTTAAATAATTTGGCAATACATTCAGTATCAGTTTCACTTTCGAATTTATAACCTTTAGATAAAAGTAAAGTTTTCAATTCACGATAGTTGGTGATAATACCATTATGAACCACTACGAATTCACATTTTGGATCAGAACGATGAGGGTGACAATTAACTTCTTCAGGTTGACCGTGAGTTGCCCATCTTGTATGAGCAATACCAGCATGGGAATCAAAGATAAAATCTCTATCTTTAACAACTTTTTCACATTTTTCTCTTAAAGCCTTAACTTTACCAACGGTTTTAATAATAGAAGTTTCACCTTTATTTTCACCATCAATAGCGATACCACTTGAATCGTAACCTCTGTATTCTAATTTTTGTAAACCATCGATAAGGGTTTCGACAATTTCACCTCTTGATTTATCGACAAGAAAGTTAACGTAGCCAAAGATTCCACACATAACTTAATAGGTTGACAGTTTTAACAATATTAACGCTTAATATGACCGTGTTTCAGGATGCACTAACAAATATATAGTGGAAAATTTTCCTTGATATTTTGATCCGTAATGGCGCGATTTGTAAACAAACCGAATGAGATTTCCTAATGCGACATGTAATGAAATCTATATTTGGGCGAGGGTGAGATGGGCTGGCTGGGGGGCTGGAGAGGTGGGAGTGTAGCACGGGAGGTGTGGCCGAGAGGTGTGACCGAGAGGAGAGTGGTATTTCTGTGAGAAACAAGTTCATAATTCTGTAATTTAGATGTTAATTATATTGCTGCAAATGTAGACGTGTAAGAGGCGATGGGAGATTCCCAGGGGGACACGGTGGCAGAGGTGAATCGCGAATCGATGATCGAATCGACACGGAATTCGTAGATGGCAATGATGTGAGAATGGTGAGAGAATGGCGTAGAAATATAAAGGCTTAGGATAACCTAAATTAGGCAGGTATTTTTGTTCGGCGTATATTTAATGTTAGCGCATAAAAGCGCCTTTAAATTGGTCATTTATTAGGCTCGAGTTCGTAATTTGAAATTGTCTTGATTTGGTATATTGATTTGGGACGAACCATAATAACGGGCTAATATATCCCGTGATGATTTGAGTAGTTGCTTAATTAGTGGCGTCTATTTATAGTGAAGAAACATGTTCGTATTGTAATACTTGCCGTTAACTGTGCCGAATTTTTAAAAATGACTGCACATATGCATGGAATTTGCGAACTGAAAACTTCCATGCCGCATTTGTGACCAAAGTATTGTTATGAATATGTGGGTCTTGATCAGATTTACTCCAGACTTACTGCCGAACGGCCGTTAGTTTGGAATATATTGTAGATACTTTTATAATTATGGTTTAGCCGTTCTCTCAGGCATCGAAGTTTAATTCAATAGGTTTTCTCTATTTGCCACAGCTTGTTTGTTCTCTAGTCTGTCTTCACTAACAGTACACCATAGTTTCAATTGACTGAAATAAACAATGTTCAGCTGTTAAATGGACTTAGATAAAATGGTCTTTGAAATGGTCTTTTGAAAATGGTCTTGATCTCGCACATTTAGCTCGGGTTTAAGTATTCGCGATCTACTATGGTTAGACCATTCTCAGCTTACAAGTATACTTTTCTGAGGCTAATACTGCTGTTTCAAACACCAAAACTTGCTATACGGTACTTCCATTCCAAAAGCATCAATGTTCCTGCTTACTCGACAATTTCAAAGAAAAAAAAACCACTCTCGGCTCTTGATGGGTTTAGAAGGTCTACTAATAATGCTGAGTCGGTGCAAAATATTCTAAAGCTTGTTAATAGCTCTACAGATGAGTCGGAGTTGTCTCGTTATCTTAAACCGGTCACCGCAATAACCGTGAGTGATTTAATTGATTTTCAAAAACTTCGGTCGATTCTTCAACAGATTAATCCAAAATACACTGTTATAGTTCCTGATGAAGTTATTCACATGAGTCATATTAGTGAAAGTGGCCAGGAACGTGATCTTGTGATTCTTTCAAATGGAACTATAATCGGTTGGAATTATAATGAACTGCAACTTTTAGGTCTAGTTCCTCAATTTAGTCCTGCTGTTCACGAAACTTATCCGTACGAAAGCGATGAGTTCGATTACATAGAATTGGAACAATTACCTCCAAACCCTAAACATAATGGGAACTCTTATATGATTAACGACATAATGCTTATTCAAAATTCAAGTGAAGAGAAGAAAATCTTGGATAAAGTTGCATTTTCTATCGGACTTTCACGGTCCACCCGACTTTCAATTTTGGAAAACAATCTTGAACAGTTTTTAAAAATAACAAGAAACAATAGCGATAAACTTTCCAAGGGTTTGAAAATTACAAGCACAGAACACGATGTAGTTAAAATGACTGGAAAGCTTTTTCTTTTGAGAGGTAAACTAAACTTGTATAATGAACTCATTGATACACCAGATTTGTATTGGAGTGAACCTACACTAGAAAAGATTTATCAAATGATATCTACGAGCTTAGATATCAATTCTAGGATTTCTATCTTAAATCGCAAATTAGACTATGCAACCGAAGAACAACGAGCATTTTTAAGCCTTTTAAATGAACGTAAAGGTACCCGTTTAGAATGGACAATTATTATTTTGATTTTGATTGAAGTAGGCTTTGAAACCTATAGATTTTTAGAGTGAAAGTGTAAAAAAGAAGGATTAAAAATGTAATAAAAGACCCGGGGTTTTTGAATATGACTAACCTGTAACTAGAGTCATGTCCCGGAGCTTTTAGAAGCCTGTAAATAGTGTTAATATACACCGGTTAGATCCGGTTCCGGACAAACTTATCGTTATCAGAAATCAACGTGTGCGCACCATATGATATCAACGCTATCAGACCAATAAAAAAACGGCTGAAGTATGATGCTAAAACTCATGGCTTAGAGACGGCAAACACTTGAATTGTTTACCAGGTTAAGGTTCGAGTATTGAGGTTTTACTCCAGACTTTTAATATCTCTATCATTGAACAATATGTATCTACCAGTTACTAGTAGCCGTTCGTTCTTAATAATCGTACAATATTTATCCGGTAATACGCGGCGGAAAAATATCAAATCTGACAGATATTTATAATCATGTTCAAAATACATAGACGAAATTTACAGTTAACTAAACATCACAGGATACGCCAAGATGTAGTTTTAATGGAGGTTTAACCTGTAAAACTACTGATTACCGCGACAGTGAATTTATCAACCCAAGATTGCAATCATTTTATTCGCTCGATAAATGTCAAATTTTTATCTGTTCATCGACCTGCAGATAAACCGTCAGGCATTAATTTTAAAAAATTCAATAAAAGATCATGGTTTAGTCGATAAAATTAATTTAATTGTCAAGTAATGTTTGAAATTATTAAGAGAAAGTTATTTGCAAATGATCAATATGATTCTTCTGAGATGCTAGTGTTTTCCATATCCTCAGTACTTATTTGGCTTATGGTTCCGGGTTTAGCATTTTTATATTCAGGTTTAGCCAGAAGAAAGAACGCCTTATCCATGATTTGGATTGTTATAGTTAGTTCTTTTATTGGACTTTTCCAATGGTTTTTTTGGGGTTATTCTTTAGCATTCAGCTCTTCATCCAATAATTTTATTGGTAACTTAGAGTTTTTCGGTTTCAAAGGTATTCTTGTTGAAGACGACCCAGAAGCCACTTATGCTAAAGTGGCCTACGCAATTTTTCAAATGCAGTTTTCATTGGTCACTTTAGCTATTTTGGCTGGTGCCTTAATTGGTGAAAGAGGTAGATTTTTACCAGCTTGTGTATTTTTATTCTGTTGGGCCACAGCAGTTTACTGTCCTGTTGTTTATTGGATTTGGGGAGGTGGCTGGGCCAGCTCGTGGCGTGGAGGAGCTTTGGATTATGCAGGAGGTGGACCTGTTGAAATCTTATCTGGTGTCTCTGCATTCGTATATTCTGCTGTATTAGGTAGAAGAAACCAAGAATTAATGATTAACTACAGACCCCATAATATTTCCACCATATTTTTGGGTACAATTTTATTGTACTGTGGATGGTTATTCTTCAACGGATTCAGTTGTGGTAATGCTTCTGTTAAAGTACCTTACTCCATGATGAACACCCATTTAACTGCTGCTTTCGGGGCTCTTTCCTGGTGTATGTTGGATTATAGATTAGAAAAAAAATGGTCGATGGTGGGTATTTGTTCAGGTACAATTTCTGGATTAGTTGCAGCCACCCCTGCAAGTGGTATTATTCCATTATGGGCTTCAGTTATCCTTGGTGTTGTTTCAGGTATCGTTTGTAACTTGTCTACCCAAATCAAATATTTGTGCCGTGTTGATGATTCTTTGGATGTTTTAGCAGAGCACGGAATCGCCGGTATTGTTGGATTAATTTTTAATGGAATTTTCGGTAGTAAAACTGTTATTGGATTAGATGGTGTCACAGATCATGCTGGTGGTTGGATTGACCACAACTGGAAACAATTATACATCCAAATTGTCTACATTTTAGCTACGGCTGCTTATTCAGGTGGTGTAACTTTTGTATTATGTTTTGTCATAGATAAAATCCCAGGATTGCACTTGAGAGTTGACTATAATGGTGAAGAAATGGGTATTGATGAAGACCAAATCGGTGAATTTGCTTACGATTATGTTGAAGTCAGAAGAGACTTTTTATCTTGGTCAGATCCAAACCCACACACGGTTCCACAATCAATTAACGAAGAGAAAGTACCGAACTTTGGTAAAATTGACGGAGTTGACTACGAAAACACCGAAGTTTACGAAGGCGAAGCCCCACACGAAAGCATTGGAGACGATTCAAACTCGAACTCCATGAGTAACGAACCAAAACAATAGATAGAGAAATAAAATAATGTAAGCATGAACGAAATGAAAGTAGCATCGAGATGGAAAGTAGAGAATTAAAGTCAAAATTTCGCAAAGAGCTTGTAGATGCTTTTTGAATTCCTTAAATTCCTTAAAGGGAAGCACTTTAGCTTTGTAAAAGAAAAGGGTTCTACAAATTAAGGCTTAAATACGGTAGACTAAATTGAATTAAAGGTTGTCGCTTAGATATACTGGTTCGAGACACGAATAGACTCCTATTTTACCCGGAATGATAAAATTCGAGATAATCCGAGGGTAAAAATGTTGTTTGAACAATGTACCCCGGATTGTAATATTAATCAGTAAGGGTCGTGGATAAGACGAAATCAGCACCCGTATTCGCTATTCACCCTTAGTTGTTTTTGCCAATTCCGGTCAACACGTCAACCCCCGGATTCGCATGAATTTTTCCCACTCAATTGCTTTTTCGCACCATCCATGCACCCGCCCGCCCTAGTCTCAGAACCAGATGCCGCCCCATAAATACACCAAACTTTACTGTTCATTGATGAATTCCGAGGGTCGATTGCCTGCACATTATCATATTCTCTGTCTCCGCTGGTCCTGAACCGGTACCGCTCCACTGACTCATTGAAAATTTTTATATAAAATCAAAATTAGCACTTGATTCAATAGTATCTAATTAATATGCTTTACCGTAATCTTAAGGTATGTCAGACAGCTGGACTTCGTGCTGGCCTTAAAAAGGCTCCAGCAGCCAGTAGTAAGGCCTTCGCCAGAACTATTGCTAAATCAAGTTCTTCAAGAGCTACTATGTCAAATGCTTCAAGGCCAACCCCAGCCCCAGCTTTTAACCAACAAAGTGATTTTGAAAAACAAATCAAACAAGAAAAGCAAAAACCTGAAGTTTTGATGGACGATTCTTTCATTGGACTCACTGGTGGTGAAATCTTTCATGAAATGATGCTTAGACATAATGTCGATACCGTATTTGGTTACGCCGGTGGTGCTATTTTACCGGTTTTTGATGCTATTTACAATAGTGATAAGTTCAAATTCGTTCTTCCTAGACACGAGCAAGGAGCTGGTCACATGGCTGAAGGTTATGCTAAAGCATCCGGAAAACCTGGGGTTGTCCTCGTAACTTCAGGTCCGGGGGCTACCAATGTCATTACTCCACTTGCTGATGCTTTAATGGATGGTGTCCCATTAGTTGTATTTTCCGGTCAAGTTCCAACTACTGCTATTGGAACTGATGCTTTCCAAGAAGCTGACGTTATCGGAATTTCTAGATCTTGTACAAAATGGAATGTAATGGTAAAAAATGTTGCTGAATTACCAAGAAGAATAAATGAGGCTTTCGAAATTGCAACCACTGGAAGACCAGGTCCTGTTTTGGTCGATTTACCAAAAGATGTTACTGCTTCTATCTTAAGAGAATCTATCCCTATAAATACAACTTTACCATCAAATGCTTTAACTCAAATCACCAAAAGATACGCTAATGAGTTTACTAATGAAGCTATTGAAAGAGCTGCCCGTATCTTTAACAAAGCTAAAAACCCAGTTATCTACGCTGGTGCAGGTATGCTTAGTTCTCCTGAAGGTCCAAAATTATTAAAGCAATTAAGTGATAAAGGTGCAATTCCTGTCACTACCACCATTCAAGGTTTGGGTGCTTTTGACCAAAATGATCCAAAATCTCTTGATATGTTGGGAATGCATGGTAGTGCTGCTGCCAATACTGCCATTCAAAATGCTGATTTAATTATTGCTTTGGGTGCAAGATTCGATGACAGAGTTACTTTAAATGTTGGTAAATTTGCTCCAAAGGCTAAACAAGCTGCTGCTGAAGGAAAAGGTGGTATTATCCATTTTGAAATAAGTCCAAAAAACATTAACAAGGTTGTAGAAGCTACTGAAGCTATTGAAGGTGATGTTATTTCTAATTTGAAGAAATTTATCCCATTAATTGACCAAGTTGAAGACAGACAATGGTTAAGAAAAATTAAGGAATGGAAAGAAAAGTACCCATACAATTACTTGAAGGAAGAACCTGGTAGTAAAATTAAACCACAAACATTAATTAAGGAAATTTCTAAACAATCTTCCACTTATGATAGAGACGTTATCATCACTACTGGTGTTGGTCAACATCAAATGTGGGCTGCTCAATACTTTACTTGGACCAAGCCAAGAACTATGATCACATCTGGTGGTTTGGGAACTATGGGTTTCGGATTACCATCTGCTATTGGTGCTCAAATTGCCAAGCCAGATGCTATTGTTATTGATATTGACGGAGATGCTTCTTTCAACATGACTTTAATGGAATTATCTTCTGCTGTTCAAGCTAATGCTCCAGTTAAGGTTTGTGTATTGAACAATGAAGAACAAGGTATGGTTACTCAATGGCAAAGTCTTTTCTACGAACACAGATATTCTCACACTCACCAAAGTAATCCTGATTTTATGAAATTAGCTGATTCAATGCATATGAAGGGTATCAGAATTGAAGATCCTTCTCAATTGGAAGCTGGTATTAAGGAATTCTTAGACTACAATGACGGTCCTGTCTTATTGGAAGTTGTCGTTGAGAAAAAGGTTCCAGTCTTACCTATGGTGCCTTCTGGTAAAGGTTTAGATGAATTTATTGTCTATGATGAAGAGGTTGAAAGACAAGAAAAGATCTTGAGACACCAAAGAACTGAGGGTAAACATTGATTTAGTTCATGATATACGATATAGTCTTTAAAATTTATAAGTAATTTATTTGCATTTCTTGCTTCAAAATGTAGTATTAAAAGGTTGACCCAAAATAAGGCTTGGTCAGACATTTTTTCATTCCTCCTTTATATAATTCCTCAATCTAAAACTTTCCTAATATGCTTCCTCACTTGTTCTATCCTTCTTTCACCTTAAAACGAATATTCTGCAGAGTAGAACTTGCCTTTCTGCTGAGAATATCTTGTATGTTTGAAGAGCAGGATAAAATAATTTCATTATGTGTGGCTGCGAAAAGTCAAATGCAGGAAAACCTGGTAAATTTTAGGAAACTATAAAAGCAGATTAAAAATCCACTTTTCAACTCCCATAGTAAATTACTATGGGAATTTAATATACATTCCAGCATAAACTTGCCAAAACCGCCTGAAAGTTGGTCTATAAATAGAGGTGGTATTCATCAGAAATCCTCTTTTATTAAACTCACAAATGTCTTACAACGCAAATATCTTATTAAGTTCTCTCTCCGATCCCACCGATTTCGAGATTGATTTACTTCAAAAGAAGAAAGAGATCTTGGAGATGGAAGTGGCTGCTGCAACATTGCATTTGTCCATTGCAAAGGCAAAGAGAGACTTTGTAAGAATGCAAGAAGTTACTACTACTACCACTACTATCAAAATCACTACCCCTACCCCTAAACCTACTTTTACTAATACTACCACTTGTTCCCCTACTAACGATGCCTGTACTACTATGGCGGTGAGAATCCAAAATCCCACTCTCAAAAATCACAAACCAGCCAAATTAGTAATCCTAGACATTACTCTCAAGCTTACTATTCCTAAAACGATCACTCCAAAAGTAATTCAAGGAGCTGCCTTAAAAAGCAGTAATAATAACGCTTTAGTTGTCAAGGATAAAAATTTAACTTTGCAACATTATACTAATCCAGTAAAAGTCTCACTTAATTCTTACATGGAGTCTCAACTGAGTTCATGGCTCAAATTTTTCTACTTCTTTACTTTCTTGAGAGTATTGAAGAAGCAGCAGACTAATAAGAAAAAGAGATACCATGGATCTAAGAAGAATAAAAACAAAAACATGAAACAAGTGGAAACAGTTCATACCACTATTCCACACAGCTTCGCAGACATCCAGAGATGGAAGAACAGAAAAATGGACACCGAAAGACAGCCTTGGACAAGAAAGCAATCTTGGAACAGAAGACTTTAGCAAAATCTAACAGAAAAGTAAATCAAAACTAAACTAAAAAATCGAAAAATACAAAACAAAAAATAGTAGATAGTCAATATAAAATTCAAAGCATATAAAACCTGCAATTTGTAATTATGTAGATCACTTATAAACATGATGTTTTTATAAATTAGTAGATCAATTTAATGTTCACATAATGAAAATGCCCTCTCAAAAGGGTGCATGTATTCATCGCTTTGATAAATTTCACTTCTTTCATTCATCAAATCTTTTCTTACATCTTTAGCTTGCTCAAGCAGAAGTGGCCACTCTTTAACCAATTCACTGATTTTTTCTTTAGTTCGTTCATCAATACTTTCCTGCCATTCCTTTTCTGGCTGTTGAGGTGGAATCACAGCAGTACTTTTGACAACCTCATTGTATGGATCAACCAAAAACATACATAATATTTTTCTGTGTCCTTTCTTTGTACGGTCATCCAATGCAAATGGAGCAACTCTATGTTGATATCCGTTAGGGAAAATTAACACCCTATTTTGCTCAGCAGTCACAGATCCCAAAAATTGTGTCATATCGTCCCCATCTTGTTTATTAAAAAGATACTCACAGTAGAATTCATCATTCTGTTCATACGGTGGATCTTCAAAACCTGTACGGAAATCAAGTTTTGATTCAGTGATATTGTCTACATCGTAGTAATAAAGTATAGTAGCCACAATATCTTCATTAATACATCCTTCAATGTGCCATGAGCCGCCTTTATAAACTGGATTTTCTGGGGTTAATTCAATGTTAGCTAATTTTACAATAACCTTGACTGTATCAAAATTTTTGATGTCAAACTTGATAGTTTCTGGGTCCTTTAAATACTTTATTTCAAGAGGCTTGACATGGTCTTTCTTTTTCCTTTCAAGTTCGTCCCAAGCATCATCGATCTTATCGTTATCTTCACAATTTTCAACAACATCCCTCAAATCAAAGTAACTCTTGGTATAAATTTCATCATACTTCGGATAAGGGACTTTTATGTGCTGTGGACTCCCGTACCTAGCCAATGTGTAATTTAATCCTGGGATTGATGCATTGAAAACTTTTTCAATACTGTCGTACAAATCAGGATACAATTCAGGATGAAGATTATTGATATAAGATTGGATTTCAAACTTTCCATTAACAACCCCAAACTGACTAGGAAGCCATTGGTACTTCTTTGAAATCCCCCACTCATCTACACCCTTTTTAACATCAGAAACTTCTTTTCCAAACTCACTCAAAATAATATCACTTCCTTTTCTAATAGCAGTTTTTCCATACTGTAAAGGATATAAAGAAGGATGTACCAAATCGACTACCTGATTATCAGAATTAGGATGGTAATCCAAATTTTCACCAAACAGAGCACGCAAAGCATCCAGTTGTTTGATCAATTCTTTCCTAGAGTCTTCAGAAATTGCTTTATCAGAGTATGTTATTTTATCATCAAAGGCAATCACAAATCCCTGGTCTTCTAACCCTTCAAATTGATTTGGAAGTTTTTCAAACCACTCCAACTCTTTTTTGACAAATTCAAAAATAGAATCGACGTTTTGTTTGAAAGCGGGAAACTCAATTTGGTCAGAAACTTCTTTCTTCCATTTGTTGAATATTATTGAATCTTTGTATTTGGTTTGCCAGTCTGGTTTTTCACGAATAAGTGCTGAAATTTCATAAATCAGCCATTCGTGCTGGGTTCTAGCTGTAGGACCATATCCTTGAAATGGAAACCACCATGGTACAGGAAATATAGATTTCAGGAGATTTGGCATTATAAAATTATAAAGCTATGTGTCTGAATATTTAAATTGCATTTTACGAAAAGTTCGTATTTAATTAAAGGTTTATGCACAACCCACGCTGCGAAATCTTGCAATTACGGGGTAAAAAATATCATCTTTAGGCACGAAACTTTAAACAGGGGACATGCTCGTTTATTTTTCACCGATATAGGCTTTCTTATTCCAGGCTTGGCCTTTCATATTCAATCTTAGATCGTGCAACAATTGTCTGGTTTATTATCTTACATTATTATCTTACAGCATTCTAAAAAGAGATACGCTTGAGATAAAATATACGAGATACGGAAAATTGAGAATACAAATTAAGTTTTGTAAAATGCAAACAAAATCGAAACGCACCAATTCACTGTTTCTTAAATTTTTCACCACCAATTTTTCACTACCTAGGTCAAAAAATATGAAGGTTTATAAACCAGCTTATGATTATTAGAAACAAAAAAGAAGAGCCAGCCCGATGCGGGGCTCGAACCCGCAACCTTTTGATTAAGAGTCAAATGCTCTACCGATTGAGCTAACCAGGCTCTTGTGTTCATCGAAATGCCTCTGGTTAGCCATCACCAGCCGAATTTATACCATCACAGCCAAATTTCAGTAAAACTTTCAACTCGCTTGTTTTTTCATCCTCAGGACTTCAGTTTTTGTCAGACAAGTAGAAAATGTGTTGTTATACCTTATAACATGAAACCCTCTAATTTTTTAGTTTCCAAATCAATTTAGATCATGAACTTTTCTATCAAAACTCAAGCTTTTGCGGATGACCTTGTCTCATTTCTTTCCCTCAATGGCAATGGGGACTCCATCACGGTGAACAAGTAAATAGAGGTTTTCGAGCTGTTATCTAACAGTCTAGTAAATTCATCTGCTTCAATCCCGAAAAGGGTACTCGAGATTCAATTCTTGACTTCCCTTTGAAGGATATATTAACAGATGAAATAAATACTTGGGAATATCATGTTAAGGTACTAAATGGACTCAAACAACACAAAAACTACTTAACATCGCCAACAATTCTACTTTTCGGAATCTCCCCATAACACATAGGGAAAGGGTCCCCATACGTATGTTTCTTCTATAGTATACTCTAGGGACTTAAATACACCCATGTCGTTAGTTTGTATTGTTTTCTATACTATCTTATACCCACTTTCATACTATAATAAATAGATAATAGATAAACATACATGACAATAACACCCAGCATAATTATCTCGGAATAAATGCAAAGATGGGAAATCTGAATCAACATATCATTCCACTACAAACAGAATTGAAGATGAAAATTTTAAATTTTGAACGTTTGTGGGTTGTGTAATTTTCTTTTTGATCCATAGTTTTTGGGTAAAATGTTTATTTATAGTGAATATCAAGTTCTTTAACAATTTCATGTTAGGTACTTCATTTCCTTAACTAATTAATACAGGAGAATCAACATTGCTGAAATCAAGTTGCAGCTGCAAAAACTGCGAAATGTCAAAAATATAATATTCAGGAAAATATAAACTATCTAAAAATGGCCAGACTTATTATTAGTCCAATGTTCTACTATCCTTAATACTGCCCTAAAATTAGCATATCATGCAAAGAATTTTTTTACTTGACATAGAGTTCACGAAGCACACTGGCATCATAAAAACTTCAAAATGTATGCTGAAGTAAAAACGAGCTTGGGCTTGCATTTACAAAATGTATTATGTTGAACACAGAACTAATATTTAAGAACCCACTTGCCTTGTCATGATTCAACTTTAAATGAACTTCCCTCCCGAGATTATAGACAAAATATTATCATATCTCCCCCAAGAAACAAAAGATGCTTTCTATCAAGGTCTTGATAAAGTAAGCCATATAAGGTCAGAAATCATTATAGGTGGTGACTATAATGAGGATTATCAGCAAGCTCTCGTTAACCTGATATGTATGAACAAGTCTTACATGCCAAGTATAATTCATAGTGTTAAAGACCTTGTAAATTTTCACTACCTGCCACCATATTTTCCTATTGATCAATCCATAAAACTCACATTTTATGAAAGTACTTGGTTCAAACTATTGCATAAAACCCATTCAGATTTACTCATGTGTTATACCATTAACCTTAAAGATACTTCCTACATGCGGTCCGAAATGAATTATAAATTTGGCGTTCTTACTTCAGTCAGTGGAGGATATATTCCTAGACGTTTTAGAGGAGTGAATTTTACAGATCCTTCTGATGAACCAACAATGAAGCTTTTAAATACTAAAGGCTACGATGCGCATATACCAACAATCCGTACATTTAAATTACTCCAGTCACTCGAAGTAAGTACATGTCTTGATCCAAAAGACTTATCAGAGCTCGGTTTGAAAATTTTAGACTTCGTAGAACCAGATACAGATTTTTTGTTTGCTGGTACTCAATTCACTTGTTTGAAAAAGCTAACGATAACAGGATGTCATGCAGAAACGAAAATGAAAAACCTCAATAAACTTACTGGTTTAGATTACTTATATTTAAACTATAAAACAGCTTATAAAGTCACAATTCCTGAATTCCCCGAAAATTTAGAGAAGTTATACTTGATTTTCCCCAGTGGTCCTTGTGGACATGTCAGAAATAATATTCATTTGCCTGATTCTTTAAAAACTTTGGAAGTTCACCATACGCATTTACCAATACCTATCGTAATGCCAAAAGAAATTGAACATGTAAAATTGATATATCAAGCAGGTCCACCAAATCGGAACTTCTACCAGGTTTTTAAGTCCCTTCCTAAATTGAAAATTTTAGACTTTCACATTAAGCATCCTTTCAATGAATTACCACTTCTGCTTTCGCTTGGTGAGTCATTAGAATATTTACTGCTTGAAATAGACTTTCGAAGTGATTTTAAAATATCACATCTTTCAAACCTCAAAGAAGTTAACCTTTTTGCCACTAAGGGATCCCTTGCATTCAATGTAGTTCTTCCACCCAACTGTGAAAGAGCACTTTTTCAAAATTTTTGCGCTCGAGAACATGGAATACAAAAAGTTGTATTGAATGAAAGTTTGAAAACCTTGGAACTGCATATTGACTTTTATTATAATCTGTTTCCAGAATCATTGGAACTTCTTAAGATGAGCCTGAATTATGTTCCCAAGTTTCCTCCTAAACTTATAGCTGCAATTATTGAGCACCTCCCATCCCGAAATTCTCAAGAATCACCTATCGTTGATCCATATATTCCCGAAACTTTGAGAGTACTTCTGTTTCATCTGCCTTCATTTTATCCGTTTGAATATCTTCCATATTTGAAAAGAATACGTTGCTTACGTTTATCTGGGTTTCCATTTCTTAATGCAGGAACATGGGACTTGAGCAATACTTCATTGGAGCTGGTGTATTTGGATACAGCAGGAACTGGTTCTATCGTGCTTCCTGCTTGTCTTAAAACCGTCAAATGTGTTCATATCTCGGAAAATGGCGTTTTGACATCCCTATTTGAAAACAAAGATAATGCGATTATCAAAGTCAAAAGAAATGCAACTACCGTCTGCTACCAAGATTTTCAAGGGGTTTTGATGAGACACATAATACTGACTAATCCCTACAGATTTGATTTTCGTAATTAAATATTATGACCTTGTCAGAATTTTTTGAATAATTAAAAAGGTGTGTACATGTTAATAAATGATCCTATTTTTCGCAGCCATCGTTTGTTTTCTTAACAACCCCATTGTTTTATCAATGTCACCTAGTAACCAAGTAGGTTCTCGAAGGTTGTTGTGAAATTTGGGTTTAAAAATCAAATGATTCTATTATTTTGTTTCTTTGTCCTGTATGAGGTGCTTTAATTCATGTGCACTTCGTCTACGTTCACACGAAAAGGTACACGAAATGAGACGAGGCTGAACAGATTAACACAATGTGCGGCACACCTATATGTATTTTGCCACTGTCAAAACCCCACAAAATGGGCATATACTATTGATTTAGATATGTTCTAATTCTTGCTGTTACTTGAGAAAAAGTACTTATATTCAAAATTTCAACTGACAGTGTGAAGCGTGTAAATCGAGAAATTCAAAATCTTCTGTTCAACAGGCATAATTCGAAAAAGGTTAGCCATACGAAAAGTCTTTGCGTCGGTGTCATGGTCTCGAAATTCCGCGTATATTTAACAATCTATTATATCTTGGCTGTATGCAGATACTTTGGATATTTTGCGAGAAATAGGAAGCTCCATACAATAGATGTTTCTTAACAACATGCTTAGTAAATTCTGACGAGTACCCGTAAAGCTGACCCCCGTTTTGGTGGCAACAAAACTGAATATAAATAAAGTACTTTTCCTTGAGTATATGGTTACGATAAATTTATGACAAATGGAAAGCAAAAAGTTAAGATAGTGGTCAAGAAAATGCCCACCCGGAGAGCTGAGGAAATTGAAAGAAAACGGCTCGATCTTGAAGGGAAACTTGAACTGGCAAGAAATATATTAGAGCAGGAAACCCTGTTTGGTGATACTTATGTTACTTGGGAAGAATTGGCTAAGTGGACTTTCAGAATGGAACAACAAGTGTTGGCTATCAATAAAGAATTTAAGAATATTAAATATTTTCTTGAAAACAACTCTATTGAAGTTGATGAAACAGAAAAGAAAAAAATGGCCATTGATCCAGATGATCCTATAGAAAAGTTCAAGAGTAAGCTAAAACAGTTATCAGAAAAACCATTAAAAGCATTTAATGATAGAAATTGGGAACTGAACCATTTGAATTCAAGGAGAGAGTTTGAGCATTTGGCCAGTGAATATTATAGGGCTCTTCATAAGAGAAATAAACAAGCAAAAAATAAGAGTCCCATTTATTCTTTCCCAATTTTAGATCCAAGCAGCAGTTTGGAATTTAGTAATTGGATTTTCCAACTTTATGAAGCAAAATATCAACACTACATTTCTGACACTGCAATTTATACCAGATACAAAATTGAGTATGGGAAAAATAGATCTGTTTTAGATAAGGTTCTAACTAAGAACATCAAAACATTTGCCCAATATTTTAACGACGGTGACTATCTTGTAGGAATAAAATTGGACTGGCAGTGGATCTTATCCTTAGTCATCAACTTGCATAGAGAAGCAAAAACAGAAGCATTCAAGGTTAAAACGAAACAAAGAATCATGTTTGTAGTATAGATAGTATTTACAGATGTAAAAAAGAAAGGACCAGCCCGATGCGGGGCTCGAACCCGCAACCTTTTGATTAAGAGTCAAATGCTCTACCGATTGAGCTAACCAGGCCCTTTTTTGATATTAAAAGTGAAGGATGATAGTGTGGTTCTGGGAGAAATTGTCTTAGCATGTCCTAAAACCATTTTTTTTCGAGGTTCTAGGTAATTTTACCATGTTCTTTAGCTTCTGAGATATCTTTTGAGATATTTGACCTAACTTTGACGAACTTGTTCTCACTTTTTCGCTGGATTTTCCGTCATCTTCCATACGCAAATTTTCAACACCATGGTCAAACTTGTGTGGAACTAAGTTTATGCCCATCTAATGAAACTAGTTATTGTAGTTTGCTCGATTTGAAAGACTTTATGTTAGCTTTATTGAATCCTGAAAAAACTACGTTCCATGATAGAATAAGTTGCTTGAAACTGACCCTAAAAGAGAAAAGGAGGTGTAAAATCAACACTCTTTATCCTATATATACTTTTTTTCTTAATTTAGACTAATAAAAATGAATCAGCAGCTTAATTGATGCCTAATCTTGAACAAGATGAAGCCTACAAAGATGAAAAAACGACATCACTAGAAGTTTCTTAACCTAGTTCTCCATAATTATAATCATTTGAGTAGAAATTTATTACATTCAAAAAGCAGTAGCAACATTACATGAACCCTTTTAGTATTGCAATGAATGAAATTTTAAACTAAAAGATTAAATTTCCAAAACGAAAATCTTCACTATAAGAGAACGTCCTTGGCTTGTAAGACTTTTGATGATGTGTAGTGTTCCGATTGTATACCAAGTAGAGGTTGATAATCTGCGGTTAAAATTTGTAAAGTTTCTGGCTGCAAAATAAATCAAATCTGAAGAGAATATTTGAGATGAAAAGTAAAAAAGTGGTGGCATACATTTGTTTATGAGTGAAACAGTAAAGAAAGGAATGGGTATTCATGATTTTAGTTAGGTTGATTTCATGACAACAAAGATATTTTGGATTCGAAAGTTGACTTCTCCATGTTTTTTTAATTCTCGTTGAAAGCTGTAAAATTCACAAATAAAATATTTTACGCACCCGGTGAGCTTAAACCCGGCTTACAATAAATGTACATCTCAACAAATACTATCAACTGATACGAAATCAAACAAAGTTTTACAATTAGCATATTAGTTTGTAAACCTTAAACCCATATGACTTTTAAAAACAATTAGAGTAATGGTCATGAACCACCCTAAACTCCCCGAGATGTTGAGAGCAAGGGAAAATGTTCCTAAAATACCCGGCCGTTTGTGCGCGAGCAATTTTGTGCTTGTGAATTAGGCAACTGAGAGTGAGACAATGGACTTACGGAACTTGAGACCCATGATTAACAGTAAGGTAAAAACATAACCAGAAGACGTAAAATCTTCGAAACAACGTAGTATATAATTTGAAGCTTATATAGTTTGATGACAAGTAATTCACTCGAGGGATAGCCTCGGGTGTAACGAAAAAACACAAAAGTATCCGCCTGCGATGCGTGCGCCTCCCATTCATCACCCAAAAATCTGGGGAATTAAGGGAAATCATTCCATTTACCCGGGATTTCTGGAGAACCGCATATTATTTATATATTTTATCAGGAGTTTACCACCTTTTGTGAATCTAAGTTGTTTTTATTTGATGCCAAAGAGAAGTGATAGTAGTGATAGTGACAGTGGCTTATCTGCCAGTCAAAGAAAGGAAAAGGCCAAATTAGATAAAGATTCTTCAAATTTTAAATTAATCAATACATCATCAGGTCCAAGAGTTAGTCAGGCTTGTGATAGATGTAGAATTAAAAAGATTAAATGTGATGGGTTAAGACCATGTCTTAACTGTTCCAAAATAGGATTTGATTGTAAAACCAGTGATAAACTTACGAGAAGAGCATTTCCTAAAGGATATACTGAAAATTTAGAGAATAAAGTAAAGCAATTAGAAGAAGAAAATAGAAGATTAAAATTAGAATTTGGTGAACCTACGGGTCAAATAAGTACTCAAACACAAAATCAACCAGTTCTTCAAGTTCCAAATGAAAGACAGGTTACTTTGTCTACAAAGACAAATACTGTACAAATAAACAATCCAATTGATCAAATTTTTAATCTCGATAAAAAAGGTATTATTATTGGTAATGATAATTTAAATTTCGAGTCTCAGTTCAACCACTTATTGATCAACTTAAACTTACCATTTTTGAAGATAACCAATAGTCATAATTATTTACTTGATGATCCAAATTCATACTTGTATCATCCATCATCTGCTTCATATAACCTGTTTCATAATAGAGATTTGAACGTCATATACAACCCTTTGACATCTATGAATAAGACTCATGATAATTATATGGGAGGAGCATCAAGTTTAACCAATAATGAATTACCCATAGATATTTATGACTTATTTATAAAGCTTATCAACAACTTCAAAAAGATTTTTAATAACAAAAAGGAGTTGGATAATCAAATCACCCAGTTCTTTCTCACCTATAATATTTTCATCCCAATCTTTGACTATAAAACTTTTATGGAGAGTTACGATAATTTTCACACAATGTACCCATTTATGTTCACATATGATGATGCTACTATCAATGGGTTTAATCTTCTGAATAATGATTACAGTGTGGTGAATGAATATCTTACTGTGGTGATCCAAATCTACGCTATTGTGATGATGAATGATCCAACTATAAATTTGAATTTATTATTGAATCATTCTAACCCATACTATTCACTTAACAGCAAAATCTCATCGAAGAATAAAAGTGTAATTAGGTCTATTTACGACTTTCTTCCTTACTTCAATGTTTTTCATGTTTCTATCAACCAGTTGCAAACGTACATATTACTTTTGTACTATTCATTGTTGACCAACAATAAGGAAAAATCATTGATTCTTTCCTCTTTGATCAACTCATTTATTGGTATTCTCGGAATAAACTTGAACTCCAAGAATCTTTTCTTTAACGACTTATCATTGCAAATTCAACAAAAAAGGGACAGAGTTAAGATTTTCTGGGTGTTTAAAGTTCTCTTGAAATGCTTTAACTTGAAGTTCGGATTTAAACCTAGTTTAAATACAACTGTTATTAACCCAGTTACAATTGACAGATATTTCCAGTTGACTCCTGAAAAATTGAGTCTGTTGTTGGATGAGCTGACCCCAGTTAAAGAAGGTGATACAGATCACGATGAACACATTGATGAGTTATTCAAGACTTTATTGAAACCCAGTGTGGAGTTTCTTAACTTGGTGAATGTTATTATTCCTTCGTCTTTCTCTCCTAATTATTACCAGTATTTGAAGGGTGGTAATCAGAATAAAAAGAGTGCTCATCATCACCCCAAAAGTTTAGACTGGATTTTAAATGATGATGATGGGGATGGAAATGACGGAAACTTGAATTATAATTTCAACCAATTCGTTACTATTGATAATAATTTAATTCAGTGGAGAGAATCTTTGAAGACGAAAACTCTAAACTTACTTCCCTTGGAGTACAAGATGAATTTGCCAAAATTACCATATGGTGACGGAGATAATACTCTTTATCATTGCATCAATTTTAAAGAGATGAAAGATCTTGATGCTGCTGGTGTATCTCTTGAAGGTCTTGAATTTTACCAAGAGAACGGATTACCTGATGTGAATATGGCTGTTAAACTTATACAAATTCAGTTGAATTTCCACTATTTGATCATTAGAAGTCTGAACTACCTTAATTTTATTGTCGATAAGGAATTATCTAATAACTACTACGGAAGAATCATTGATATTTCTAAGGAACTTTTGGCATATTTTGTTGTGGTTTTCAGGCATATCACGCATGCAGTTGATGGTGCCAACGATTCTTCAATGGTATCAAAAAGTTTCATTCATCACAATCCACATAGCACTGGAACAAACCCCGTGATTTTGGATAGTTTAGGGTTGGATGTTGATGAAGACGGGTTTGTTATAAATGACTTTTCAGCAAAGAGAAGAAGATTAAGTAACCAAACCCCAAGTTTCAGTTTCAAGAGTAAAATCATTCCTCCTTCTCCCTATAATTTCATGTTGAATGGATTATCTATGTCAGTGATTAATCTCAAGAAAACCATCATTCTTCAAATGCTTTACATTCTTATTTGTTCGATTAAGTTCATTAAGAAAAACAATGATATTGATCACTCCTTGCATGAATTAATCCATGCTAGTGTTGATGTATTTATCAAGGTATTCATTAATTATCAGTTGAATTCGAAGAAGAAGAATTCTAACGGAATATCTAAATTGAAGGAAGATGAATTGTACAATAAATTAATGAATGATGAATTGAAAGACCAAATTTTGAGAGAACAAAGAAGTGATGATGACGAAAACGAAGAAGATCCGGTTGACTTCCAACTTGAATTTGAAAGCACAGACTATTTCAATGGATTCAACCAAATATCTGAAATCGACTGGGACGATGAAGAAATGGATGAAGATTTGAAATACTTGAAGATATTAAAATTCGTCAAGTACAAAATGAGTCAAATCAGAGAAATAGCTAAAAGAAGAAGGAAATTGAAGAATAAATTACAAGCTCAAGAATCAGGAATTTCACCTGTTAAACCACTGGATGGTACAAATAATGTACAAGGAGCTTCAAATAAGCCCACTGAATATAATGCACCACCTTCAATTCATAATTTTTACACTAGTGGTACATCTAAGTATCCACCAAATTTACCCAAAATCCCCACCATATCTAAACTAGATTACCTTTTACCAGAGGACAATTTTCCTACCCACACGATTACAAATCTTCCTGGGAAATACAAAGATTATGTAACAACTTCAGGTAAAGACGAAGAGCTAATTAAAAGAGAAAAGTTGGCCGTTAATGATTTAATGAGTTTAAAGAAAGGCCACGGATCACCTCCAGGAATTAGTAACACATGGAAACAATCTACGCAAAATCCAAGTGAAAGTCCAAGGTAATTGAAAGTCCAAGGTAATTGTATAATTATGTATACTACATTTAATTTATTTCTCCACAATTAAAACACGATTCTATTGTTTTCATTTTAGTCATTCGTGTATAGCCATCTATTTCTCCTCATTTCGTGTGCTCTCATTTGTGTGCGATAAGATAAGGCTTTAGTTCCTGTACAAAAAAGTCCCCACACTATCGCGGGTATAAATCAGTAGTGAAAGTCTTTTAATTAATTATTATGATTTATAATATCTTTAGTAAATTTACCCAAAATGTACCTGTAACTAATACCAATTCTTTAAAAACAACTCATGAATCAGATACTTTACCTGTTAACAAAAACCTCCTTAGTGTTAAAAATGAGGATTTGAACAAAAAGCAGAAAATCCTCGGGTCTTCCGATAACTTAATTGTTGGATTGTAATATAAATTAGCTGGCTAATTAGTTAATAAATATGAAGCAACGATACTTATATCTTGCTGGTTATGGATATCGAGTGTTTCCAATTTATACCTTTTTTCTTCATTTACGTGTATTTCATAAAGGTTTTCGAGGGCACATTCTCTTACTTGAGGTGATTTATGCTTGAGGAGAGATACAAGTCTTTTATAACTGGTTATACTAATTTTTGAATCTGTTGATCCAACAAGCATTTGCATCAAACGAATCGTTAACCTTAGTCTGTTTATGTTTGTACAGTTGATTTGAAGATTATATGTTTTAGCATATAATGGTGACAAATATTCTACTGGGAACTCAAAATTTGCTTCAAATAGCTTGATAATAAGATTAAGTGCATGTACGTATTCTTTGAGTACCCTTTGCAGTTCTACAGGTTTTTTAGTACACAAAGTAAATATTTCTTTGAGCACAGATTTTTTTGCACCTAAATCTAATGACTGCAAATAAAGATAAAACTGCTTGAATGACTCTTTTAAGTTTTCTCTATCACCAGTTACTCCTCCAGCACTAAATATCACCCCTCTCCAAAACAGCTGGGTATCTTGACTTAGTTTATGGATATCATAGTATTTGAATAGCTTTTGGTAGAAGTCTTTATCGGCTATACTGGTAAGATCAAGATCTATTCCATTTAATCGTGAAAGAATTTTAAATGCTTTATGCCGAAGCCTTCTAATTGGTTCTCCTGCAAGTCTCCAAAGAGATTCTTTTAGTATCAAACCTGGACTAAAATCAAGCAAGTGATCACTTAAAAAATCAAGCATCGAGCCTCTGATTTTGCTACCAACATCACCCTGCTCAGTTGTTGTATAATCGTTCAAGAGTACAACAAGTTTATTCATCTGATCAGTTGATATGTTTACTCCCAATTGATATGCACCATGTAAACAATCAATCATACTGAATCTCAATTCATAGTCTACATTTGGAGAGTGAACTAATTGCAACAACAGGTCGATCTGAGAACTGGATAAAGTTCGTAGGAAAAATACACTTTCTGCTAATGAAAGATTAATATGCTTTTTAATAATATCAACGCTTGAATCTGATATTTCAATACTATGTTCAGACATAGTAGAGAAGAGATCCTTCAAATTCCCACTCAAAGGTTGCCTCCAGTGAACTGCAGTTTCAACAAATGAATCCAAACCCAGCAAATTACCTTTTGTACAGTCGAGCTCTTGATATTTGATCAAATCCTCTGCTAGTTCCTCACCTGAAACATCAAATATAGTCGTGGTATTCACCCCATTGTTCATCCATAGTTCACTCTTGAGGTATAATTCATGCTCAAGACCTGTGAACAAATCGCCTATCAGATCTACTGAGTAATTTTGTTCAATACCAATATCAAATATTAAACCTGTATCTTTATTTAATATTTGGTTTAATTTGGCAGAGACTTGTTTTTGGAACTTGAAGTTCTGGTTGTTTTTCCTTATACTTCGAGTTAACATACCAATTAATAAACCGTTATTGAAACCTAAATCAAATAAAGAATCAACTATACTCAAAGAGCCCGCAACAGTGCCTACTTTTTGTGATGTAAATGTTTCCATGAACAGAACTATCTGCTTTCCTTTTTGCTTAGGATCTTCGGACTTGATGATACAACTTCCTAATCTACCCATTAGTTCCTGTAGAACAGCTATAGCACATCTGCGAATTATTAAGTCCTCATCTAAAACAGTCACTTCTATAAGATCAAGTAATATATGGCTTAACAAGCGTGGATTTTTCTCTTCTAAAGCGTAGACGGTTTTGGTGTTCAATGATCTGATCATACTCCAAAGAATGAAACAGGAAGTATCTTTCAATTGGTTGTTCATACTGGACCCATTTTCCTGTATATCAGCAAACAATGTTTTGTGAGTTATACTTATGATTATAGGATAAAGATGCAATGGTAGGTTTTTATTTAATGCCATGTACCCCAAATAAAGCAAGATAGTATGGTATGAAACAAACGATATTTGGTTGAAAGAAATATCAATATTGGTAAATTCTGAGATCTGGGGAGTCTGTGTTTCGGGTATTTCTATGCCCAAGCCTAATTTATCAATTAAATACACTATTATCTGTTCGTGATAGTTCACTATTTTCACCAAACTTTTGTTGATTCCACAGAGTGATTTGGCAATTGCGTATCTCAACTTCGTACCCAATAAACCTTGATTCTGCTCTAGAATATGATTCATTAGATCATTAAGAATGCTTTCGATAAAATCAAATCGAAGGGTTTCTTCATTTGCAGCTCTAACTCCTATTTTGCATAAACATTTGATCACAAACAAAGTATTTAAACTGGTAGTATCATTTGAGTCAATTAGGTTTATTTCATGAACGAGTATTTTATCGTATACCTGATTTACAAATCCACTTATCAGCTCACTGGGACATAATTTAAGCAATTTATTCAACACCATAAGGTGACCCAATTTTTCCTGTGTTTTAATAGAGTCCCACTGTTCAAATATTCCGTTCAAGTAGTCAGCTAAATAGCCTTGTTCAATCAAATCAGGTCGACTTAAAAATCTAGATATAAGCAACAGAGCACACAATTGATTCTTTGAACCGTTTGAAAATTTCTTCAATTGTAGCAAGCCTATTTGAAAGAAATCATCTATCATATCCTTTTTAAAAGGAAACGGAACCAAAACTAAATTTGAAAGCCATAAAAGGTAAAAGAATATTTCATTCTCGTGTAAGTCACGATTGGATAGTACATTTAGTATATCTACCACCTTATAGACATCACTTGATAAGTAATTGGAGACGATATTGAATCCTCTGACTTTCGAAAAAGTGTATACAATGTATCCTACGGCTCGGGTGATATCATTAGCTGGATTTGACAAGAATAGATCGGTGAGTATGGAGATGAATTCAGGTAAACTGGGGTCTAGCTGAGTTGGAGATTCTTCAAAACAGTTTATGAGCTTTGTAAGACGATCTATATTCTGGGGGTCATGTTTTTTCGGTAATTCACGAATGAGTTCAAGTATCTGTTGAAGTAATTGACCAGAATTAACACTTGCAACCGAATCCATAAGTCAATTTGTCGCGCGATTACACGACTTTTTTTTGAACTGAAAAATTCTCATCAACAGTTACAAGATGTCTGGAGTAACAAGTGCTAAGAATGCGTTTTATAAGATCACACAGCTCAGATCAACGATAGGTATGCCTCCTGTTGTTCGTAAGAACATGGAAGCCTTGGGTTTAAGAAAGAGATTTCATGTTAAGTACCAAAGAGTCTCACCATCTACTGCTCACAGGCTACTTAAAGTGAAAGAATTGGTTAAGGTTGAATTAGTTGATGAAGCAAAGACTCCTGAACAATTGGCTACCGAAAGAAAGTTTCCTAAGGGATTTGAAATCGAGTCAGGAAAGGCCATTAAGTCTTATGAATAAGTAGACTGCAAGAAAGACTTCAGACTACAATTAGACTGGCAAAAGGACCAAAAAGACTACAAGTCTAGTCTGATTAAGAGAATTTGCATAGAGTAGTGTTCCCTACACTACATGTATATAAGGGTTAATATATAACGGACAATGTTGCAAAAGTCTTACAAGACAGTATAGTCTATAATTCTCTCATACTGTTTGATTAGTTATCTTCAGAACAAAGATTCGAAGTAATCAAGCTAAATTAACCATCTTCAAACCCTTGAATTTTGCTTCTAATTGCTTTGTTTAATTATAAAATTGACCCAATCACGTTGTTTCTCGAATTTCTATTGCACGTTTTTAATATTAATAGAACTACAATTGTAGGGCATCTATCGTTCCCAAAATTTCTCTACAGTCATAAACTAGCCTCTTCTTTACTCCCAACACGATATTTAGGGATAATATTGACAAATAAAAAAAACTACAAAAACCATCAATTTGATTGGCTCATCACAGATTTATTGTGAGACGGTTGAAAACTAATCTTGAAAAATATTAAAACATCATCAGATTTTTCTAACCCCGGTTAAAATCCACCATAATACCAAGTAAGAGGCGTTTAAGTAAACAATCCAGTTGATAAAGTGATTTGAATTACTTTACCTCATTTTAAACTTATAGATTCAACTATTCATCCATTTTTCCCATTTCATTTTCCATCCAATAAAACACAATGCATTTCGTAGTTAGAGGTGTACCAAAAAATTTATTCACTTCCACATTTGCTGTTTGTTTTGCACTTGTGGGTGCTAACTCATTCCTTCCATGTCCTGTGGATTCAAACTACAATAACGATTCAAAAATTGAAGGTAAATTGAGAGCTCAAGCAGACCTTGCGCAAAATAAATATCCTAAAGAGTCTAAGTAGCTGCAGGTTTATTGAAAAGAGTGGGCACATATACTCAGATCAAGAACAGTTTTATGACTATAATAACGAAAAAATTAAATAGTTACAAGCATAGATTTACCAAGCTAGGTTTATTGCATCTTGTATTTTACTTGTATCATAGCATCAATATATAACGAACAATTTAATGGTGTAGAGAGATTTTCTGGCAGAATTAGCTTATCAGAGCATATTTGATCAGAATTGTTAATAGGGCTTTGTCAATCAAAACACTCAAAAGGTTTGAAAATTGAACACTAGAAACAAAGGTTGGGAATCCGAAGACCTGAAAAATGAAGACCTGAAAAATGAAGACTTGAAAAATGAAAAATTGAAAATCAAAAAGTTGACAATTAAAAGCTTAAACCACTGATCTGTCTAAGTATAACTTGCAAGAATGAACGGATCAATATAGAGTTTGCTTAATGACATAAAAATACCAACGATCTTGAACTAAAATTGAAACTTTAGATGTTTAAATTTGCACGGCACACGACCAGAATTTGAACTAAAACTATTGAAACAGATATCAAAGTTTCCCAAATACGAATATGCCATAGAAATAAACTTTTCTTTGTTCATGTTTATCCAATAGGCTTAGTAGCTTCCAGTACACATAGACAGAAAGGCTTAGGCTATCTAATCTCCAGCTGCAAAGTCCGAACCCCTAAGAAAAATATCCAGGATAGAATTACTGTAAAGAGTATACAGAAAATCCCAGCCCTACAAACCTGAACTTAGCTGTTTACATAAATTCCAATTATATAGTTTCGATACTTATTTAATAGAAAGTTATCCTGCATGTATCGCACAGTTCCAAAATAGTTGCAAATAAAAATACAAACAATTATGATACCGCAATAGGAAAATATATTTAAATGTTAGATGCACTTAGAAGTACTTATATAAAAGGATACTTCGCTTACACTCCCCACTAAGGAAGGATAAGTCAGTCCTTTTTCAAATTTTACAATGTCTGCTTCAACTGCAAACTACTTAACTTCTTTAGAGTACACTTTTCCAATCTATGATAGCACAATTGAGGTAAGCCCAAATTACCCAAGAGATGCTATTCTCAACCACACCTTGAAACTTCCAAGACCAAGACCAATTCCTCAGCCAGCAAGATCTAATGAACCAATAAATAGTACCCTTAACTCAATTGGATTTTCTGGTCTAGATAGTCCTTTACAAGATATCTTACAGGTCAGCAGAGACTTGATTTCGAAGTATACTGAATCTGTTAAAAATAGCGAAGCTCATCAAGTTGCTCCTCAAGTATTTGCTCCACCACCTCCAATAAGAACGGACTCAATTATAATTGCAAAAAGACAGGAAAATGATAGAAGAGGATCTAACAGATCCACACCAATAAGCAACAAAACTACCTTCCTTTCACCTTCAGGTAAGGCGAAAAGAAACTCAACTCCAATTGCAAAAAGAAAAATATCTTTGAACCTTAAACAAAAGTTCTTAAAAATGGACCAGGCTTCTTTGATAAATATTACAAAACCAGATACCCAACCAGCAGCTATGTTATGGAGTGATAATAAGGAAGACGAAAATAATGATATAGATGATTCAGATTATGATCACCTTGCATGCCATGCTGACAACATTATGAGAATGGCAGTTGATTCTACAATGTTAGGATCTACATTCAATTCCAGTTTCTCTTCTAGTTTCTCCAATTCTTTTATGGCTGAAAACAATGAGAAAGACTTCTTTGACAAAGAGGCAAAGAAAATGATACTTGATGGATTAAACTTTTGATAGATGTATTATTATATATACAAACGTTACTGAAATAAATGTAGGATGTATTTAAGGTCTCTTTGGTCGTAAAAATGGTCGTAATGTCTATTATAGCCTTCGATATTCTCGTTTGTTATATTTGGCTCTGAAGGTTCTGGTAAACTCGAAATTTCAACATTTTCATCCATTAGTAATGATAAGTTGGGGTCCATTCTGATTATTTTAGCAGGTATAGTTTTCAAATGTTCACGAGCTCTTATACCGATTTTACCATGGTCTTTGATGTAGTAGTAAAGGTAGTATTCAAGTTGCGAAATGAAATTGCCTCTCAAGATAGATGATATGAATAATGAGTACTGTAAATGAGTGATTTCGGTTTTATTCCTCAAATACTTGAACAAGTGTAGCGAAACCATCTTGGAAGAACTTGAATTGGAAAGACTGTTCAATATAATATTGTACAGGTCGACATCTAGCCAGTCTTTGAATCGAGGGTCTATTGATTGTAATGTTCCAAGGATTTGTACGATACCTGAAAAGTTCTGGTAAACATTCACATGGTTGAGAAGACAGTTTACAAAGAGTGTTATGGTTTCTTTCTTCATATTCTGCTCTTTGATGTACAGAATGTGGGTATTGGTGAAATTAGCAAGTGTTTCTGTATTGGCCAAAACGTTCCCAAAAGCAGAAGCTTCAATGTTTGTATTAGAAAGCTTGGTGGGAATTTCTTTCTCTTCTGTCTCGTCTTCATCTTCAAGAGGTCTATCCCTGTTACTTACTTTCAAGTCAATGTGCTTATCATAAACTTGGAAACTGAGGAATTTCTGTGACATGTAGTGGGTGATATCTTTGTAAGTTAAAGGATCAGTTTTATCACCCCTATAGCTTGAAAGCACATCAAGTATACGTTTTACACTTGAATCTTTATAGGCTTTCAAATCACTGGGTTTAAGCAGCTGAATGTCGTCTTTCACTGAACAGTATGCTTGCACGATCATGGTGAACAAATCCTTGCTAACAGCTTTTTGGCCTGCCATTACTCTGTGAACATAAAAGGATTCAATAAGTGCTAATGAATGAGTAACATCTCCATTACTTGATAGTATTCCCAAAGTATCATATATCGTCAGTTCATTCAAATTCCTGTCTTTGAATAAATCAGAGAGTTTGGTGCTGAATAAAATATCCTCATTGTTCACCACTCCTGAACTGAATCCTTTCATGATGTAGTTATCATATACAGTTCTTGTTAGTTCATAATGTGCTTGTCTACATGCAATAGAAAGACTATCCGTATAGACAGATTTGGTCAAAATGCTTTCTTGATTTGGATTTTCAAATTTTTCAGTTTCCTCTTGATTGATTTTGTTAATTAAAAGGTTCAAGTTATCACAGTCTTCTGATTCAATTAAAAGACGTAGTAAATTTGTACTTGGTAAGATATGGGAAATAACCAATTTATTGTCCTTAAGATGATCGAATGCTTTGAGATAGCAGTCGACTGCAAGTTCAATTTGCCTGCTCATACAGTAAGAATTTATGAATCTCGAATAATAAAGAGCTCTTGTCTTGGTACTGTCAAGATGCTTACCCTGGATTTTTTCATCCCAAAACTGCTTTAAATCACCCAAAACTTTGTGGTCTCTTGTTCGTATTCCCCTTAAAGTATGGTACAAAACCTGGTGAGATGGGCTCAGTTTAAAAGCATTTACTCCAATAGTTAAGGCTAGTGAGGACACTCGCTCATCGCGTAGATCACTACATTGTTTAAGCAATTCGAGATATTGGCCGTTGTGAAATCTTGTTTGGCCCACAGCTTTAATGGCCTCGGGATACTGTCTATTGTGTATGTACGCTTTTAAGGCATTGAAAGTCTTTGCATAATCAGATTCTTTCATACTGAGACATTTCAATTTCGCATTTCTAAAAATCGTTGAGATTCTCAAATAAATTTGAATCGAGTAAATCATCAAAATTATTGAACATTTCAATGTTATTCTTTCCCAAATCGTTCCATGAACCGGCATTGGGCTCTTGCTTTCCATAAAGTAACACATTGATTAACTTGATAAACTTTCCAGCTAATTTATTGTAGGTTTTAAGTGTTTTAAAGCTCTCTTTCGACATTTCAATGTACTTGAAAAGTTCATCTTGACTCACATCTTCACCCAGATTGTTACCGGGTTTCATGTTTTGATCAATAACAATTTTGAGAATTGGGATCAAAATGGCCTGGAAAAGAAAATACGTAGCATACCATGACGATAAGTAATCGAGTTCATTATTTGAAATAAATTCGGTTACCACATAAATAGATTTAATAGATGCATCAAAACAAATTTTCTTACACTTTTTAACCAACCCGTAATGAGTTATGTCTTTTTTAGATTCACTGGTTTCCCAAAGAATGTACCTAAAAATGAGAATTTGAAGATTTTTGCATCTAGCAAGTAATCTTAATCTCGATAATGTAAACCATTTAGGTACAACAACATCTTTATAACCTCCTTCTTGTCTCGATGAAATATATGCTGATTTGGCAGTGGTTTCGTTTTCGTCGTAAAACTGAGGTAATGTTCTCATAAAAGATTCAAGCAATTCATTCATATCCAATAAGCCAATCATTTTAGACTTATCGTTGCTTAATTTCAAAACAGTCGAATTGTAGTTGTAGATTCTGGTGGATATTTTTGTCAACTCTGATTCGTAGATTAATGTAGTATAAATCGTTGGATATGTCACTTTAATCTGGTTTATAGGAAGATTTTGGTTTAAAAGATTATCATCAATGTTTGAAACTGGCTCCAAATCAATCGTACTTAATGGAGGAATCGTTAAGGGTCTTCCAAATGTAAGAGTTGTACCCACATCAAAAAAATACATCCCCCACCATTGTCTTTTTCTGATTTCTATATCTTCGAATAAACTTTCGTTTTCAAAGGAACTGCTATCAACTTTCACCTCTTTATGAAGTCCCAAGCTAGTTGCTACTCTGGTGGCCAAACCCAAGTAATTCCAGCCTGTGTTTGGTTTGTTAGTCTTTTGCACATAGTTACTAAGTAATACAAAACTATCAAGAAGTTGAGTATCACTGTATTCAAACATGTTGATTTTCAGGCAGTAATCTTTGACTTTCTGGTAATAATAGGTGTGGATCTTGGAATTTTCTCCAAATTTGCACCATACCCCGATAGCCAAAATGGTATTAAAAAGTATCAAGAAAGATATGGCTTTATTATCTGTAAGATTAACCAAAGATGAGTCCCGTAATTTATTGTAATTTTTGAAAAATCTCTTCTTGTTTATGATAGGATAGACCTGGTAATATTGTTCGAAAAAGGTGTCGACAATTATAGATTGGAATTCTTGATCATCAAGTAGATCTTCTAATCTCCCCAGATTTAGTTGTTTCCAAATTTGATTTATTTGATTATCCAAAGCGTACCCTGTTTCGTATTCAATATCAAAATCATCTTCGTAGTTGTTTAAATTGAGTTCAATGATGCTATTTCCGTTTCTCTCAGATTTGAGTTGCAAGAACTTGAGTAACCCATTACTAGAATTTATACCAAAGTAACCATTGTTATTACTATTCACGTCGAGTCTCAATCCAGTATCGTTTGATAAAGCAGCCATTCCATCAATACTGGAATCATATACGTCCTCAGAAGTGGTATTAAAATCTTCTCTTTCGTCAAAGTAATTTAAATCACTATTCTTGATATTAACCAAATAATCTTCAGGTTGTAGATCCATTTTTTTAGTTTTCTTGGATGATGAAGGTTCAAGCATTGCTATTTTGGCAGATATATCATTTATGGATTTCAAAGTCACCGGAGCTTTACTTAAATCTTCAGGTGTTAAAGTAACTTGTTGCAATATATTAGTTTTTGGCTTGGTATTACCATCAGTATTTTCATTTTCAACTATTCGTAGAAGATCCAGAATCTCTATATCTTCAGGTAGAATACGTTTTAAAACTTTCTCTAAATTAGCAACTTTATTCTCCACATGGGTAAGATATGCTCTGGTTAATGGGGATCTTAAACTCTTTGGAGAGTATATGCACTTTAATTTATGCTCTTTACAATTAAGACAAGTTGGCAAATCTTTTGAACATTTCATCTTTTTCAATCTACAGTAATCACAGGCATTCTTTATGGGTGCCAGATTTTGTGGCAGCTTAAATGTGGCCTCCATCTTGGGTAAACCGTAAATGAAAATTATTCCGCGACGCTGCAGTTTTAGTATATTCAAATTTTAGTTATATATTATAACGTTAGGGTGGAAGGAATTTTCCAATATAAACTTTGCGTTAACCAAATCATTATTTTCTACTCTATAAATGGCTTCTTCTCTTGTCTTACTAATCCCTGCTTCTATATGTCTATTGATAAGCCTTTCTTTTGCAATATTCAAATCAGTATTAACTACCCATCTCTCAGCTGCAAATTTACTAATTTTTGCCCATTCTTGCCAGTTTAAGTTTACATAATTACCTTCAAGAATAACAATTCTGTGATGTGGTTTAATAACAAATTTCTTCTCTTCGGGATCTTTTATTTCGTGACTAAAATCTGGGGCATATACTTCTGTATTTGAGTCTTTAATATCATCTACAAGCTGAACAAGTTTAAAAATATTAAATGTAAAAGGTGCTCCTCTTCTTGATACAGCTTCTTTAGAATTAGGCATTTTAAGTAACTGTTCCATATAATAATGGAAACCATCTTGGGGTATCAAAATAGCATCGTCAGTGTACTTACCAAGGATTTTCATTAGTCCATCCGTAACTGTAGACTTTCCTGAACCTGGCACGCCAGAAACTGTAATAACAATTCTTTCAGAATTCGAAGACTGCAAAATTTTCAATACTCGTTCTGCTAGTTTAGCAACTTCGTCTGCAGTATATTTTTCAATAGTCATAATTACAAGAGTAGATTAGGGATAAATTTTATAACAACATCCGGAGCACAGTAAGCAACTATAATCTAATTAGGAACTGCTCGGGCCACACTTTAACTTATTGTCGTACGGCAGAAGCAAGGAGCAACTTGCCCCATTTGGAAGGATCGGAGCGGTTTTTCCAGGAAACGCGAACAATCTGGGGTAACCCCGTAATAGCTTATTGTTCTGGTAAAATCCGGAGAAATATTTCAAAAACTTCCGGATTGTATAAATAGTGTAAGTAGTTTCCCAATCTCAAGTATAATTGTAATGACCCAAGTTAAAAAACAGACTATAATACAATTTGCATTAAAAGATCCACTTATATTTGGTGTACTTTTTTTTGCATCAATTGGTGGATTTCTTTTTGGCTATGACCAAGCTTTAATTTCAGTGACAAGTGTCCTTGAACTGTTTGGTGCAAGATTTCCTAGAGTTTATTCTGATGCTGATTATAAAGGATGGTGTGTATCAACTTTTTTGCTTTGTTCCTGGTTTGGTTCGTTGATAAACTCTCCAATCAATGAAAAATATGGTAGAAGAGATACCATCATCGTTGCCAGTGTGGTATTCATTATTGGTTCAGCCCTTCAAACTGGTTCTGTTAATGATGCTATGTTATTTTCTGGAAGAGCTATTGCTGGTTTAGCTGTTGGTAGTTTAACTACAACGGTGCCTATTCTTCTTTCTGAACTTGTTCCTCCAATTCACAGAGGAGCTTTGGTTGTTTGTCAGCAATTGATGGTCACTATTGGAATCATGATTTGCTATTGGCTTAGTTATGGAACTCACTTTATTGGTGGAATTACATGCTCTAAGGATCCGCAGTATAGTGTTTTTGACCCTTACAATGACGTACCAGAAGGTGGATGTGATGGACAATCTGAATCATCATGGAGAATTCCTTTTGGACTTCAAATGGTTCCTGCAATCATATTATTTGTAGGTATGTTTTTCATGCCTAGATCTCCAAGATGGTTGCTTCAAGTTTCCAGAGAAGACGAAGCTTGGGATACCTTAAAGTATTTAAGAAGACAGTTTAGAGACGATGAGATTGAGCATGAATTCATTGAAATGAAAGCTGAAATAGAATTTGAAAATGGTTATAATGCAAGCAAGTTTGGAAGCAAACAAGGACTCAGTTTACAAATCAGTAAATACGTTGACTTAATTATCACCAAATCTCACTTTAAAAGATTATTCATTGGTTCTGCTGTCATGTTCTTTCAACAATTCATTGGTTGTAATGCTATCATTTACTATGCTCCGACTATCTTCAGTGCTTTGGGATTGAACAGTAACACTACATCTTTACTCGGAACAGGATTATATGGTGTTGTCAACTGTCTTTCCACTCTTCCTGCTCTTTTGTTGATTGATAATGTAGGAAGAAAGCCATTGTTGATGATCGGTGCCGTGGGAACTTTTGCCTCTTTGGTTATCATTGGGGGTATCGTTGGAAAATATGAAGGACAGTTGGATGAATACGTTACTGCTGGTAGAACAGCCATTGCTTTTGTATACATCTACGATGTATTCTTTTCTTTCTCATGGGCTCCAATTGGCTGGGTTTTACCATCAGAAATATTCCCAATGAGTATAAGAGCTAAAGCAGTTTCTATCACAACATCTTCAACATGGATGAGTAACTTTATTATTGGTCTTGTTACTCCAATGATGTTGGAGACAATGAAATGGGGAACTTATATTTTCTTTGCAGCTTTTGCCTTTATTGCCTTCTTCTTTACATTGTTTTTGATTCCTGAAACAAAGGGAAGAGCCTTGGAAGAAATGGATATTGTTTTCAATGATATCGAAGCGGCTAATGAAAAACAAGCTTTGGCTGAAATAAAAGCAAAGGAACTCGGAATTGAAACAAACTCTCTCGAGTCAGCTTAATTAGTGAGAATATATTGGATATGGTATGAAGCACGTAGTGATAGCATCGAATTAATAATGCTGTTTGCTGTTGCACTAGACCTCTTTTTTGTAAACCCCAAGTAATTTCATTGCTCTTTCTTCTAGGAGTTCATCTCAAAGTTAGCAGGAAAGCCTAGTAAAAGAACCCCAAAATTTGATTGACACGAAAGCTCAACTCTCTGAATTTTCATGAATTATTTTGATGGCATATTAGCATACAATTCTTCTTTTTAGACAAGATCAAAAAATATTAAAAAAAATTAAAGATGGGAAACCCATTAACCAGGAGTTACAGCATCTCAATCCCCTCTTAAGTGTTTTCCTTTTTCCTCTTATCTTTCCAGTAAAATTAGTGGTGTGACTAATTCTTACTAAGTAGTAGAATAGACAATAGAAAAAAATTGGGGAAAAGATTCAAGTTTTCCGAGTCTGCAGATCCTGTGGTGGGGGATCAAAGATTTTCAATGCATCTAATTATTCGTGTTGGTTATAGATAGATATTTAGTTTCCTGTGCAGTTATTCGCAGCCAATCGATGTTGAAATTAATAATTTAAGTGGGGGTCTCGGCTAAGATTTTGTCAGTATATTATTTTTGAATAGCAGGTTAATTTCAGGGCGTCCAAAGTCTCGAAAGAATTGCATTTACTTGTTTTGGGGCCTTATTTTTTCACCCAAAACCTTCATACTAATTTCCCCACAATCAAGGTTTTTTCCAAGCACAAATTCTTAAATTCAAACCGTCATAATTTTAGAAGTTTTCCGATATACATGCAGGTCTCCACAAAATATCTGGATCTCAAATTTCGCTTCGGTTTCTGGCCTCGGGCACCAAATAAGCCTTCTTCGTCTCCTCTTCTCATTCTTGTAGTCTCATGTAGTCTCATGATAGTGGCCCATTTCTTGGATTTGATTTTCAGATATAGGTGAAATTTTTATTAACTGTATGGTTTGTTGACTCTCAACTTCTGTAAGAAATTCCTAATTTTAACATGAAGTGCTAAATACTAGCGTGGTTTCTTCCTGTTTTGCAACCATAATTTTTGGGCTATGCAGAGTTCTAGGTATGGATCCATAAGCCCATACGTTATGAGATTCTAGGAATTTGATGGTTCCTAATAGAATAGCCTGAGTTTAAGCACGAAACCAGGATAATGCATAAAAGACATTCAACCTCCTGAAGCTCTCATTTAAAGTACCTTTTTGTCTAAACGTTTATTTTATCTATATTTCAATTTGGCAAGCTGAATAGATTCCATATTTCTGATCACCAACCCCATCATTTTCTTTTAGTCTCCCAAAACGTGCCAGCACTCTTATGAACTTTGGAAATAAACCTTTTATCCACTACTTTAGTATAGAAACCTAACACCACTTACAATATCTCATAATTACTTGTATTACTATAAAAGAGTTTATGCTCAGCAGTAAACTCCCTAAGCACTATGTTCAACATCGAGCTTGTCATCAAGGTGAGTGCCTCCTGATAAACGGATATCTTGGACTGGGTCACCAAAAATCTGTCCAATTTCTTCCAAAGTGACATCCTTATGAAGTCTTGTTTCTGGATAGAAGAAGAACACAACCGCAAATTCAACTGCCAAGTGACAACACCAGACAATGTAGTATTTCCATTCAATAGCATCCATGGCTACTGGGTTAACGTAACCATTGAAAATTAAAGTACAAGTTTGCATGAATTGGAAAACATTCAAACCTTTAGCACGATGGGTGTATGGTAAGATTTCTGTGATATATAAAATTGGTAAACCATTCATACCAATATCGTAAGCAGCGTAGTACAAGAAGATAAAGGCCAAAACACCATTAGAAAGCGACTTAGGATAATCTCTTTGAGCAGCCAATGCAGATAAAATTGTCCATAAAATATAACATGTCATCATCGAGAAAAGGGATACCAAAAACATAGTTCTTCTCTTAACGTATCCAACAACCCAAGCAGCACAAGCAGCAATAATCATATTGTACATCATAAGGAAACCATTAATTTTCAATTGCTCATCTGGGTCAGTAATGTTAATAGAGTTTAAGACTTTGTTTAAGTAGTAAGAAACCAAACCATTCCCGGACAATTGCATAAGACATGGAGTATAAAGGATCAAGAAACTTCTCTTTCTGAAGTTTGGTAATTTAATGAAATCAAGGTATGAAGAGTTAGTGTTTAATTTTTCTAATTCAATAGCAACCTGAATTTCTCTCATTTCAAATTCAACTAAAGCCACATCCATAGGGTGATTAGAATTTCCGATATGGTGTTTCCTCAATACTGCTTCAGCTTTATCAATTTTCCCTCTAGAAACAAGGAATCTAGGACTTTCTGGAACGAACAAGATAGTTGCAACTTGAATTAATGGCATAAGACCTTGTAAGTAACTTGGAATTCTCCAAGCCCATTCGTTATCATTTCCCATCTTGTTTGTACCATAAGTAATCCAAGCAGCAAGGAAAGCACCCAAATACCAACAAGTATTATAGAAAGTAGTTGCAGTAGCTCTGTGAGATGGAAATGCAATTTCAGAGATAAGAGCTGGAGCACTAACAACCATAAAAGCATTACCAATACCTAAAACCATTCTTGAAGCAAGGAAAAATGCATAGTTAGTACTAACACCTTGTAAGATAGCACCTATAAGACAAATGAATTGACCAATGAAAACACCCCATCTTCTTCCCCATCTATCAACAATATAAGGTACGATTGGAACACCAATCAAACTACCAAAAATAGTACCATTAGATAAGGCACCAAGCTTAACAGAATCACGACTTGGATTAATTTGGTCGTGCCATGAATCTAAACTTTGTAAACCATTTAACATAGAACCATCATAACCATTATTAGTACTTGCTAAAGTACAAAGAAATACCGCAAGATTTAATCTGATTAAATGACTTTGCTTCCACCATTTAACATCCTTTCTAATATAGTTTTCTGCTTTATCTTCTTCGAAATTGTGAACATCTTCAGAGGTAACTGGGTTAACTCCCGAGTTGATTTGGGTTTTTTCAACACTTGAAGTACTCATACTTGATTGTTTAAAATCTTGATAATGTTTTAATTATCATGCAGATACTAGGGCTTTTATACACCGTGGAAATCTCAGCCCCATGTACCCCAGAATTAGCATTCGGCAAAAAAAGGTCCCCCATCAACAATACGAAAAGGAGCGCCCCACATTGTTTGTGCGTCTCCAATCGTGGAGGCAGGAGGGGGAGAACTGGCAGCTTTAGGTCTAAGGTTTTTACGCGGATTTATGCTGCCGGTCACTACCAACATATTTAGAGTTATAGTATTCTATTCTATAATTATAGTTCGAGGATTTAACATTTAGAGTTAAGCTACAAAAGTCCATAAGCATTTGGGATTCGGGGAGAGATTATCCGGAAGCCCAACACGCCAGATATAATGCCAAGACTATTGTTTCCACTGTCAACAATATCGGGAGATTTGGTGTCGAATGACAGTTCATATGAGGGAAATATACAGGATACCCCACAAATCCCCAGTGCTGGAATGTTTTTACGATCTCCGCGTCAGGGCCCAAAGTGCAATTGCGGCAAAGTTACCGAATGCGTCGTGCTCGGTGACCTCACGAAACCCGATTAGTGCTACTAACCCGTCGCTCGGATTATCAAGACGGAAAATTTTCCTCACTTGTCCGGGGAAATTTTGATTCAAGGAGGGGCATATTATCGCTAATCTTGTGGAGGTATATTGCAACGGGTGAATGGTTCATGTGGTGGTGCCGTTATGAGGTACGGCACAATCACTTGTTTTAGTCTTTACTACTTTTATTTTTGTTCATTAATCCATTGTGCAGCCTTCATTTCGCACCAATCATTTTATTAAACTAGAATCCAAGAATTTGGTTGACGCCTATTGGCAACTTGATGTTGGCTGTATTGCTCTAAAGTCTCCGAATCGGGTGACATACGCGTCAACAGTTTCCGAATCTTTTAACGATTGGTAGAATTGCAGAGAAATTTACATGCAAAATTACGTAGAACTCAAGCAGTGTTTATTGTTGGCTATATTGTTTCCTTGATCCGAAACATAGCTTTTAGAATTTAAGTATTCTCACCGTTTGTTTCATTGATAGAATTCATCCATCATTCCCCTGATCCTTGGAAACGGATGGAGAAACCATAGGTTGTGCGGGAGTACACAAGCGGTAAGGTGGCTGAGAAAAGTCGAAATATATAGTTGATTAATTAATTCCGAGGGTAAATGTCGCCTTGATTTTAAGGTTCAGGATACAAGCTTGAACAGAGATTACTGTAGATACTGGGAGAGCTCGGTGGGAGTGATACATGATTTCTAGTACCGTCTCGGGAAACATGTGACAATCAGCACATCAAATTCAAGTCCTGAAACGGAAATATTTTATCATTAAAATTGTCAGGATCGCCAGATATTTTATAGCCAATTTCATTTGACTTCATCGAGGAACCACTTGTGATGAGATTTATTTGTGCATGAAATCTGAATGGTGGAAGAAAATTTTGTTTTGTTTTGTGTTGTTCTAATAGCCATAGAGATGGGCTTACTTTTGGTACCAAATATTTAGACCTTAGGTTATTTTTTGCTGTTTAAATAAGAAACCTATTTATTCGCTTCCCAAACAATATCAATGCTTCTTCCGAGGGTTCTACTATCAGATCCGGGATTATAGACTCTAGTTATATATGAATTCAGCTAGAGATCTACTGAAGTTATTATATACGAACCGCTTTACCTATAACGAAACACTTCTTTCCCACATTTATAATCAAAAAAACTTATTTGTTAATGACTACAAACCGTCCATAGTGGCTTTCCATTTTAAATATCCCAAGTTATTTTCTTGTATTCTTAATTTGCAAATTTTTTTTAAATGTCATGTAAAACCAAATATGGCCGCAAATCCGTCCGTAGTTCATTAAACACCAGATTTTTTCTTATTGATTACAGGCTTCTTTGAATACAGGTGTCGTTTGAACAATGGCTGTAGATTGTGAACACCATTTACGTGTCTCGCTTTACCAACAATCTTGCATGATACCTTAATATTTTCAAACTTTTCTTCTTGCATAATGGGAAAAATTCCTTTTTCCATTTCTAATTCATTATTAATTCATCTAATCTTATATTAAAACAAACTCCAACTACTTCTATATCGTACTATTGTAGACGTTTCGTAATACGTAAATTTCCATTCATCTTAAGTCCATTAAGTATTATGTTCAACATCGAGCGTCTCCTCAAGGCGTTCGCTATGAATTAACAAACGGAGATCTTGTACTGGGTCATCCAAGATTTGACCAGTCTCTTCCAAAGCGACATCCTTGTAAAGTCTTGATTCTCGGTAGAAGAAGAATACAACACAGAATTCAACTGTCAAGTGACAACATCAAGCAATGTGGTATTTACATTCAATAGCATGTATGACTACTGAGTTGATGTAACCATTGGAAATAGAGGTAGTGGTTTACATGAACTAGAAGATGTTCAAACCTTTAGCACCATGGGTGTATGGTAAAATTTCAGTAACGTGCAACACTGGTGACCCACTTATGCCAATATCATGAAAAAATTGTCCATAAAACACAGAATACCATCATAGCTAAAAGAGGTACCAAGAACATGGTTCTTCTTTTGATATATTTGATCACCCAGGCGGCAGAAGCAGTAACAATAATATTGTACATCATACGGAAACCATTAATCATTAATCTGGGTCAGTAACATTGATGAGTTTAAAACCTTATTTAAGTATTAGCTTACAGCATGTAAGATAGCACCAATTATACGAATGAATTGTCCGATAAAGACACCCGATTTTCTTCCCCATCTATCAACAATATAAAGAACGATTGGAAATACAGCAACATTTAACTTAATTGAATGACTTTGTTTCCACCAAACAGTATCTTGTCTGATGCAATTTTCTACTTTACCTTCTTCCAGGACCAAATTTGATTGGAGCTTCACTCATAAGAAATATTTGAATTTAGAGATAACTCTTTCAATTTGTAGCATTTCTGGGGTATACTCACACTTCTGGAAACATCTTTGGCTGTCAGCCTCATCTACCTAGTTAACATTACAAAAAGTAACACCCCATATGGTTTCCGTGTTACGATAGTGTGGAAAAGAGGGGAAGAATACTGTTTCACATTTTGGACTCAACGGGTTTTTTGCAGCATTTTTCGATTCTATTTTTGCGGGTTTAGGATTAATTTACTATTCTCATGACTACAGAAACTAACATGTTATTGCTTACCTCAGAGTTCATATTGTTTAAAGTGACAACTAATCCAGGCGAAAGAAAGAATCCCCGGCATTGAGCAACGATTTTCCGACTTCCCAACGCGCCTGAGACAATGCCGAGATCTGTTTAACCTGCGTCACATATCAAGAGATCTCGGTCCAATGACGGCTCAACCCTGTGCGCTATGCAGGATACCCCACAAGTCCCCCAGATGATTTTACGACAGCGCGCACGGGCTCATTTCTTGACTGCGGCAGAATTACCAAAAGCAATTAGATTACCAGTTCGGAATATTTCCCATACTTGTCCGAGGTCGGGCTAGGACGAGAGAGATAAATCAGCTAATTTGAAAGTAATGTGAAGATTACGAAAGGCCGATTTAACAAGGTTGGTCAAAATCAATAGTCGTCAACTATTAATTATTTTCAAGTTATTTAGTACCTGCTGTATGTAAGCGGATATTGTTGTCGATGATCTCAGTGATTTCTTTTTCCAGTTAAGAAACCATGCCGTGCCCAACTTAATTGTTCCATTGTATCCCCCACCATTTATTCAGAAAAGTGGATGGTGGAACCGTCGAATTCCCTGCAAGGTGGAATCGGGTATGACCAAACGCTTTGCGTTATAATTTCAGCCCTAAGGCACGACAGCGCCGATAAGTTTACACCCCAACGACATCGATTTGCACGACATCGGTTTGCACGACACGATCACCACGACATAATTTGCAAATCGCGAGGTTTTTGTCGTGGTAGCTCAGCTCTTCGCTAGAATGTTTAAACGTTATTTAGCTACAAATGCTAATAGTCATCAACTTAACGTTTTTGACCGACTGGCAAAACTCTTACAGAGAAATAGATTCCCGTTGATCAATCCCGAAGAAACAAGAAAAGTAGAATACCTTCGGGATGAAGTTGCTAATAAAACCATTGAAAGGCTCGCTTTTATTACTAGAGATATGCACAATTTACTAGATTTTGGCTCAAATGGTGGAAACCTCTTGAAAAATTTATGTGTGCCTACAAAAGTTCCTCCTGGAGTACCAGAAGAAGTTGTGGCCCAAATCAACCAACTTAACAAAGATAAACTTACTATTCGTGATAAAATCACCAATTATACCATGTTTGATTCATCTTCAGCAATTCTTAACCGAGATATAAATGAACCATACTGGAACGAATTTTCGGGAAATATTGACAGAGTTGTGGGGGACGAAGAGAAATTTAACCACTCAGTTTTAAAAGAAAATGACCAATATGATGCTGTAATTTCCAATCTTTCTCTACACTGGATAAATGACCTTCCCAGTGCTTTAAGTAACATCAACAGAGTTCTTAAACCAGATGGGCTTTTTTTGGGGACTCTTTTCGGGGGAGATACGCTTTATGAATTAAGAACATCTTTGCAACTTGCAGAGCTCGAAAGAAAAGGTGGATTATCACCCAGAGTTAGTCCTCTTGTACAACTTAACGATGTGGGATCTTTGCTCAATAGAGCCGGATTCAGCATGCTTACGATCGATACAGAAGATATTGTGGTAGGAGGATTTCCTGATATTGTAAGTGTTTGCAACGATTTGCAGCTTATGGGAGAGCAAAATGCTGTTTTGAGCAGAGCTAGTTATATGGACAGAGATATGTTGCTAGCAGCCAATGAGATCTACAAAACGTTGCACGGAGAAACAGGAGAGAATGGTGAAGTTACGCTTCCTGTAACCTTCAGTGTGATATTTATGATTGGATGGAAGAAGAGTGATACTCAGCCCCAGCCTTTAGCTCGTGGATCTGGACAGGTTAACTTGAAGGATGTTTTGTGATGCTGAATGAGGATCATGAATGAAAAGGTGGTGAATTTCAATCGTTTGCGGTTTAAGCTTTAGCTCTTGTAGCCTTATTTATAGAAAATGTACATATTGAAACAGAAAATTAACTATTTAATTCTGTGTCGGAGAAATACAGCGGAACAATAGAAATCCGATGCCCAAAATTTCACGAACGAACGGGGGATGAAGAGGCAAATTAGAGGCGGCTACAAACAGCAAGATATGAGGCGGATAAGATACCAATATCAAATACGAATAATTATTGCTGTACGGGCGGGAGGTAACCAAACGGGGGCATAATAATGTTGAAGGGATTTCTCTGCAATAGGAATTTAGGCCGGAAAATAATCTAGGTGGGGTAAACAACAATAATGGATCAGATGTGCAATTTGAGGTGTTTAGAAAAACACCTACCCCGTTTCTCGATGGCCGGATGTCAGTAACTCCGGCTATCTCCATTCACACACTAATTAATCAACTAACTACTAACTAATCAATAAATTCTAACTGCTAACTAACCAATTAATTAACTAATTTACTAATGAACGAAGTAACTAATTCTATAACTAACAAACCAACCAGTTCAATTATTCACTAATTAACTAACTAACGAACTAGCCTATTCCAAAATTCACGAATTAATTAATTAGCTTATTAACTAATAACTAATTAACTAACCAACGAACTAACCAATTCAATAATTCACTAATTAACTAACTAATGAACTAACCTATTCCAAAATTCACTAATTAATTGATTAGCTTATTAATTAATTAATTAACTACTAACTAATTAACTCATTAACTAATTGACTATTAACTAATCAACTAGTTAACTAACTAACTAACTATTATTTAACTAATTAACTAATTAACTAACTAATTCACTGATTAATTGATGAACTAATTAACTACTAACTAATTAACTACTAACTAATTAACTAACTAATTCACTGATTAATTGATGAACTAATTAACTACTAACTAATTAACTAATTAACTACTAACTACTAACCACTACTAATTAACCCGGTGACCAACGTGACTGTAACGTGACCACCTATCATCACATGACTCTTATCTCCTCGGCCTGTGAATTCGCAACCAAGTGCGATCCAACTCCACATTCCAATTTTCACCATGAACTTGACCCTTCCAACTTATAAACTCGACTCCAACTTGGTCTTGTTACCGGGAATCATCTACAACGTGACCTTTTCAAGGTTCAAAGCTGCTGCTCTTTTGTCCCGGTACAAATCCAAAGTTTCCGAAATCCCCTTGATCAAAAACCTTTTGGGTGAGTATCTGTTTGAAAACGACGAAGGATTATCTGAAAATGCTTTAAATGGTATCAAAAAATACTGTAAGTACGAACATGGGGCCGATGCTTTAAAGGACTTTGATTGGCTTGTTTTGGCAATAGTTCCAAATTTAGACAAGATCAAGCAAGCTGACGGAGCAAAGGCAAATGTGGTTACGATTGTCAAGGTTTTGGGAATTACTGATGATAATAATAACGTCAAATTAACCCTTCAGGCCTTGAGTAGAGGAAGAGCTGTACCTGCTGAACATAATATCAATGAAAGTGTAGTTAAAATTGATAACCACCTTAACGTCGAAAATGCTATAAAACAGTATAAGAGATTGAATGCGAATATCAACGATTTGTTCCACCATATTGACAAGTTTATCGTTGAGTATCGCCAAGCTTTGCAGAAATCAAAAGACGATCCCACTAAGGATTTGCTTACTTTGAACCCACTTGCAAATGCCTTATATTTGCAATTATCTGGCTCAAAAGATTTCAATAAAGCTTACCAAAGCTTGCAAAAATTGTACCTGTCTTTCAGTGCCAACACGCTGACCGATCCGACCAAGTTTGACCATACGACATTTTTAAGACTTATTGACTTAACCTGTGCTATTGTTCCGTTCCCGAATCAGCAAAAATTGAACTTGTTAAACCAGTTTGAAGTCAATAAAAGAGTCTTGGAAATTAATACAATGATCAGAGGTTTGGTCGAAGTATTGAAAAATTTGTTCAAAGACAACAAATTTGTTAATCACTGGTTTTTCAACGAAGCTACCAATATCCAAAAGGCTACGGTTGTTGCTAACCAATTAAAGTCGATCCGGGTAGTTTTAGAAGGTATGAGCAAAAATGCTCCTAAGGATAAGGGCCAAGTTGTTCGTCGTAAAAGCCCTCCTTCTCACGGATCTGGTGATCCTGGACATGAAGACGACGATGAAGAAGAAGACGATTTGGCAGCCATTACTCAGTTCATCAAGAGCAAATTGCCGCAAATCACCAGTCTTTCTGAAGACTCAAAAAGATTGATTATCAAAGATTTCAAGCGTATTAAACAGTCTAGTCCTGGTAATGCCGATTATCATGTGATCAGAAATTATCTTGATATCGTCAGTGATTTACCGTGGGATAAATATGTTTCTAAGTTCAGTTCAAATCAAGATATCGACATTGATGCTGCTAAAGCTCAGTTAGATAAAGATCACTATGGGCTTCAAAATGTCAAGAGAAGATTATTACAGTACTTGGTGGTGTTGAAACTTTTGGGTTCAAATGCTGCCAAAGAGTTTGAAGAAACTGCCAAAGAAGAAGATATTAAAACCATTGGCACAAATAACCAAGAATCAATCATGATTGAAAATAATGATGAAACTTCAAAAGCCCATAATGAAGCCAGACTTCAAATTGAAAAATCAAGACAGTTATCTGTTGAAAAAGGAGCAGCTCAAAAGAATATCATTGTCAGTAAAAACAATAAATCTCCCATTATCATGTTGGCCGGTCCTCCAGGTATTGGGAAAACATCTCTTGCCAAATCGATTGCTTCAAGTTTGGGCAGAAACTTTCAAAGAATCTCTTTGGGTGGAATCAAAGATGAATCAGAAATTAGAGGCCATAGAAGAACTTATGTCGGTGCTATGCCGGGAGTTCTTATTCAAAGTTTAAGAAAAGCCAGATCAATGAATCCGGTGATTCTTTTGGACGAAATCGATAAAGTCGTTGGTGGAAGTACCAGTGCTGCTAATAAGTTCAACGGAGATCCTTCGGCTGCATTATTGGAAGTTTTGGATCCGGAACAAAACAATTCTTTTACTGACCATTACCTTGGATTCCCAGTTGATTTGTCTCAAGTTATTTTCATTTGTACAGCCAATGAACCACATAATTTGTCCAGACCTTTATTGGACAGATTGGAAATGATCGACTTGAGTGCATACGATTACCACGAAAAATTGGTAATTGGAAGAAACTATTTGTTGCCCAGACAAATCTCCAGAAATGGATTACCAGATACTTCACTTATTGACATCAGTGATGAAGTTTTGGCCAAAGTCATCAACAACTATACGAGAGAAGCTGGGGTCAGAAATCTCGAGAGAAAGTTGGGAACCATTTGCCGGTTCAAAGCAGTTGAATATTCCAAATCTTTGACCCTGGGATCTTATAAGCCCCAAGTTGATGAGTACGATTTACCCAAGTATTTGGGTGTTCCTTTCCCCAACATGTCGATGGAAATCTACGATGCTCCAAGCCAGTTTGGAATTGTTAATGGGTTATCGTACAATTCTGAAGGAAGTGGAAGTGTATTAACATTTGAAAGTATTGGATTTGCTAATCCCGATAAAGGTGGATCTTTGAACATGACAGGTAGACTTGGAGAAGTTTTGATGGAAAGTGCAAAGATTGGATTGACGTTTATCAAGCTGATTCTTTACAAGAACAATCTCAATTTCCCCGATGAAGAAAAGGAACAGTTGATGGAAAAGTTTAAAAACTTGGAAATCCATTTACACGTTCCTATGGGGTCTATTCAAAAAGATGGGCCTTCTGCTGGGATTACAATGGCCCTTCTGTTTTTATCATTAATTTTGGAAAAGCCTATCCCCAGGGATATTGCCATGACTGGAGAAATCACTTTAAGAGGGATTGTTTTACCAATTGGAGGGCTTAAAGAGAAAATCTTGGGAGCCCATTTAAGTGGGATCAAAAGAGTGATTGCCCCTAGAGAAAACAGAAAAGATTTAATTGAGGATTATGTCAAGTCTATAAATGACGATTCTAAGTTACACGAGCTTCTCATTGATAACGAAAAAAAATACGGGTTTGAAAACCATGCAGTAGAACAATACTATTTGAGTAAATACGGGATTCAGATTTCGTATGCTGCTGAATTCTGGGATGTTATTGAGATTGTTTGGGGTAATGATGTTATAAGAGAGCCCACTAGGCTTGTAGAGTATCATATTTGAATAAATAAAATCACAGCCCATTTGTTACTTTTTCTGATCTAACCAGTAAATGCGCCTTTTTTGCGATCGCATTGCGTAAATGGCGCTAATCTGCCAAAACAACCCCCCCTTAACCTGCCAAAAAACACCCTTAACCTGCCAAAAATAACCCTGAATCTGCGAATTAGGACACGTAATCTGCGATTTAAAACCGTGTTGCGAAGTGAAATCAAATCGCACAAAAAATTTTCTAGTTAATAATAGCATAAATAAATACTTCAGAACTATTTCTGAACCATTTCAAACCACCGAATTTTTAAAGAAATCGTTACTGGGAACGTATAACTTCGCTTGCTGCTTCCCATTCTTCACTCCCATTCCCCCCATTTCACCCATTTCCTCCCGCTTTTTTCCGGTTGATCTGATCCAATGAAGGGTTTATTGTGGCTATTTTTTCTATGCTATTCCAGCGTTTGTTACGCTAAAAGATCCTTGATGGCCACTTCTTTGGTCACTTGTTCTGACAAAACTTTGGTCACGCCTTCTTGGTTTAACGTGACCTTTAATCCCGATGATCTCTCATTAAGATATAATATCGATTTAACTACTGAACTTTCTGGTTTTGTAACGGGTCATGTTGTGGTTTACGCTTATGGATTTAATATCATCGAGCAAGATATCGACTTATGTGGAATCGGATGGAAACAATTCTGTCCTATTTATCCAGGTTCATTACAAATTGATGGGATAGAACATATTGCCAAAAATCAGGCGGATAGAATCCCAGGTATCGCTTATACAGTTCCAGATATTGATGCTGTGGTCAAGGTTTTGGTCAGAGACAGAGACTCAAAAGAAGAACTTGCTTGTTTACAATCAAGTTTTTCAAATGGTAAAACTGTTACTCAAACTGGGGCTAAATGGGCAACTGCTGTTATTGCAGGTTTAGGTTTATTATTTGCTGCTATATTATCAACTTTTGGTAACTCAAATGCTGCTTCTCACATTTCAGCAAATGCAGTTTCGTTGTTTTTGTACTTCCAGTCAGTGGTGGTGGTATCGATGCAATCGGTCGACAGATTACCACCAATTGCCAGTGCTTGGGCTGAAAATTTGGCGTGGTCAATGGGTTTAATTAGAGTCCAATTCATGCAAGATATCTTTAGATGGTACGTTCAAAGTACTGGAGGTAACCCTACCCTTTATTTCAAAGGAACAACAAAACAAATCTTGGTGCAAAGAGCTCTTAATATCTTGGAATCAACTCACAATTTTGGTAGAAGAGCCCTTGATTTCGGACTTAAATCTAACTTCAACTTGGTCATCTTAAGAGGTATCAAAAGAATGGGTTTTAATAGTCACATTGAAACCACTTCTATTGTTGTTACTGGATTCGCCTTTTTCGTCATCATAGGTTACTTGTTGGTATTCCTCTTGTTTGTCATCAAGCAAATCGTCGACTTGTTGATCATGAGTAAAAAAATAAACCCTAACAGTTTCAACTATTTTAGAAGATCTTTTGGCTCTATCATCAAAGGAGCTTTGTTAAGATACATCTATATTGGATTCACCCAGTTGATTATTCTTTCGATCTGGGAATTTACTCAAAATGATTCACCTGCTGTTTTAGTGTTGGCAATTTTGTTCTTGATTTTGGCTTTAAGTGTCATTTGCTGGTCTCTTTACAGAACTTTGCTTATTGGTAAAAAATCTATTGCTGAATTCCAAAACCCAGCTGCTTTGTTATACGGAGAATCTTCCGTCTTGAACAAATACGGGTTCTGTTACACCATGTTTAACGCTAACAAATATTGGTTTGGTATTGTCATTGTCGGATACAATTTCCTTAAAGGTATCATCATTGCTTTGTGCCAACCAGCACCAAAAGCGTCTGTTGTGATTGTATTTATACTTGATTTGGCTTACACCATTTACTTGATTTACCAAGGCCCATACTTGAATAAACCAACTAACGGTATCAATTATGCCATGTCCATTATCACCACCATCAACTCGTTTTTGTTCTTATTCTTCTCCGATTTGTTCGGCCAAGCTGCTCCAGTATCTTCGATCATGGCCTGGGTCTTCTTTATCTTGAACGCTGCATTCTCGTTGGTATTATTGATCTTCATCATTGTGTTCAGTTGCTTGAGTGTTTTCTCCAAGAACCCAGACGCTAGATTTGCTCCAGCTAAAGACGATAGAACTTCTTTCCAGAGAATGTCTTCTATCAAACGTAAAGATCCAAACTCAGAAAAACCTGACTCTAGAGGTAATGAATTATCGGCTTTGGGTGCAGCTGCTCAAGATCATAATAACAACTGGGAAGAAGAAATGTACAGAATGGGAGGCTCTCCAAGTAATTCTCAAGATGGAGGAATTTTCACTCCCGAATTGAATGCTGATAAAACCAGCGACGTTTACTCCGAAGAATTAGAAAGACAAGATCACACTGAATCTTCCGATGAATCAAAAAATTTCATTGGTGCAAGATTGAAAAGTTTGAAGAGAACTTTATCCAAGAAAAAGAAAACTGACAATGAAAATGGAAATTTAACCAGACTCAGTGACACTTTGATGCACGAAGATAGTTTTTCCCATCCTGAACCAAACTTATCTCCACAACGTCACCAAAGACATCAGTCAAACTTTTCCGACTTTAACAGCCGTCCTACCGATAAGGAACATGTCGTTTAGGAACAGTCGTTTAGTTCGAACAATAAAATGTATATTAGTATGGTAAATATGTAAATTAATCGAATATTTTGTCCCAGATTTCTTGTATGTCTTTAAGTTTTGGTAAATATTTTGTTGGCTTAAAATGTAATAGTAGACTGAATTTCTGATCACTACTTAAAGTCTTGATGGCATTAATCACAACATCGCTTTCTGATATGGGTTTGCCTCCAACTGTGAAGTGTTTGAAATCATCATCTTCTCTGAAAATGGCTGCGAAATCTACTGGTTTTAGAAGCTTGTAAATGAAGTTGGAAGTGTACGCTACAGCTTGGGATAAAATGTGGGGATCGATGCTGGAGTAATCGTAGTCTTCATTCACTCGTATTTTGGATGCCCATGTATCTTCATTCATATCTGGAGTAACTCCTAATCCAAACCGTAAATGTAGTGGCATAGAAGTGGTGAGGTAAGGAATGTTATGAACTGCTGAGGGGGCAAGAATATCTTTTTTGAACTTCCACCACTGCTTAGCACTTGTATCTGCTAGAAGGGGAAGAAGTGCTTTAGATAAGTTTGGGTCACAGTCAATATTAAAAGATTTCAGTGTTTCTGTTAATGAAAATGATTTGAACAACTCTTCTTTTTTATCGGGCAGAATATGGCACTCAAAAAGACCACCTACAAATGTCAGAGGCACAAAAAAGCTAAGATCCCCCTTTGCGTACTTTTGTCTTCTTGCAAGCTTATAACATACAAAGTTTCGTGATTCCCACTCAACTGCAGCTTTAAATGAAGACAGTTCTATATCTTCTATATGGTCGGTTTTTGCCTTACCTGTATACTCAATAAACCCCAAGTACCCCGATACTTTCTCTAGTAGTTTATCAGCTTTATCCTGGATGTATCCCATGATTGTGCCTGTATTTCTGCCTATCGATGAGATTCTTTCTTCTGTTGTACTGTTAAACTTGTCTATATTATTCACGGTATCTTCGGGTCGATTAGGCAAATAAGACCCTAACCTTGGCTTATACATGCAAAACGGAGAATCCCAGTCAATTTGAGTGATTGAACTGACTTTTATTGTTTTCTGGTAATCTGGATCTCCTTCACTACAGTGTACTAAACTAATAAACTGCTGCGACAGAGGCTTAAACATAGATAGTCCAAGCTTATACTGGCGAACTACCTTAAAACCAGAAAATGGCACGAGGTCATCACCACACATTCTGTCCCTAGCTGCATCTACAAATACAAATATTATCAACCACAACCACATTGTTTTTGCACCCATTGCGAAAATGAATCTCATCGCTGCAACTTTTTTTTCTCAAGCGAAGACTTGGTTTTACAATGGACTCTACTCAGCAGTCTAACAAGCCTCATAGAGGTGAAGCCAAACGTAACACGGCCAAGAAGAAGCTTCATATGAATGGACAGAATGCAAAGGCCTTTGCTGTTTCTGCTCCTGGTAAGCTTCAAAGAATGGCTGCTAGAACTTCAGATGTCAATGAAAAGAAATTGCATGTTCCAATGGTTGATAGAACTCCTGATGATGATCCTCCTCCGGTGATTGTGGCAGTAGTGGGACCTCCAGGAACTGGGAAAACCACTCTTATCAAGTCGTTAGTGAAAAGATTAGCCAAAACTACATTAACTGAAGTAAAAGGTCCAATTACTGTAGTTAGTGGGAAAAGAAGAAGACTTACCTTCATTGAAGTTAATAACGATTTAAATTCAATGGTAGATACTGCCAAAATAGCTGACTTGGTTTTGTTGATGATTGATGGGAATTTTGGTTTAGAAATGGAAACTATGGAATTCTTAAATGTTGCACAACATCATGGTATGCCTAGAGTTTTAGGAGTTGCTACTCATTTAGATTTATTTAAATCTCCATCCACATTAAGACAATCAAAGAAAAGATTGAAACACAGATTCTGGACAGAAGTTTATCAAGGTGCAAAGTTATTTTATTTATCAGGTGTACTTAATGGTAGATACCCAGATAGAGAAATTCTTAATTTAACAAGATTTATATCGGTGATGAAATTCAGACCTTTGAAATGGAGAAACGAACATCCTTATTTACTAGCTGATAGAATTACTGATTTAACTCATCCCCAGGAAATTGTTGAACATCCAAAATGTGATAGAAAAGTCGCTGTTTATGGTTATTTACATGGTACTCCTTTACCTGCTTCTGGTGCTCATATCCACATAGCAGGAGTAGGTGATTACCATGTTCATTCAGTTGAAAAATTACCTGATCCATGTCCTACACCTTATTTTGAGCAAAAACTTGAAGAAATCGAAAGAGAAAAGGCTAAATTAGCAGCTGCAAATGGTGAACCTGTGGCTAAAACTGTCAGAAGAAGAAAGAGATTGGAAGATAAACAGAAGATCATTTATGCTCCAATGTCTGATGTAGGTGGTGTTCTTGTTGATAGAGATGCTGTGTATATCGATATGGGAGAGCATGAAAGTTTCAAAAAGTCTGACGAAATGGGCGAAGGTGAAAAGTTAGTTACAGACTTGCAAGAAGTTCAGCAAACCATGAAGGAAAGGTTTGAGGAAGGTCCAGGATTGCAATTATTCAGTTCTTCGAAGCAAATCAACGAAGTTGAAGATGATGAAGAGGAAGAGGAAGAGGAAGAGGAGGAAGATGAAGGCTTTGATTCTGGTAGAAAGTCTTTAAGAAACCCGCGTATTTACGGGAAGTCTGTTCAAGAAGCTGACGAAAATGATGATGTTTCAGATGACGAAGAAGACGAAGACGAAGACCAAGAACGTCATCCCAAGATGGTCGAATTTGACTTCAACGATAGATACAATGATGACGATGTTGAAGTTGCAGAAGACTCTCAATTGTCGTCTGATGAAGATGACTATTACAGAAAAGCAGCTAAAAAGTTACAAGGAAGTATTCAAAGAAGATGGGATATCAATAAAATGCTTTACTTGGATAACCTTGAACCTTCTGAAGTAATTAAGAGATGGAAGCAGCAAGAGGAAGAAGATGATGAAGAAGATATTGAAGAAGACGACGAAGAAGATTTTTTTAAGAAAAAAGATGTTTCTGTCGTGAAACTGTTGGAAGAAACTATCGATACTCCAGATCTAGAATCTTTGAGGGCTAAATTCGATGCTTCTAGAGTTGATGATAGTGATGATGAGTACGAAAATGGGTACAAGATTCTTAAGTCTAAGTTCCTTTCTGCCCCTAATTTATCTGAAACACAAGCTGAAGGTGGAAACGAAAATGAAGAAGTATACGGAGATTTCGAGGATTTGGAAGCTGACGAAAAACCAGATGATAAAGAAGAAGATGATGATGATGATGATGATGAATCCAATAGTGAAAACGGTGATTTTGCTGACTTTGAAGCCGAAGAAAAGGAAGACGAAGCTCCTAAAGAATTGACTATTGAAGAGCAGAGACAACTCAATGCTGAGCAAAAGGCCAAGCTTAAAATGCAATTTGAAGCTGAAGAAGACAGGGAATTTGGAGCTGATGATCCTGAAGGTGCTAATGAAGCCGATACTTGGTATGAAATGCAAAAGAATAAAATGGCTAAACAGCTAGAAATTAACAAGGCAGAATTTTCTCAAATGGACGAAGCTACTAGACTTAGAGTTGAAGGTTACAAAGCCGGTTCATATGTCAAAATTGTATTTGAAAAAATCCCTTGTGAGTTTGTTAATAATTTGGATCCAACTTATCCTATTGTTTTGGGAGGATTATTAGCCACAGAATCAAGATTTGGAGTTATGAATGTCAGAATTAGAAGACATCGTTGGCACAAAAAAATCTTGAAGTCCCAAGATCCTTTGATTTTATCTTTGGGATGGAGAAGATTCCAAACTATCCCAGTCTATACCACTTCTGATTCCAGAACCCGTAACAGAATGTTGAAATATACTCCTGAACACGCATACTGTTTTGCATCGTTCTACGGGCCTTTGGTTGCCCCAAACACCACTTTTGTTGGATTCAATCTTGTTGATAATCAAAGTACTACTGGATCTTTTAGAATTGCTGCTACAGGAGTGGTTGAAGAATTAAATTCTACAGTAGAAATCGTCAAGAAATTGAAGTTGGTGGGCCATGCTTATAAGATTTTCCGTAACACGGCTTTCATTAAAGACATGTTCAGTAATTCGTTAGAAGTAGCTAAATTTGAAGGAGCAGCTATTAGAACTGTTTCAGGTATAAGAGGTGAAATCAAGAGAGCATTGTCAAAACCAGAAGGGCATTTCAGAGCTACTTTTGAAGATAAGATTTTGATGTCAGATACTATATTTTTGAAAACATGGTATCCGGTTAAGATCAAGCATTTCTACAATCCTGTTACTTCACTTTTATTAGATAGACATTCTGAGTGGAAAGGTATGAAATTAACGGGTCAAGTTAGAGCCGAAAGAGAAATTGAAACTCCAATGAATGCAGACTCTGCTTACAAAAAAATCGAAAGAGTAGAGAGAAAGTTCAACCCATTAAGAGTTCCTAAGTCCATCAAGAGCTCTTTACCATTCAAATCGCAAATTCACGAGATGAAACCGCAAAAGAAGAAAACCTATACATCTAAAAGAGCTGTTATTTTAGGTGGTGAAGAAAAGAAGGCTAGAGACTTGATGCAAAAAATTGCAACTGTTCGTAAAGAAAAAGAGGTGAAAAAGAAGAGCAAAAAAGACGAGAAATTTAAAGACAGATTAAAGGAAATTGCGAAGAAAGAAGAGGCTAAAAAAGAGAAAGAAAGAGAGAAAAAGAAAGAGTATTTCTCAAAAGCCGGTAATAAGCGTCAACTAGCATCTAGTGAATCAAATCACAACGCTTTTGGTAAAAGACAGCATAGATAATTATATACAAATCAATAAAGTTCGCATTGATCGTGCGATGAAGTAAATTTTTTTAAACCCCAGATTTAGACGAATCCTGTAAAGCATGGCAGATTTAACTGAATTGCCATTAAAACGACTGCAGGAAACATTTGTGGATGAGCCTACGGAAATAGGAGATGTGAATATTCATGATTTGGTTATTGATATTGAATCAGATGCAAAAGATGTAAACAAGCTTCATATCTACGAAGCAATGTCAATATTTTTATACACTTTTGAAGATATCATCAAACTTCAAAATCGTCCTGATCTCTTAAAGGATTTGAGATCCCAGCATTTCTCCAACAACAATGTGGATCCTACCACGGTTGAAAATATTGATTCAGATCCGTTGATGGCCAATTCGACGGTCACATCACCTGAAATGACTCCTTCTAGTTCGACTGATCTGAAAGACAAGTCTCAAGAATCGAGCTCTGCTTCTCAACTGAGAGATTCATTACCAATAGAAACAAAACAAACTACTCCTGAATCTTTAGATGGTGAACTGCCTCCCAGTATCGAAAAACTTATTGAAACCACCGACTTAAGTCGCCCCTTTCCCGTAAATTTTCAAGATATAAACTCAGAGTTGAAACACTATCAGATCCCCAAAGTACAAAGTCAAATCAAGTCGGTGCTTAAAGTATTTGATTTACTTACACCACCGAGTCTAACTACTGAACAATACCTTCAAAGAATCAAAACATATTCTTCAGCCATCTCGGTTTCTTGCTATATCCATGCTGCGTTTTTGATTCATAAACTTGCATTTATACACAACGTATTAAAGCTTACTCAGTGTAATATTTATAGAATCATTTTAGGGCTGATTAGATGTCTGACAAAGATCCTCGAAGATATTTACCAAAAACAAGCTACTTTCGCTACAGTTGGTGGAGTCTCTACCAAAGAGTTATTTAAAATAGAAGTAAGCTTTTTGTTCCTTTGTAACTTCCGTTTAGTGGTTAACGAAGATACTTTGAACAGCTACTTAAAGAATTTTGCTAACTTGCGAAGCTATGTTAAAAAGAATATAGATGATAATGATGCATGATGATACACTAATATATACTTATATTCAAAATTTGTAGTTGTTATGACAATTTGGGGTTATAAGAAGCAAAAAATATGCGAATTCTGTGGATCGAACACAGGACCTTCAGATTAACTGTGACTAAAGTTTAACTTCAGTCTGACGCTCTCCCAACTGAGCTAAATCCGCAAAACAAAACCCATGCCGGGACTCGAACCCGGAATCTTTTGATTAGAAGTCAAATGCGCTAACCATTACGCCACACAGGCTGTTATGCACTTGTTTGTGTTGTTGTCTATCATGTCCTGTAGAGCTTGCAAAAAATTGGCTGAAAATCGGATTTAGACATTTACTCATATACCTTTTGGGGAATAGATCTTATATGCATTGGGAAAATAGTCTGGTCAAGTTTCGTGGCTTGTATGAATATGAGAATATTTGGACATGATGTTTTTGTTATGAATCTGCATAATAAAGCTTTGAGTACGTGTTTACTATTTTACTGTTCTTATGGGTGTTCCGGGTTTAAAAAGGCCTAAATACTCGGAATCAGCAGAGTAAATGAAAATAAAATGTTATTTACTCCCAGGTCTCCCTAAAAAGCCAACCCCATTATGAACATTTTAGTCTATTCTACCAATCTATAGTTTCACATACAGGGTATTTAAAAAGCAAAGTCAGGGCCCGACAGAACTATTTAATCATATAGTTACAAAGAAAAAACTCCGTAGTCTACGATTGGCATCTCAAAATAAAGACAGAACGAAATGTTAACAACAAAATAGATACAACATAATAGAGACAAATAAATAGAGACAAATAAATAAAGACAACAAAATAAAGACAACAAAATATATACAACAAAACAAAGACAACAAAACAAAGACAACAAAAAGAGACAAATAAATAGAGACAAATAAATAGAGACAACAAAATAAAGACAACAAAATAAAGACAACAAAATAAAGACAACAAAATTTATACAACAAAATAGAGACTAAAAGATAAACAACCCAAAGAACACATCACATAACAAAATACTAACATCCAATCAAACTGTCGTAACAAACCACTATTCCACAATTTAATGTGGCAGATGCGCGAAGATAAGATAAGAAAACTGATCAAGTCATGAAACACCAACCATATAAAAGACCCGTTTTGGACTCCAAATTCAAAAGATTCATCCCCCTAGTGGTATCTATTCTCCTTTTAGGTGTTTTTGTTGTTAATTTTTTGTCCAAACCAAACTTACTCCATTTTTCTCCGTCTCTCTACCATACTTTACACGATAGCAGAATCAGATACTCAAAACAGTATAAACACCGTCCCAGTTTGGATCCCAACTCAGACCATTTACATATTGGTCACAAATCCATGGTGAGTTCAGATATAGGAACATGTTCGACTTTAGGCAAAGAAATCTTACTTAGAGGTGGAAATGCGGCTGATTCAGCTGTTACTGTGGCACTTTGCATAGGAAGTATAAACTCTCAAAGTTCTGGAATTGGAGGTGGTGGGTTTATTTTAAGTTCATTAAATTCTACCGGAGATGTTGTAAGTATTGATGCTAGAGAAATGGCTCCTGGATTGGCATTTGAAACCATGTTTGAAGAGAACCCTCTTCTTTCCATTGTAGGAGGATTAAGTTCTGGAATTCCCGGAGAACTCAAAGGTTTGGACTATTTATTCCACAAGCACGGATCGGGTAATTTGACCTGGCTGGATGTAATTGAGCCGGTAATTAAACTTAATGATGAAGGTTTTGAAGTAACTGCTGTGCTAGAAACTGCTATTGAAATGCTTCAAAATCGGTATTTTTCGGTGGCTCCTATTTTAAGTAAAAACTGGGACTTTATCTACAACGATGATGGTAGTATCAAGAAAAAAGGGGACACGATTCGCCGTCCTAATCTCGCAAGAACTCTCGAGTTAGTTGCAAAAAATGGTTCACTGGATATTTTTTACGATCCTAACGGGCCAATAGCCTCTAGCTTAATAAAAGTTAATCGAGAATGGGGTGGTGTTTTTAGCCGTGAAGATTTCACAAAATATGACGTGGTTGTAGAAAATGCTTTATCACATTCCTTTGGCGAGAACAATGAGTTTAAAGTATATACTTCTTCGGGGATAAGCAGTGGGCTTGTACTTTTGAGTGGCTTAAATTTATACCTGACATTACACAAAGCAGGCGACAAGGGAGCTGTTTTGCTTCACAAAATTATAGAAACTATGAGGTGGATGGCTTCTGTAAGAACCAGACTTGGTGATATAAACGACAAGGAAACTTACCAAAATCTTGTAAAAAAGTATACTTCACAGGAATGGAGTGAAAATGTGAAAACCAATTTATTCTCCGATAATGAAACGTTTCCCTGGGAACATTATGATCCACTTTATGAACTTACCGAGCCACATGGAACGTCACATTTTTCTATTTTAGATGAACACAATAACGGGGTGAGTATGACAACTACGGTAAATCTTTTATTCGGATCGGTAATATACGATCCTAAAACTGGAATAATATTGAACAATGAAATGGACGATTTCCTGACGAAATCATTTAATAATTCGTTCCAACTTCTGCCTTCCAAACTAAATCTTGTGAAGCCTTACAAAAGACCACTTTCTTCAACTTCACCAACCATTGTAATGGAAAATGGAATTCCTAATTTTCTTATTGGAGCAGCAGGAGGATCCCGAATCACCACCTCTATTTTCCAGGCTATTATACGGGTATTCTTCAGGAATGAAAGTCTATTACAAGCGATTTCATATCCTCGTATACACGACCAGCTTATCCCCGACTACGTAATGCTTGAAAACATGGAACTTGTAGAGCAAGAATATGGGGAAGGTATTTTGCAGGATTTAGAGGAAATGGGGCACAAATTCAATGAGATGGGAGTTGAGACGCTGATGAATGGGATTAGAAGGTTTGAAGATGAGATTCACGGGGTAGCAGATTACTGGAGAAAAGATGCTGAAGCTGATGGTTACTGATAGAGTATATAGGGAATATAAATGGTATATTGAACCTCTTGATATAAAGAATTATGGAATTTAGTTGAAATTGCAAACATAAAAAAACATAAAAAACAGACAAAAAACAATTTAATCAATAAACAATTTAATCAATAAAACAGTTCAACCTAAAAAAAAACAATCAAACCGAAAAAACCGTTGAACCCAGAGAGCAGAATAGTTCAAAGTATTTACTTTACACATATATTAATTCATGAAATAAAACAAAACATGAAAAAAATTTCTTTAACCTAAATGGTCATTAGCTAAATAATAAACTATGGCAGCAATTCGTAAATACCATAAACTTTAATGCACGAACATCATTGTTCAGTATCTGATTGATAACGTCACGAGTCACCGATAGCGTCAGAGTCATCGGATAATACTCCGGTACCGTTGGCCCTAAACCCGAAACCATGATAGCACGATTAAGTTTCCGGAATCCGGCTATTTCCTTCAGTGCGAGGGAGATAAGATTAAAATTAATCCTAGTATATTCATAGTACTTAACAAGTTCACCACAATATATATTAATTAACACCACTTGATCTAACTTGGCATCCTACATAATCCGTGCTGCTGACACATCAGGCCATTCCTCCAATCATAAAAGTTCTCATTTTCTCCGTGCCCCACAAAAATTACCGCATTCGCACTCGGAGTTTAAATCGTCATATATAAGGGGTCGAATTCCTTGCTTATCAAAATTCTTAATGACTTATCAATACCAGGACCAGCTTAAGAAATTACCTATCCCAGAGTTAAGTAAAACATGCTCCAATTATCTTCGTGTTCTTAAACCTTTACAAACTGAAAGAGAATATGAAAAAACCCTTGAAGCTGTAACCACATTTTTGAAATCCGGAACTGGTGAATACTTAGATCAACAATTACGTGAATATAGTAAAACTCGCAATAGTTATATTGAGCAGTTCTGGTATGATTCTTACTTAAATCATGATTCTCCAGTGGTTTTAAATTTGAACCCTTTTTTCCTTTTAGAAGATGATCCATTTAATAATGAATCAAATTCTGTTAACCCTCAAGTTAAAAGAGCTGCTTCTTTAACTTTATCGCTGTTAAAATTCATTAGAGCTTTGAAAAATGAAACCTTACCGGTTGATAAATTGAAAAATGGTCAGGTTTTAGATATGTATCAGTACCTGAAATTATTTGGAAGTGCAAGAATTCCAACAGATAATGGATGTGTGATGCAAAGTGACTTGAACAGTAACCATATTGTTGTTTTACTGAAATCTCAATTCTACTGGTTCGATGTCTTGAATAAAACCAACGACTTGATTTTATCAGAATCTGATTTGATCATCAATTTTAACAGTATAATTAAAGACTCTTTAAATACCAATGCTAACGAAATCGCAAAGTCTTCGTTTGGTATTTTATCCACTGAAAACAGAAGAGTTTGGTCAAAGTTGAGAAACACTAACTTGAATAACAATTCTACCAATAAAGAGATCTTATCAATTGTTGATTCAGCATTGTTTATTTTGTGTTTGGATGACATCAAATTATACGACTTACTGGACTTGGCCAAAAACATGTTATGTGGATTATCTATTTTAGATAAAGGTGTTCAAGTAGGTACTTGTACAAACAGATGGTATGATAAATTACAAATCATTATCACTCAAAATGGTAAAGCTGGTATCAATTTTGAACACACGGGTGTGGACGGCCATACTGTTTTGAGATTTGTTTCAGATATTTATACCGATTCTATTTTATCTTTTGCTCAACAAATCAACTCTAATTCTCCTAATTTGTGGAAAGATGACTCAAAAAAATCTATCACTGCAGATGAAGAATTGATTACTATTCCAAGAAAATTAGAGTGGGATTTAACTCCAGATTTATCTTTAGCTTTGAGATTTGCTGAAACCAGATTAAGTGATTTAATTAACCAAAATGAATTCAGGCACTTGGAATTTAAAAATTATGGATCTTCTACCATCAAGAACATGAAATTTTCTCCAGATGCTTTTATTCAAATGGCTTTCCAAGCAACTTATTATGCTTTATATGGTAAAGTTGAATGTACTTATGAACCTGCTATGACCAAACATTTCTTCCATGGAAGAACTGAAGCTATTAGAACTGTTAGTCAAGAAAGTAACTTATTTGTCAGAAAGTTTTTCGACTCGAGTGTTCCTAACAAAACCAAGTTAGAATTTCTTTCAAATGCTTGTGTCAATCACTCAAAGCAAACCAAATTAGCTTCAAATGGTGAAGGTGTTGATAGACATTTATATGCCTTGTTCTGTATTTGGAAACGGTACATTGAAGATGAATCTGATAGAGCTGATGAAATTGACGATGATGATTCTGATCACACTATTGGAAATGAAAGTCAAAATGCTGGTCCAAAAGGATTACAAGAAATTCCATCACTTTTTGCAGACTCAGGCTGGGATAAATTGAATAATACCGTTTTATCTACTTCTAACTGTGGTAATCCTTCTTTGAGATTATTTGGATTTGGTCCTGTTAGTGCTAATGGGTTTGGTATTGGTTATATCATTAAAGATGATTCAATCTCATTCTGTGTTTCTTCTAAGCACAGACAAACTGCAAGATTCTTAGCAACTTTAGAATCCTACTTGGATGAGATCTATAGGATTTTCAAAGATGCCAATCTTCCAAATAAAGAGATTTTATCTTCACCAGTTGAAACCAAGATGGAATCTAAGACTTTCCTTGAAACTCCAAAACCTTCTAATAAATCATTATCTACTTTATTGGGAGGTTATGGTTATTTCGATATGGGAGATGATGATATCAAGTCTAGAGGTCCTAGTCCTGAACCTCCATTTTTGCACAGACACAATAGTGGATTCTCGATTAAAGAAATTGGTAAAAAGTTACGGTTATCTGAGTATTAATCGGCTTGATGCTGATGACAATCCATTTATTCTATTTATTATATTATTTATTTATTTATTTATTTATTATATTTATTTATACATTATTATATTATTTATAAAGTCTTGTATATTGAGTCTAACTAAATCTAATTTTAAATCCACTTTTCCTTGTCAAAATGTTCTAAACTTTCGAGAACCTGAAGCTTTCTTCCAGAAAGGTGCTCTTTAACGGGAGCAATATGTTCTTGAGCTTCAGGATGTGGAATCCAAACTACATGAGCATCAGCTGCTAAACCTGAAAAAACTCCAGGAATACCATCTTCAAATACCAAACACTCTTCTGGTTTGATATATTCTAATCCCTTTGCTTCACGGGCTTGGTTTAAACTGTCTAAACAAACATACCAAATAAACGGTTCAGGTTTACCCTTGCCCTTTGGAATTCTTGTATCGTCACCAGTAACAATATGGCCATCGAAAAAGCCAGTGAACTCTTCTAAATGGTGTGTTTTTCTTTCAAAGTTGATCTTATTTGAACTAGTTCCCAAAGCAATAGGAGTATCATTGTCCTTTAAGTGTTTAAGTAATTCAACAGCACCTGGTAAAAACTTGGTTTTATGCCATTTAGTAGCTTGAATTTCCATGGTTTTTTTGGAAAGTTCATCAACGGTTAATGGGAGTTCGTAATGCTGAATCAATATCTCGTTTGACTTTGCACCAGGAAGACCCTGTAATTTAATTTTCACATCCCAGGTCAAAGGGCCTTTTCCGTACTCAGCTAACAAATCAGTTGTAGCTTCGGTGTAAAGGTCTTCGGTGTTGAGTAAAGTACCGTCCATGTCTGTATGTTAGTAAAATAGTAATAATCCCGAGAAATTACATACCAAAAAGACATGCCTTGAATTTTCTGTCACTGGTCATAATAGCTGAAAGTAGTTATTACATCAAAGAGTCGCGATTAATAAAATTTCGTAACTACTGATTTTTTCAACTGATTTTTTAACATTTCTATAGTTTTTGCATCCCACTTTTTTGGCTATTTTCTGGGTACTAATTTTTGAAAACTAATATTCTTTACTGATTTTCTATACAACTTTCTACCATTTTCTGTACTTTTTTTCTACTAGTTTTCACTAGTTTTCAATACTAATTTTATACTATTTCTCATACTCTCACTAATTCTATACTAAATTTACACTAATTTCATAAAAAATTTTAAATTAATATATTAAAACAATTAAACTAAATAAAATCACTTGAATTCACTTAAAGCAACGGCAGTGGCTTGGAAATCATCGTGAGAAATAGAAATGTTCACGTTCTTGATTCCTGCCTTATCAGCAGCAGCCTTTGCGTTACCAGCCAAGATTACTTGCGGAGCACCAGTAGAACCTCTTGAAATTTGAATGTCAGCTAAAGCAGCACCAGCTCCTTTAGATTTAACACCCAAAGCCTTGAAAACAGCTTCTTTAGCAGACCAAGTTCCAGTAAATGAAGCTTGTGGGTTAGCAGATTTGAAACAGTATTGTTGTTCCTCTGGAGTAAAGTTTCTCTCAATAAAAGTTTCGTTATCCAAGTTGATAGCACTCAAAAGTTCAACATCAACACCAACACCTTTACTACTCTTGTTTAAATCACCTAAAGCTTTAGCAATTTCATTAGTAGATTTGCTAACGTAGACATCACTAGATTGAATGGTCTTACCAGAGAATTTGTATTCACTAGTAGCTTCACCAACACGAGCTAATGGGTCCAAGTAAACTGATTTTTCTAATTCATCAGCGTATGGAGCCTTATTCTTTTGAACAAACATGGTGTTTCTGGTAATAGCATTGTGCATGTATCTGTAAGTTTTCTTATTTCTTGAAGCAACCTTAGAAGCATAAGTTTCATAAGAAGTTTGATCCAAAACAGCAAATAAGTAATCTGGGTGAATAACGATAGCTTGAGCACCTTTTTGACCAAAACCAAATGAAGTAACAGAAACAGCTTTAATACCATCAGTTTGAATAGATCTAGATGGGAACAAAACATAGTCAAATTCTTGTAAAATTTGATCAACATTATCAGCATTTCTGTTACCAGGAACAATACCAGTTTGCAAGATTTGTAAAGCACCATTCAACATCCAAGCACCAGCAGCACCCTTTGGATGACCAGTTAAGAATTTTTGGAAAACACCAAACACTGGGTTACCTTCAGTTCTACCCAAGTGTTTCATCATTGAGTGAACAGTTAAAGTTTCATTCTTATCATTAGCCTTAGTAGAAGTACCATGGAATGAAGCAACTCCCAAATCATCAATGGTTAAACCAAAAGTAGCCAAAGCTCCTCTTAATGGAGCAATTCTTGGATCAGCCTTATAGAAATCATTACCCCATTGTCTCTTAGCATCTTGGATTTGACGCTTAGCTTCTCTGTTAATTTCTTCAGTACGTTCAGCTAAGAATTCACTAGCAACAAATTCTTGCTTGAAATCAGCATAAGATTCTTCAGCAAGTTCAACTTCTTCTTGTAAGTATTCGTATTCACTTTCTCTCCAAGATTCAATTTGGTCAAGTCTTTGCTTCAATTGTCTAGCTCTATATTTGATGTTCAATTTAGAAGCTGGGAATTTCAAAGCACCATGATGTTCTCTAGCAGTGGTCAAAATACCCTTACCTGGAGCAGGAACAGATTTACCAATCTTATCAGAAGCAGTAGCAGTTAAGGCTAAAATACCGTAAATTGGAACACCCATCTTAATAGCCAAATCAGCACTCATAATAATTTGGGTACCAGAACCTTGAGATTCCATAAATCCACTTCTGGTAGTAGTGGTTGGTCTGGACATTTCACTTGGAGTTCTACCGTGATCAAATTCATCATAAGTGTTAGAAGTAGCATTCATATTGGCGAATTCGTGGGAACTTTCTTCTTGGAAATCATCTAAACCACCCACAACACAGATCTTAGCTTTCTTGGATTGAATGGTTTCAACCCCTAATTCAACCGATTCAATAGCAGTAGCACATGCACCAACTGGAGTTCTAATAGGACCTGATGAAGATAATAACAACATATTAATCCAAGCAGGCATGGTGTTAATAAAGGATTCTTGTAAGATATCCATTTGCACTGGCTTATCTTCATATCTGTCCTTAAACATACCCTTCAAAGCACTAATACCACCCATACCAGAACCAATACAGTTACCAAGTTCAGAAAGATGGACGTACTTGTAGAATTCATAAGGATCAGTAACACCAGATGATAATAAGGCTTCAACAGTGGCAACCAAAGCGTATAAAGTAACTGGGTCAACTTGAGAAATGATATCTTCATCAATACCATAAGTCTTAGCATCCCAACCAGAAGGAATTTGACCAGCAACAAGACGGTCAAATCTTAAGGCCTTTGGAATGTACAAAGTAGCACCAGCCAAAATTCTAATGGAGTATTCACCACTTTCTTCATCTTCAAAGATTTCACACTTTTCACCATGTTGACGTTTGTATTGTTCAGCAACTTCTTTTGAAGCTTCAAAAGATTCTAAATCATGTTGAACAACAACTTCTTGGATAAACTTCTTCTTGTTTGGATCATATCCACCAAATAATTCTGGTTCGACTAAACGAATACCAGAGTGTTCCAAAATGTATTCTTCGTATTTGGTCTTAATTTCGTGATCTTCAACTGGAGCTTGAGTCTTAGCATCAACCCATCCAGAGTATGGTTTACCCTTCAATTTACCATTATGGTATTTAATCAATCCCATAATCCAGGCCATTTCAATAGCACCTTCAATAGAAAATTCACCATTGGCTTCCATTTCCCATCTGGTTCTGGCATTACCCCATGGACCAACTTCAGAGAAACCAGTAACAACAACGACACTTTCCAAGTCTAATAATCCTTCTAATTCTGGAGCAGCTTCTTTAATTTCCTTGTAAGATTTCATACCTGGGAAATCGAATTTCATGTTAGCCTTTGGCTTAACTTGAACCTTGGAGAAATTCTTGTCGATATCATTACCACCAACAACCTTTTGTTCAATACTAGATTCAATAGCAACGGCTCTCTTGATATCAGCAGTTTCCAATAAGTCAGTTCTTAATTTCTGGGTAACAGCCTTTAAGTTATCAATGTATTGGAATCCACCATTCAAATCGGCCAAAATTGGTTCTTCTTGACAAATTTGAGTAAGAGTTGGAGTCATCAAACCCAAAATGTTGAAAGCCATTTCCTTTTGACTGAAAGTTCTAACACCCAATTTTTCAAATCCTTCAGCGATAATGTTGTTAGCACTCATCAAACCAGTACCTCTAGTCCAACCAATAATGGCACCACAAATGGTTAATTTGGTTCCCCAATCTTCAGAGTACCATCTGTTGAACAAAGTTTCCAAAGAAATCTTGGATTCAGAGTATAATCCATCGAATCCAAAAGTACCGTGGTTTGGTGATAATGGTAAAATAACTTGAGCTGGTCTAGTGTCAGTAGTCTTTCTGGTCTTAACACCACCCAAGAGTCTCAACAAGTTAGTTAACATGATTCTGTGAGCAAGTTCAGATTTAGAATCAATGTTATCTAAACCATTACCGTTTTCTGGAATAGCAGCAAATGGAACAATAACATCCAAATCCCATCCAAGACCACCTTGTTTTGGATCGTTATAGATAAAGTCTACCAAAGCATTAACATCACCAACAGAACCTTGATTGAATGGAACAACAGTTAAAGTAGAACCAGAAGCACCATATCTTGAGTACATGGTTTGGTAGTATTCAGTAGTCTTCTTGGAAAATCTGGAAGTAGTAACAACAACCTTAGCACCACCACTGATCAAACCTTGAAGAATTTCAGCACCAATAGAACCTGCACCTGCACCAGTAACCAAGACGTGTTTATCCTTGAAACTTAAACCGTTAACGGCACTTGATTCTAAGCCATCCAAATAAGTAGAGGAAAGCTTGTGGTCATATTGCCAACCTTCACGGCTCTTTCTTTGAACATGTAAGAAAGGAATGGTTTCTGGTGGAATAGTAGAAGAAACTGGTTGCAAAATAGATGTTTTATCTGGTAAAGAAGCAATTTCGTCATCTTCAGAAGTAGACAGTAAATCATCTGGTTCACCAACTGGAGTGGTAGTTCCAGTAGAAGCAACAGCCTTATTATCAATTTCATTGGAAGTATCAATGTAGTTAATTAATTGGTTGTACAATTGTTCAAAGTCAACCTTGGTATTAGCTGATAAGTTTTGTTGCTTGATGATAGTCTTGTAAACCTTAGCCAAATCTTCCTTGATGGTTGGTTTACTTCTTTGTTTAGTAATTTCACCACCTTGAGCCATTTCATAAACATATTGTTCAAACTTTCTGACAGCTGGGTTTTCAACTTCGTCATAAAGAACATTACCTCTAGCATCAACTTTAGTAGATGGCTTGGTGATCTTACTAACATCCTTATAAGCTGGATCAACATCCAAAACTTGCTTACAGTTATCAATTAATTGTTGACCAAGTTTCTTAGCTAATTGATAAGTTTCACCCTTGTTTTCTGGAGTGTGATCAACGTGATATTGCATGAATTTGATCAAAGTTGGGTTAGATCTATTCATGATTTGAATACATTGGTTGATGGTTTCTCTATCAACAGAAGTCAATTTACCAAAGATGATATCAAAGTACATAGATAAAACATCTTGTCTAGCCCAATTCCAGTAAGAATCATAAGTTCTAGCCTTTAATGGAGAAAAGATTGGTTTAATACCTTTAGCATAGAATTCTCCATGTTCTTGTTCCCATAAATCCAATTCTTTTTGTAAAACAACTGAGGCTTCCTTTTCTTTGACAAATGATTTATTACCCTTGTTCAAATCAACCTTCAAGTATCTAGCCAAAGTTTCCAATTGTTGTCTGGCAAGGTTCTTGTTTTCAGCAGTAATAGCATCTAAAGCAGCACTGTCAATAACAGCACCTCCAGCACCTCCAGCAGCAGCAGCATCGTTACCTGAACTCAAAGAGATACCATCAATAGATGCGTGTTTTTGAGCCATACCATCTAAGAATGATTTAGCTTCAGCTTCACTTCCTAATCTATTAGCTGGTTCATTAACCAAAGCTAATAATAAAACACTATCTTGTCTACCAGATCCAAAACCGTATCTAGTATCCAAATACTTTCTAGCAGCAGTAACAGAAAATCCACCAGGCATTTTAGAAGACATTAATCTACCAATTAATCCACTAGTAGTCTTACCTAATTGACCAGAGAATGAATCTTGGAATTGTTCAGCTAATTCTTGTAATGGGGTATCTTCAGGTTTTTCTGGAGTACTACCGAATTCTTTACCTAAATCACCCAAAATTTCATTTTGAACAGTAGATTTACCATTAACCAAGTCCTTAATGGCCTTTGACATTGGAATAGAATCTAAAGGTTTCTTCAATTTGTGGGCAACCAAAACGTGGAGAATAAGGGCAGCAGTAGCTGGAGTATCAGCAATAGCAGCGACTGGGCCTGAAGGAGCAGCAACTGGGGCTGGGGCTGGGGCAGCTGGTGCAGCTGGGGCTGGGGCTGGAGTGGCAGAAGCAGCAGCTGGAGGAACTTGTTCTGGAGCTGGAGCAGAAGAACTGGTTTCTTTCAAAGACTTGGTGATGCTAGTTTTTTCAGATTCTAAATCAGCAGGATCTGGGGTGTAGTAGATCTGATTAGCATCTTTAGAGTAACATAAGACTTGACGTTGTAAAGACAAAGCAGCATCAAAAGATTCATATTTAGCCTTAATAGTTCTAGAAGCCATACCTGCTAAAGTAGGAGATGGACCAATTTCAACCACTCTTTCAGTCTTGTTATCCTTTAAGAAAACATCTTGGGTTTCAATCCACCTAACAGGAGAGGCGAATTGGTAAGCCAAAAGCTCAGTTAAAAGTGTATGCGAAAGCTCTTGTTCAACCTCTGGACGCATACTTAAAGTTATTCAATTATTTAGATCCAAGTTTAGTTTTATATTACTTTTGGCTGCCAACAAATGCGAATGTTGAGTGCTATATACAGTATGTTGGATTGTTTTACACAGGATTAAAAATCTCATCTCAACGCCTTTACATGCGAAAATTTTCAAACTAATGTTGAAACATAATTTGGTTGAAACATAATTTGGTTAAAACGTGTGAAAGGTGGGCAGATACTCACTGACAGACGTGGTATTCAAGTTAACCTCCCATAGCGTACGCCTTCTCGTGGTCCTGATTATATTCGTTTATTTTCAGTTTAAACTGGCCTTGTGATACTACGCAATGGAATATTAAAGATCTATTCCACCCTATTTTGATTGTTGTATCATCATGGGACTAATCAACTGATCGACATATTTTCTATTATTATAAACCATATACTCTATCTATTAATCTATCCTTCCACCCTTTTTCCTTTACATAATGTATCAGGTACAAGATTAGCTGCTATATCGTAACCAAATGGGTCTTGAACACCAGTATATCCAATGAAAAATGCTTTGAGACTCTCAGGGAATTCCTCAAGTTTGACTTGCTTGGGATCAATCTTATTTGCTGAAACATCTACTTCATATAATTGTGAGTGCTTTATTGGCCCTATGTGGCCTATATCTGATGGGCTTATTCCTGTTAATCTATTCCCACTAAGATTCAAACTTAATAAACTCGTACCTTCTTCTATAAGGTCTTGTTTATCGTAAACCAACTTTAATTGCTTTACCTTATTGTTTGATGCATCCAATCCCTGTAGAGTTGGAGGTAATTGAAGATCAAGTCTCCGAATGAAATTATTAGACAAATTTAATTTCTCTAGGCTATTGAACTCTTTAAATGTGGTACTCCCGATCTCTGTTAATCTATTAAAACTCAAATTAATCTTCTCAGAAGATTTGGGCAAATTATTTGGGACTGTTCGTAAATTATTATTACCCAAATTCAATACCTTTATGGTGTTACCAAAGTTGACATTATCCATTGAAGCGAGATTACAACCATAAAAGCTCAACTCGTTCAAAGTGTTTTCGGGAAAATGCAGAATTTGGGTAATATCATTATCATCAAAATTTAATACTTTCAAAGAATTGCAGAACCTGAACCCTGAAATATCGGTCAATGAATTGTGGTTCACGTAAAGTGCAAAAAGAGATAATTCCTCGCCTCTTGCATTTGTTGATAAATCAATGTCCCCTTTAATATGATTCTCCGTTAAATGCAAAATTGATAAACTAGGAGGAATAAGATGCCTGCCAATACCTTTAAGTCTATTTCCACCAATTCCTAGACTTTTAAGGTTCCTAGGAAATTCATAATCATCAAGCGTTGATATAAGATTGACTTCAAGCATTAAAGTATTCATTGTGTCTGGTAAAATTAAAAATTCAAGTCTCTTCAAAGACGTATGGCGTAATTCTAGTCTCTGTAATTTTGCTGGGAACGTTACTGGATGTCTCCATTTAATTGGGTTGTATGACAAGTATAACTCCTTTAAACCTCTAGGAAAGTCAACTCCATCTAAAGATTTAATGTTGCAATTGTTGAGATTAAGTGAAATTAAAGCTTTAAAAATGCTTCTGTAATCGGTTGTATTCATGGGTCTGCCAATTTCAATAGATTTCAAGTTCACCAAATTGAAGAGTCTGGTGTTTTCTTCAATAGCATTTTCAAATATATGTTCAGTAATAGACAAATGATCAATATTAGGACTATATTCTTTGATAGTATCGTAAAGCATCTTATTATAGTCTGGAGAAAGACTTTTGAGCTTTTGAATATGTAAACTCTTTAAAGACTTGGATTTGGCAGACCCTTCGACTATCCTATAAAGAAATTCACCTTGAGTTAAGTCTTTGATTGAGGTAAATGCAATTTTAATTAAGTTGGTTGGGGACCTAAAATTTGCAGCCTCCTTACTAATAGTAACATGGCTCAAAACCAAGTTGGTTATGTGAACTGGAAGTCCCAAATTTATCACAACAGATACATTATTGATATTTCCATATGCATTTGGAGAAACACGGACATCCCGTATTTTTGTATCATCAAGAAAGTATTCATTCAATGCGTGGATATTCGAGTTTACTAACCATATACGAGTTAATTTGGGGAAATTCAGTAAATCAATGGTGCAATCGGGGATATAATTGGTGACGTATAAACTTGAAACATGACGGTCAAATTTCAATTTTTCCCACTCTTCAAGGATATTTTCAAAAGCTATCAATACCAGTACAGCGGGGTCGAATTCTATTTCGATATTAAAAGATATGTTTGTATTTGGATGTTTACGCATCAACTCTTGGAGAAGATTTCTGTACTCCACCAAGTCAGTTAAATCCCAAACGTAGCAACTCAATGTAACTTCATTGGTCAATTTGTTTCCAGACCACTCACAAAAGTCTATGAACAGAAAAAGAACTTCTAGGGTCTGTATCAAATCCAAATTTCTTTTGGGCAAATACGACTCAGTTAAGAGGTACATACCCAAATTGGTATAACTTTTGATTCTATTTGTGTAGCATAAAAACGAGTTGCTTAAGTATTTAATTATTTGATTCAAGAAATTGTCACAGGAATTTGCATTTGCTTCTGATAAGCATCTAACTCTCTTAGCTAGAATGACTACTTCGTTGGCGTCAAGGTAAAATAAAATTTGCCTGATCACCTCTGCAGGGAATCTGTTTATGCTAGTATAATCCATAATCACCCTGCCTGTCACCCAAGAAGTGTAGGTTCGATTAATGAAATTTTGCTTTCGTTATCGCGGAACTATCATCGCATTAAATGTAGCGTTACTTTTTTTTAAAATTAAGTCTTTGAGGTTGACAGAAATCCAAAATACTATTTACGTAATCAGCTGTTTGTTGTAATTGAGATGTTGTAGTTACTATATAGCTGAATCCATGTCTATGAAGAGATCTTTCAAAAAACTTTCAACTTTTTAAGCCGATCTCGCACTAAAGCTTAATTTAATTCGCCTACAATACAATATAGATCAATTTTTTGCAGTTTGACTACTTTAACTCGCGCTGCACCGGGAAATTCATGATGGTTTATTTGACAGCAAATTTAGACGAAATACATCAGGAAATGCTTAATCCACTTTATTCTGCTTGAGAGTTCTGTAAGAGTGGAATGGGAAATAATCATGTGTTTTTTTTGAAAACAGTTACATCACCATTGGTATCAAAAACACCCAGTATTCAATACACCCGGTAGTGTTTCCTAGTTTATTCGTAATGTTTCGAGCATGCTCTTTTCAATATACTTCTCTCAACACACTCCTTTCAATGTACGCCTTCAAAGTGGTATAAGCTATGTACTCAATTTCTCACCTGTAGGTCTTTCTTGGTTTCCCCACAATTTGTACTATCCAGAGGCTGCTGATAGAACCAAGGCAGTAAATCACATTCCAATTGGTACATAATTGTAGAGTGAACATTAGAGAGTAGTCTTTATGAAAACAGCTAAACTGTAAAAATCGTATTGGTGCAGATAAAACCGTGGACTGTAGACAGCAGTTTATTTTATGGCTCAGACATTGTCTTATAATGTTAATTCGCGTTAAATTAAATTGGTGTCATTTTGTCTAGATCACAGAATCACAGAATTTGTAGATTTCACGAGAGACTAAAAAATGCTAAAATCTTTCAAATTGTTAAAAGTCAAAATATAATTCAAACAACCCACTCACACAATAAATCTTTACTCAGTACTTCAATTTTCCCTCAAGTTCCAAAAATAAACTCACTTGACCTCACTTCATCATCTCTCAACAATATTTATTTTTCCTGCACAAAAACCCTCATATTACTCTTATCATTAATCTCAAACACGCACCTTTATCTTATTTCCCCTGACCATTACTACCCATTGAAGCAAATAAACTATTAGCAACTTAAACCTATATATTAAATTAGTAGTATACACCCATATACTCCGAGAACTTATACGCTCACTGCTTATCCCTGGACGTGTAACAATCTATTTATCCCTTCTAAAATGACTCAACTGTACAACAATCATCTGAAGATCAATAAAGTTCACACTTCAACTCAAAGAGCTTACCGTCACGGATCTACAAATGCAACCTTGAAAAAGATCAAACAAGTAACCAATGTTGCAGGTCAACAAACTCCATCTCAAGAAGAAACAATTATACAGGCTGGTCCTTTAGGTGAGCTTTTAATTATTTATCCGGTTTCAAAGATTGTCGAGATTTGGTACTGGATTCCTCCGAGCTATGTAAATGAAGATTCGGTAACCATGGATTACAGTGGTGATACATTATATTTCTACAATCAGATCAGTATCAAGGAACATCATGATACTAGTGGCTGCGAATACACAAACACCTCTGGTCAATCCAGTCCTGATTCTGAAGAATTGACCCCTCAATCATCAAACTCGAATGACATTCTGGTAATTGAACTGGTAGATATTATAACTGGGGATTTAAACTCAAGTCTCCTGTTGTTAATAGTCTACCAAGGTGCAAAACACATGGTTCAAATTCACGAAGTAAATGTGAACGAGTCTGAATCCAATGCCTGGTTTTCCCTTGACTTACCCGATTTTATAACCAGTTCAGAATCTTTGTTTGTTAAGACAAATACCAAGTATGTCATTATCGGGAATAATAGAGGCTTCTTATATGTGTTTCAATTGGACCTCGAAAATGATACTATTTTCCCAGCTAATAAGCAACAGAGAATGAAAAGACTCAAAAAAACATCCTGTATTCCAATCTTAAGGAACGAAGGAATTCAAGTGGACGAAGAAGAGATTTTATTCAAAACAAGCTGCTCACAAGCAACACCTATATTTGATTTAAATGATAACTGGTTGGTCTATTCGCCTTCAAAAGCTGAATACACTCAAATAAATATTGATCAAAGCAAATTAACTCCGGTAAAATTGCCTACCGCCAAACCTTTACTAAATAAAGTATTGGAAACTTTGTCGAATAGTGCTTTAGATCTGTTGTTCAAGTTATCTAAATACTCTACCAAGAAGCTCAATGACTATATGAGAAACAAAAATAACCAAGATATCTCTTTGAAGTCAATAGGGAATTCCCTATCCAAGTTAATGAACCAAACCATCAATACCATAAATGAGACAACTGCAAACTTCCAAGTTAATGATAACCAAATCATTAAGATTGTGGACTTGGCTAACGATAAAATCTTGACCATTTTCAAGACTCCTGATGGGATTTCTAACGTTTCTTTTAACCCATATGATTTGCAATTAGTAAATGCAAATATTAGAGGTGATAGTATGTTTCTTTGGGATTTGATCAAATTGCCTTCCGAAGTTTCTCTAATGGGGAAATTCACTCGTGGTAAGACATCTGGAGAAATTGACAACATCTTTTGGTTTGTTAACAGCAACCAAAAGGAGAAAGGTTTAGACCAAAATTTAAAGGGAACAAATTCTGGATTTGGTTGTATCAACTCAAAGACAGGAAGTGCCCATTGGTACAATACGAATTACTTGTTTTCAAACTTGAGCAATAATTTCCCTAATTACCTAGGAAAAGAATTTTCTCCTAATATCAATACTAAATCTAATAGCAAGGGGTTTCTTAACCACTGGACTTTAGCTTCCACACTGAACACAAAGTACCACAAATTTCTCAAACTCCCTAATTTGTCAAACATCACACCAACGAATTTGTCAGTTTTGAACCAACTTGCGTTAGTTGACTCAAAGAATAACTTAAAGCTCATAAATCCATTAAATGGTGACTCTTGTTTCAAGTTTGAAATTCCTGTTACATTATTGAATCCTGAACAAATTAACGATAAGCGAATCAAAGCTACAGAAATAAAGGATAATAAGGAATCAAATATCATGCCACTTTCTCAAGTTGAAATAGAAACGAGTAAACCATTCATGAACTTAATCAACTACAAAAACATCGAAGTATTTTGTTATGACGAGCAAGCAATGCCCCAAAGTTTATATAAATATTTTGAGAGGATGGAAGACGCTAAAATTCCTTTAACTAGAGTACATGTCGAAAACAATGTAGAATTAGACACGAGTGATGAAGAAGAACAAAAACTTGTCGATCAGATTTCTGAAGATATTCCCGTTAGCTAATGTTATATATTTATTAAATGAATGATTACGATTTATCAAATACTCAACAAAATTATAAAAAAAGACAACTAGCGCCGCCCGGTTTCGATCCGGGGACATCAGGGTTATGAGCCCTGCGCGCTTCCACTGCGCCACGGCGCTGTCAATAAACATAAAGTTTAATATACCTCTCATGCACAGGCACAAGCAAGCACGTGATCATATTGTAGAAAATTTATAGTCCAGTCAACCGAATAAGATATAGCTGTTATGGTCTCTTCTCTCAGAATTCATTAAAGTCAGAAACCAAAATAACTAATGGTTTTCTAAATTTTGAGCCAAAAATTCTCTACAAAAAGGCAATTTATCAGCACAGCCCAAAACACTATGGCTCAGATATATATTAGAAACGACCAGGTTAAATCCCATCTAACAAACTTATTGTAAATTGATTCAAAGACCATGCCTTTTTATCCCAAAACCCCATAACGTATTCGCGAAGCACAGAAATCATAACTTAATACAGCATCTAAATGAGCATGGAGTTCCCACCACCACTGGCCAACCTTTCGCCTTTGGCTTGGACTACAGCTGCTCCCAATAGAAAGTACCGGTCCACGGTATCGTACACAAATCGACTACGAACTGCAGGAACAGAATTAGGACCCCAATTACCCTCATTTAATCTCCCAAGAAGATTATTCAAATGGATTTATTCTGTGTCTTTGATTATATTGGTTACTATTTTACTCCTTTTGATAGCAATTACAGCTATAGACGTGATTGTGAAAACGTCGTCAGCATCTTTCAAAGGAGTAAAACTTTTCATTGTGATCATTGTTTGCGTAGTGTTCCTTTTACTATGCTTTTTCCTTTACTTACTGAGAATTTACCAGCACAAAGTGGCCATGAATGATATCCCCTTTAGAAGCATGTACGTTCCTGGGAACGGAGATTTGCCTAAATACGTTACAGTATATCTACAAGAAAAAATGGACAGGTGTATGGAAATAAAGCAAATGGCTGGCCCATTAGCAAATAAGGATATAATGATAAATCATCTGGGACTTTCACCTCCTTCTTACATGGCAGGAGATTCTCGATTACCACCCAACTTAATGTACGAAGACATCGTACGTGGATTTGGTGATAAACTTAACTTTCACGATGGGTTCACTTCGTCTGTCAAATTACCTAGACATTTCACCTTGAGGCAAATTATATTTGCAATGAGCAAAAATTTGGTAGATAAGCAGTTTGTGCCACCAGATAAATTAACTGGAGTGGGAAGATTCGTAGAGCTATACGAAAAATTTAAATTTGGTCCTGACTTAATAACTGAAAAAGAGATGGTAGAGTTTATGGTGGAATGCGAGAAGGTTGGTGAAATCTTATCCCACTATTATGGAGCATTTTTTGCTGTCAGAAAGACAAAGCCTAATCACAAATTAGATGACAGTTTGAGCTCATTTTGGGAATCAAATAGTGAACTCAGTACCACTACAGGAGAACGGCAATATGATGTGCATGAACTTGACATGGCCGATCTTGAGGATATCGACAGCGAAGATTCTATTAGAGAATTTAGAAGACCTTCAACTTGGAGTGCACCTTATACAATTCCGTCATTTTCATCTGAAACGGTAGGTTCAACTATCCGAAATCAGTTTTCTTCCGCTGCAAGTCGCAGGTCCATACTCAAAAGAACATCGAGCAATGATAGTCAATGTTCAGTTATCAAGCGCAAGCTTAATATTGGAGATGATTCAAGTGTAACTAAAAGGATATTTGGTAGTTATGATTTAGAAAAACACATGGGGAGTGAAGTTACACCCCAATTTAAATTTGAAGATAGCCCTCAATCAGATCCGGTTGCATCTAGAGTGCCATCTCCAACGCAGGTACTTGATTTAGAGATCAAGAAACGACCTAAAAGTCAGACAAGTCGTGGTTCTCTGAGTTCATCGAGCAATTGATAGTGAAACATCCACTAAAAAACATTGAAATATAGTTTGTGTCTGCAAATGACATGACCCAAACTTGACGTATAGATATTAGCATTCATTTATTTAATAGATAATTTCATTATATCATGATCATTCTCATTACATATCGTTATGTTTAATTCACAGGTTTGGCAATTCCATCATGAATCTTATAGTACAGGATTGTCGAGTCATCATTGACCAATGCAACATTTAGCCTTTTAGGTCTTTCACCCACTAACTGGGCTATTGCTTTAAACCAATTATTGATTTCCTTTACGCTCAACTCCGATTGAGAGTCCACTACTTGTGGGATAATCCACTCAGTGGTGTGAGTATCATCAGCACTCAATTTTGAAGGGGGCAGTCCTGATAATACTATGCCAGAATTTGTATTGAATACTTTTACATCCGTCCAGAGGTTATAGTACTCTAAGTTAGTTCTCACTTGTTGACCCAAATAAACTGTTGTTGACTGCATATTAACAGGGTCTTGATTGCTGTGACTATTCAAATTAAAAACTATATGTAGAATATGTACCTTATATTACTCTATTGAATTTATGGCTATGCCTTCGATGAGATCGATGGCTGCGCACTGAAAATTTTTTACATTTGCAACCGATAGACAGGAGTCGCAAGCGAAGAGGCTCACCAAAGGGACCTTTAAATTCACTCTAATTATCACTAAATGCAGTATTCTGTAGTCGTCATCGAAAACGGGTGGCGAAAAAGGGCGGCTTAAGGGCTTAGAATGGTACTAAAGTCGGAAACTTGTAGTGAGTGCGGTGATAAAGCCGTTAAGATTTCTTTTGTCAAAATCTAGAAGCGTAATAAGAAGCATATGACAGGTGAAATTGCAGTTTCTAGATTTACAACGTCACACGCAACAAACGGTGAATGAAACCGTATTTTACTGCGATTGTGTTCCTTAAGGCAAGACGGATCGAGATTGCTTTTTGTCGAGATATTACCATACCCGATTAGGTTAAATGATTCTCTCAATTCTATACCCGATATGCATGTTGAACGTTACAGACCAGGGTTAATGATGGTCGTTCTAGACCTATTTGCCATCGAAGATATAGAAAATTCAACTAAATCTTTCAAGTATATAAAGTCTTGGTAGATTCCTCTGAATATCTACTCATTCATTCTTTATTTAACTGGTCTAGGTAATATAGCTTCATTCTTTTGCTTGCACCTATTTACATTCATTTTTAATTAATCACATTCATTCACTAAAATGTTATTCACTCACTTGATTACTGCATCACTTGCTGCTGTTGCAACCGCAATCCCAGTTGAAAAAAGAGATAACACTTGTAAATTTCCAAGTGATAAAGGTCTTGTTTCCGTTACCCCATCAAAGTCAAATGGTGGCTGGGCTTTATCACCAGATCAAAAATGTACTGCTGGTTCTTACTGCCCATACGCTTGTCCACCAGGTAAATTGATGGCTCAATGGGATAGTAAGGCTACTGGTTATTCATACCCATCATCCATGAACGGTGGTGTCAAGTGTGAAGATGACGGTACTGTTTCCAAACCATTCAGTGACAAAGACTACTGTGTTGATGGTGAAGGAACCTTAAAGGCTAAAAATAAAGCTGATAAAGATGTTGCTTTCTGTCAAACTGTTTTACCTGGTAATGAAGCTATGCTTATTCCAACCAAAGTTAGTGGAGGTTCTGATAATGATTTAGCAGTTCCAGGTGCTGATTATTATGCAGGAACTGGTGCTCATTATTATATTAATTCACCAGGTATTTCAACTGATGATGCTTGTGTTTGGGGATCTAAAGATAAGGCACAAGGAAACTGGTCACCATATGTTGCTGGTACCAATATGGACAAATCAGGAAATACATACGTTAAGATTGGTTGGAATCCAAAATACTTAGATGACTTCAAAGATAAATTGCCTGATTTCGGAGTCAGAGTCACTTGTGATGATGAAAGCAAGTGTAATGGTTTGAAGTGTGAAATTGATCCATCTAAAGATGGTTACAATGGTATGATTGGTGACAAAACAGAACAATCTTTAGGTGCCACATACTGTGTTGTAACTGTTAAAGATAAGGCAAATGCTAAGATTGAAGTCTTTTCAACTTAATGTTTTTCAAGTTAGTTTTGTTCACGAATTTCTCATGTATTTAGGTTTTATTTATAGATTGTTGCTTGCTTTAATATAAAAATAGTTCAATTTTAATGGCTGCAAACGTCAGCAGTTGCAACACTTCATTACCGCGATGGGAAAGTTTTTGCACGAAATTTCAACCCATCAGGCAATTTTTAGGGGCAGGCAACCGCTAGCCCGTCGCAGAATTCGCAGAAATGCGCACTGCATCCAGTCTTGTACTTAATCCCCGTAATTTCACTTTTAGGAAACTAGAGGGATGAGTAACATATCCAAGCCTAAACCTTTAAAGGTATATGGTAGGGCCCATTATGCATGTACGCGGTGTAAGTTATCAAAAATCAAGTGCTCGGGTGGTACTCCTTGTTCTAATTGTAAAAACTTGAATAAGCATGATGAATGTGTTTACCCTTCCAGAGATCGGAAAATTGTTATTATGGAAAGTGATTTGAATAAACTTCATAATAAAGTCAAGTATTATGAAGAGATATTTTCCAGTAGAATCCATAATGAAAATATGGAACCAAACATTGAATCAAAAGAGTTAATTTCCGATAAGATCCAAGAGAGACTGAATGAAAAGACAAAAGAATTTTTATTTAACCATACGGGTTTGGAGAATTTTTTACTTTCTGATGATGCAAATGAAACCATTAAATGGAAATTAGTGGATTTTATCCATACTCTGTTGCCTTCTAAAGAAAGAAGTCTTTGGTTAATCCAAACTGTTTTGGATAATTATGCCCATGAATTTTACCTTGTTAGTAAAGAAACTTATCCTAAAATGGTAGATGATACATATCTGTTGTTTGATGCTATAAACAGCAAGAATGAGCAACAAGTCATGTACTATAATCGGAAAATAAAGAGACATCAATTATGTTATTTCTTTATTTTAATTGCATATGGTGAACAAATTAGCAGTTCTACAAGCCAGAATGAAATTCCGGGTATTAAGTATTACCTTATGGCTCTGGAACTTTTTAATTTAACTCACGAAGTTGTGGGATTCGAATTTATTCAAGCTGCCATTCTACTTGCACTTTTCTCTGCTAATTTAAACAGATACAACACCGTATATAATTACTTTGGGGTAGCCATTAGATCTGCTATATCTCAAAGTTTCCATCGTCAACCTACCAATTTAGACACAAATGATACGAGAGCTATGATTCAACAAGAAAAGAGAAAACGTATTTGGTGGACAGTGTTTGTTACAGATGCAACATGGACATCCAAATTAAATTTGCCTGCTCAAATTGACTATACCGAGACTGATGTTGATCTTCCGAATGAAAATGTTTTAGATATGCATGATAATTTCGACATGAATACGTTGGAAGTGAATGTTCACCTAGCAAAATACATTCTGAAATCAGTTGAAAAAATCTATGGTGCTCATATCCGGACATTCTCTCTAAATTACATTAATACTGATCAATTTAATCAAAAGACCCTTATGCTGAATGTGTTGCAGTGTTTCACTGATTTGATAAAAGATTTCGAAGTACCCTATTTGTTCCAGTACAAAAACTGTAACATCATCGAGACTTCTGGGAGAAAAATAGCCAATTTGTTCTTAAGATTTAATTTGTTGATTGCTTTGATAACAAAGCCATTGATATCTTCTATTTATAAGAGAAACCATGCTAATATTTTTGACGATACCGTTAATGTTGAGACCACAGTCAATAAAGCTATTGAATGTTCTATTACAAATATCAATATTTTGATCAAGTTGTACGAACTCAAACGTCTTTTCACCATTGGATTCTATGATAGTCAATACTTGTACACGGCAATTCTTATCATTATCATGTCTTCGATCACAGATAAATCATGTATTGGAATAGTTAACAAAGCCATTGCATTACTTAAACACATGGCTCTGTGTGGTAATATTAATGCTCAAAATAGTTTAAAGAAGTTGCTGCAGGTAAATGATTATTTATCTCAAACTCCTGAACTTGATTTTGCTTTGAATTTTGATACAGATATTAAAGATGTGGCCCAGGTAGATGAATACTTTGATTTACAAAATCATTACTACAACCCATACGAGGATTTTTCCTTTTCCACAATCTCCAATTTCAAGCTATTCACATACACTCCGGAACAACAAAAAGCTCCTTCCCTTCCACCTGATTTGAACCGCTCAAATATTCAAAGACGCCAGGTTTTGAATCCTAATAATGACGTCCATAGCCAAGAAATCCAGAGTCAACTCCAAAATTCCGCTGTTGAGCCGGTTAGAAATGACAATTTTTTCCCTATAATAGAACCTCCATTACCAAGCGGACCTCAACAACATTACACGGTTCCATCAACACCAAATGGAATCTATAAATACAAAAATTACTCTGAACTTCAAGGTAATGATGTGCTCACAAATAATAGAGTACAGAATTTAAGTGGTGCTTCACAAAACACCCTTCTTTCAATGATGAACAATCTTCTGAGTCAAGAATTTATGAACATTTAATCTATAAATGTATAATATTTTGTATAGAATACTATGAAATGAACAATTTGTATATTAAACATAATTAAATCATTGCATCATCGAAATTAAATTGGTCATTAGAGTTTAATTGCTGCTCTATCATTTCGGTCCAGGGACCAACGAAATCGAGACCAACATTTTTGTTATTAACAAACCACTCCATCACCTCACTATCACCTACAAGATTTTGAAGAGGTGTTCCTGCTTCTGCACTAGACAAATTGACATCACTACCATTACTCTTTTCTAAGTTCATACTTTCGCTTGAATCCATGCGTGTTTGGGGGAAATTAGTTTGCTGGAATGCTTGAATATGGTTGTTAAGATTTATTTCACTTTCAGAGTTAGAGTGAGGATTGGAGTTTTCACTTGAGTAATTCTTGATGATATCCAAATTAGGTCTTACGAAGGAATTCTGAGTAAAGTTCTTGGTCGTTTTCATCTCTGAACATAAGTACATCAACACATTGGAGTATCTTGTACACAAATGAAGTTCATCAGGTGAGCAATCTCTCAAAGTGATAGCTGCTCTTTGAATACTTACCATGATTTCATCCACGGGAATCAACGATAAAGATAAAATAGTAGCATCAAAATTGTCATTATTTAAAATTGTGGTATCCTTTTCAGACGTCAGCTTCTTATGAGCTGTGATGGTCAAGTAACATTTAACAATAAAAGCAACTGCTCTCACAATTCTAGTTACCCATCTTACTGGCATGAATCTGAGCATCTTAAGTTTATGAACTCTATGTGCAACAGATAACATTTCATTGGCAGCGAAAAAAGCTTGTTCGATATACTTTGCTGATTTGGATATCTCATCAAGTTTCAAGCTTATTCTTGCTTTCTTATTTTTTCTTCCTTGAGAAGAGTTTACTGGTTCTTGTTTAGGTGAAGATGATAAAGCTAAGGAAAAAACATACAACTTGGCATAATTGAACTCAAAAATATTACTTTCTTGATCAATGCAATCATGTAAGTCTTTAGCCAATTTAGAATTTTGATCAAGCAACATGTTGGTGTTACTTAAGTTATGATTCTTATAGTTAGAAGGTTTCATAATACTTTTGTACTTTCTTTCCCAACTATTGATCAAAGGGCTAATAATATTCAACATTGCTAAGTTCTGCCTTTGTGTAAGTCTTCCCAATTGAGCTTTATATCCATAAAGACTTTCGTGACTCAATGACATGATTTGCAAAAGTTCGATCTTTGCTCTTTGTCTAAAACTAAACCTTATAGGCTCTGAAGACTTCGCTTTAATATCTTCTTCGCTCATGCTTTGAATCTTATGATCATGGTCATAATCAGTATCTTCATCATCATTTAACGAGTAGTTCTCTTCGTCAATTTCAAGCTCAGAAAGCGAATGAGAAAGCATAGATCTTCTGCTTATATTCATAACACTGTTAATTTCACTGATGTGAGTAGCCAAGAAAGTCTTAGGACTTACTTCCATAAATCCCATATCCTGAGCTAATCTCACTGCACTTCCAATTAACATCCATGCCATTCTATAACTTCTTCTCATGGCTCCAAGGCCGGCAAGATTCTGCTCACCACCATTTTGATCCTTTTGTTCTTGAAGTTCTCTTTTAGCAGCATCTTCAGGAATGTTGGCATAATCAGTCCATCTCCAGTGAATGGCTCTTGGATTCCATTCAGTTAAAAGAAGAAATGCAAATACCGTTCCTACAGATCTGGTACTAGCTTCAGCCCACACCGTTTGAGATATCAATCTTTGAACGTACAACCACAACTTATCGTGGATTTCAATATTTCTGGGAACTCCATTTACATTACCGGTAGTAATATTATTTGGATTATCATCAAGTGAATGATATCTAGCCGATATGGTGAGGATAGCACAAAGAAGAATTGGATAACCTGCCAATACTTGTGGTTTGTGTAAGAAATGTGGAATATGTGGGAAATATGGATGCATGGTTGTGAAGAATAAATTTATAAGCATTTCTGCTTCAAATTCTGTCAAGAGCCCATTTTCTCCAATATAATCAATATTACTGAGTTTATTTGCACCCTTTGGACGAATAGAGAATTCATTACTAATAGGAATACTCAAATAATTAGACTGATCTTGAATATGTTTTGGCACCGAAGCAGGTGTAGAACTTTCCTCGGAAAGAAGTTTTTTATACTTTGAATAATCATTTTTACCCAAAGAAATATCGTGCTCTAACTGCTGGTGTCTTTTATCAGCATCAATATTATCTCTTTCATCCGCTTTTGCAATTGTACCAGCAGCTTTTGCTAAATATACCAAAGCACCTTCCATGGTAGAAAAATGGTTTGGTTCATCTTTTTCTGGTTTAGGAGTATCATATTGGTTTTGCTGCATGGTGGTTAAATTACCTTGCCCTGCACCCGACAGTTGCATTGAATTTTGAGTAACTTGTGGCCCAGAAGGTAACTCTGGATTCAAATTTGGTTCAAGTGGTGGTAAAGATACATTATTTTCTGAACCATTTGGAATCCCCAGTAAAGATGTCGACCCATGGCGAGATCCCATGAGAAGGGCAGTATTATGTGCGGCCCCACTACCCGATTCCTCACCATTCAATAAAGATTCAGGCTTTACGTCTTGTTGATAATAAGGATAAGAATTACTATCTGGAACAATATTCAGATCATCTTGCGACCTTCTTTTTTTACCCAAAGCTCCTCCTCCACGTTTCAGCTCTACAAATACGCAGTCTTTTCTTTCCCTTCGGCACCGAGCACACTTGCCCTCGACAGGATTATCCACGCTGCCCAAGTCACATTTGACTTTACGGAGCCTACAATTCAAGCATGCTCTGTAGTTTCTTCTGAACTTAGTTTTACTCTCTTCTTTGAACATTCAGTCTGGTTCGTAAAAAATAGTTTCCCGTTAATAGCCGTTTTTCGCGCGATGATTTTGTGGCCTATTGCTAATTGGAAACCCTAACATCACAGTTTTTGGACTTACTAGTAGAGTTTGGGTATATTAGTGGATGTAGATAATGAAATTAGAATAGTATTAGAATAGTGGTTATAGATTTTTATAATTTAATGTATGTAGTTATCAGCTGGAAATTGAACGGATAAGTGTTTTGGATATACGGTTATTCAATTTGGTTTTAAGCCTAGTTAAATTGATGAGAGAATCTTCCAAACACTACTTTCTATTTGATCACTCTCGGTTTCTTTATATTAACTTAAGCTTTTTCCGAACTTTGAATTTGCGTGTTTTGACTCAAAGTTTCCAACTCTTTCTCTTGGCTCGTGTTCATTATTAACTTAAAATGGCTGCAAATTTGTTACGCGACAAGAATAAATCACCATTCGTTCATTGTTGTTTTATTCATGTGGCATTACTGTACTAATCATAGTCAGAAACTATCTCTCTGTGCTTCAAAAAGTTAAATATATACCGTACTCTTGACATTTGTCCACCCAAATATGGTTCGGGAATATCTCCAGAGCTATAACACCTGTATATCTCTTCATCAATAGCATCTCTTGTTTCGTGGTTTGGGAATCCTGAGATATTCACAGGACTTGCTTGGCTTGTAATTCCTTCGAAACTCCAATCAAACTCATTGTAGCCAATTATAATTGTATCGTCGACACTTTCATCTGAATCGCTATCATAATCACTGTTATCTCCATATTCACCATACCCAGCATTTATATCCATTTCCTCAAACTCCTCTCCAATGAAGCTCTCTGTCTCTTCTCTTTGCATCGCTTGTTCCCAGGCTAATTCCCTTTCTTCACGAATACGTATACAAAGCTCTGCAACTCGCTTTATATCCAATTCACCTGACTCTTTTACAAGCAATTCATCACCAAGAGGATTCGAGTTGGGATTTACCACTTCATCAGGTGCTCCGATTACTTCTCTTGCGTTCAAGTGTGATGATAGAGCAATGCAAATATTATTCACCTGTTCAGGGTTATCAAGATCATCCAATACCAAAGGAGGAGGGTTTATTTGTTCAATTGGGACTTCAACAATTTCATTCTCTGGTTCTTCATCTTGGGTATCGTGGACGGTGTATGTGGTTTCAAAATTTTGTTCGCCAGAAATTCCAGGATGGGTATGAATGCTAGAAGTATCACTTCCAGTAACACTTCCACTCTCCAGAGTTCTGGGTGTGCTTTCAGGGGACAATATTTCGGGGAGATAAACCATTTAAGTGAAGGTTCTGTGAAGATTAATCCTTTTTATATTGTCATCAGTACAGCAGTACAATTTTTTGCAGCCAGGTTGCAATGCAAAAAAGGAAAGAGTAACGAAGAGTGTTTTTTTAACTGATTTCTATAGCTTATTGCAGGATCTTCCGTATCCAAGGATGTGTATATCTTTTACAACTCATCTAACGGTATGAGTGGTATCTGAAGGAACATGCTCAAATGAAACTTATAAAATTCCTTTCAAAAACTAAAGGTCGAGCCAAGAAAGGTCGAAGCAAGGAACCATTATTTTTTTATAGGCCCATGTTCTTTACATATTCTCAATAATGCTGAAATGGAACTGGAAAGAAAGAATAGTCCAATATGCATTACCTTTTGTAAAAAGAATATTTTGATTTTTTCGAGACTGAGAATTACAGCAGATATGAAACTTTTACAGACTATGAAACTTTTACAGAACGTGAAACTTTACAAAATACATCAGATATTATATTGATTCATGGTATAGGTTATTTATCTCTTACTTAACTGCAACTTCTTAACTTGATCCTCCAAGGTTTTCAACTTAGTTTGCATTTCTTCTAAATCATGGTTCAATCTATTTCTCTCATTAACGATATTTGTTTCCCATTGTCTGAATCTTTGTTCTTCGGCTTTAACTTGTTCAGTGAAATATCTCTTCAATGCATCTTCTTCTTCCTTAAATTTAGGATTGTGGAAACGTCTTGGTTTTTTAATAGACAGTTTCTTGATTACTTCACCATTTTCATTAACGATTTCATCATTATTTTCATCACTTCCCAATTTAATGGATCTAAAAGTTTCAAAGTGAAGTTCGTTAGTCAGTAATATTAAATCCAACATATTGGTTCTTAATAATAAAGATCTCAATTTTTTAAAGTCACAATGGTTTTCATTTTCAACTTCAACAAAACCCCAAGGGTATTTTCTTCCCTTAACAAAAGTACCTTTAGAAATTTCGTATTCTTGTTCACTACCAATAACAGCAAAAGGCATCAGCTCGATCAATTGTTTAGAGTGTTCAGCACTTGCTGGATCATCTAGATCTAAAGGTGGAGTATAAATATTGATATCTTGAGCTTCAATAATATCTCTTATTCTACTTTTGAAAGTATCCAATTCAACAGGACTTAAGGTATCACTTTTAGCAATGACAGGAATTAAATTAACTCTAGTACTTAATCTCTTCATGATTTCAATATCTAAAGGTTTTAAACTATGACCAGTTGGACGTATGAAATAAAGACATGCGTGAACACGTAAATCTTTCTTTTCATTTCTATTTGGTTGTTGTTCTTGTTTCATATAAACTTCATGTTGATCGTCAATAAAATCAATAATTGGAGTCCAGCTATCATGATTATCAACATTCGATCCAAAACCTGGAGTATCAATTACATTTAATCTGATTTTGAAATTTTTTTCTTCTAAAATAGCTCTAACAATATCAATATCAGTCGTTTGATGAGGAGACGTGAATTTATTGTGTCTTTCATTTGGATCAGGGTGTGCTTTTAAATTTGTTTGGAAAAGGGTATTAATGAAGGTGGTTTTCCCCAATCCGGTTTCTCCACATACCATTAAGGTAAATGTGGCCCCCTGTTTGGAGATGATCTTATACCTTTGATTAGGTAAATTAGATATACCAATTGCTTCAACCATTTGAATCTGTGAGTTGTTTATTTGAAATATTTGACGAAACGCGAACGAAAAAACAAAAGTTGGTTTTCACACTGGGATTATTTTTTAAAAATACAGGTTAAAGTTTATTATGAGAAAAAATCTTACAGGTTTACTATTTTTACAAAAAGATAAAAGAATCTACGCAGTAGCATTTTGACCTTATATTTAGTTTTCTAACTCAACAACTAATAAAACATAACAATAATAATAATATAGATGAAGACTATATAATTTATTCTTCATCATTCTTGGAATCTTGTTGTTGATCTTCATTTTGAACTGGAGCTTCAGATAAGTCAGTCCATAAGGTCAAGTTATCTTTCAATAATTGCATAATCAAAGTAGAATCTTTATAAGAATCTTCACTTAAAGTTTCTAAATCAGCAACTGCATCATCGAAAGCTTGTTTAGCTAAATGACAAGCTCTGTCAGGGGAGTTCAAAATTTCATAGTAAAATACACTGAAATTTAAGGCTAAACCTAATCTGATAGGGTGAGTTGGAGATAATTCAGTAACAGCAACATCACTAGCAGCTTTGTAACTTTCTAATGATAAATCAGCAGCACCCTTTCTCTTTTCACTAATGGTGAATTCAGCTAAGTAACGATGGTAATCACCTTTCATCTTATAATAGAAAACTTTTGATTCACCACTTTCAGCGCTATTAATTAAATGGTTGGTTAACACATCTAAAATATCTTCACAAATCTTAGTTAATTCATTTTCGATATTACTTCTGTAATCTCTAATTAAACTAACTTGAGATTTGTTACCTTTAGCTTCTTCTTTTTGTTCAATTGAACTTACAATTCTCCAACTTGCTCTTCTAGCACCAATGACATTTTTATAAGCAACAGATAATAAATTTCTTTCTTCGACACTTAATTCTTCACCAGAACAAGCAACAGCTTTCATATTTTCAACCATTTCTTCATATCTTTCAGCCTGTTCAGCTAACTTGGCGAGGTACACGGAATCTTCACGGGGGGTAGACATTATGAGAATTTCTAAAAACAGTTAGTATTATGTTTAAGTCTGAGATACTTGTTTCTGTTGTAATGATTTAAAAACATCTGAATCACGTCATGTATTTTAAAAAAAAATAACACCGTCATGAAATGAATATTTATAAACAAACTAATTAATTTTATTTTGAAACGATTTAAAAAGTCTGATTATAATATAATTGATTTGGATAAATGGCGCTAACATAATCTCCCAATTAAATCAATCCAATGAGTTGAAAAATCTATCATTTACACCAAAAATATAAATCACGTCGAGTTCACGCTCGGCAGTGCTTTGATCTTTATGGTGGCGGATAATGACTAATTGGATGATCAATCAATTGGCATAACGAGTTTAACATATACTGAGGACTCAATAGATATAATAAATGAAACAATTGAAAATTAAATACATACCTTTTCTGATCAATCAATTGACGTTTAGGGAGTCTCTTAAAAAAATTTCGTTGAAGTGAATTTCCTTGTTGAAAACGAGTGAGCAAGAGTGGAAAAAAAAGGACGTGTAAACCTCAAGAAAGGGTGAGGCGAGTATTTACGTTGTAGCGCGAACTAATTGGTGCGAATTTGGTGGTAGCGAATGATCTAAATCTGATCACTTAGAGCGAGTTCGCGCATGAGTTCGCGGTAAATAAATTCGGACAACTGAAAAATCGCGCGGTCATTTGCTCCCAAAAACCCCAATTTTCACATCATTTTTCTATCATATTCTCTCATAGTAGTTTACATCAATCATTTAATCGGCCCGGGAGCGCGCGGGGCTAACTATCGCGACATAATTATCATGGGCAATCAGCAACGAGAAATGTATTACGTGTAAATACCGCCCGCATCCAGTATATTATTTGACGTAACGCCTTGTGCACAATAGAATAAATGTAAACAAGTGAAGACCATGAATAATTTTATATTGTCGGGATGTTTATTTAGAAAAACCTTATGCAAGACTTATATTTTACGTAATTAATCTATTAGTATCACGTGGAATCTTTAATCTGTTTCCATTACTTCAACATTTGCGTCTCCATCAGATACTGCACTACCACGAACACGTTTTACTTTGATTCCAAATTTATCTCCTAATAATCTGATAAGTGTATCTATTATCAGATTTTCAAGTTTATAACTCAGTTGACAGTAAATTGGATTTTGGTTCCCACATACACTAACAATCTCATTGGTGATATTACTTATTACAACCGTAAATCCTTCGGTACTCTTATTCTTAACAAATTGTTCATGCTTAATCAATTTTAATCCATTAACTTCGTCATATCTGATGCTCTTTTCATCTAAAATCTTCTTGATAGGTAAGTATTTTAATGCTCTGATAGGTTTAGCATTGATTAAATTATGATTAACGATTTCACTTAATCCGAATCTAGTCTCAGTAAACAGCTTTTGAACAGCTTCAACTTCTGATTGACTGTTGTTTTTGAGTGGGAAATTTTCAGATACATAACTTAACTTAAATGGGTAAACGGAATATTTCTTATCAATTTTACCCAAGAGCGATCTTGAATTCTTAAGCTTCAATTGATAATTTATAATGAAATCTCTGATATAAATATGTGGTTCAATCTTTAATTCTCCTGTTTTGTTATTTAATCCAGTATATTTGTTAAGATCTTCGGTAACAATAATTCCTAATTCACTTGCTTCTTCAATGCTTGCAACTGTAATATTAACTTGGTAAACTTCACCTGGTACAATGTTAAATTCAGAATTTTCAATTTCTTGTTCAAGACCTAATTTATTAACAATAACACGTTCTTGATCAGCTTCTGACCATTTAATACCTTTGTATCCTTTTTCTTGTAAAAACTCATTCTGTCCTGATAAAAATCTTCTGATAACTCTTATTTCACTTCCTGGAACAACACGACAATTAAATGATTCAGCAATAGATTCAACAACAGTTTTCAATAATTTACCATTGATTTGTTTACCAAATTGATTTTGAACATCAATTGGTAATTTTTCAGGTGATAAACTTAATCCTAATAAACTAGTAACTACTTGCTTAATATAATGAGATGCTACTACAGCATCAGCTTTTGGTCCTAAAAGTGGTCCAACAGGTTTATCACCAGCTGGATAAATCACAACAGTATGGCTAAGGTTTGCTGCATAACCATCAACACTTACACCTAAACAAATGGTTACTACATCACCTTCAACAAAAGTTTCGATTGGATCATCTAATTCAGGAGAATAGTTAGCAATGATTTCATTAACATTAAAACTAGTTGGAGTACTAATATTGTTTTCACACTTAACATAAACTCTTTGCAACATTTTGGTCAAAAGAGAATCAACCATTAAACACAATTGTGATACTGGTAAGACTGGTTTACTCTTATAGTGGTACATTTGATTTATTAAATCAACGGCATAACGTAACCCACTTTCAGCAATATGACCAGCACTTCTATACTTATCAAGTACAGAGTCATTCAAGACATTTTTGGTCTTTAAAAGACGATTTTCGTCCTCTCTATTAACAGCTAACTGATTCATTATAGAAGAAGGATGAGATTTTGATTTTTTCACGATGAGATGAGCAGTGCGAAATTTGGTAGTTTGAAATACAATAGTGAATAAATTGATATAATACGCTCCATTAGTTATATTATATAAACTCTATAATACAATGCAAAATAATAAAAATATATACTCATAATTCAGAATTATCCAAGAAGAAGTAGTTCCCTGTGCTCTTTTGTTCCTTATCCATTTGGGAGTCTAACTTATTAATTCTTGGTCTGTATGAATTAGGATCACGTCTGAACGTCACATTCAAATTCTTCAAGAATCTATTACATCCAGTCAATAAGGATTCTGGAGATTTAGCAATGGTATTCTTAGAAGGTTGACCCTCAAATACAATGACTCTATCGGCTAAATAGGTAGCCATAATAAAATCGTGCTCCACAATGAAAGCAGTCTTTTTAGCGTGTAAAATGAATCTTCTGATAACTTTTGAACAAATAATTCTCTGTTCTGAATCCAAATAAGCAGATGGTTCATCAATCAAATAAATATCAGCTGGCATACCTAAGGCCAATACAATAGCAACTCTTTGTAATTCACCACCAGATAATGTTTGAACTTCATTATCAATAATGTTATCAATCTTTAATGGCTTTACCACATCAGTTTGAAATTGGGGGTGTAAGAAACTTGCTCTGATTTTTTTGAAAAATAATTGACGAACTGTACCTGGGAATTTAGGAGCAATTTTTTGTGGTTTTAAACTAATGTTTAATTTGGGTATTTCTTGATCGTTATCAGGTTTAGTTAATCCTGCTAATAATTTACAGAAAGTGGTTTTACCAGTACCGTTTTCTCCCATCATGACTAAGATTTCCGAGTTAGTGAAATCACCAGCTTCAACACTTAATTTGAAATCACCTTGAGTCTTTTTCATAGCTGGATATTCTAAAGATTGACTCTTATCTAAAATCAAATCAGCAGCAGCATCAGCCAATTTAAATTGTAAAGATTCTTCTCTGAATTTCATATTTTCAGTTGGAATATAACCATCTAAAAAGATATTTATACCTTCTCTAACACTGTTTGGTAATGTTACTACCCCATAAACAGATGGAGCACCATACAATATACAAACAAAATCTGATAAATAATCCAAAACAGATAAATCATGCTCCACACAAATAACATACACGGTTGGTGCTAAAAGACTTCTGATAATTTCAGCAGCTCTTAATCTTTGTTTAACATCCAAATATGAAGATGGTTCATCAAACATATAAACGTTAGCCTTTTGCACACATGTCATACCTAAAGCAAATCTTTGTAATTCACCACCTGATAAGTTTTCAACTTCACGTCCTAAAACACCTCTTAATTCTAAGATGTCTAAAACGTAGTCATAATCATCTTTTCTTTCCAAACGAGATTTCAATATTCCCTCAACGGATTTAACTGGAGACTTAGCCAAAGCACGAGGAATGTTATCCACATATTGAGGTTTAATGATTGCTTTAATATTATCTTCCAATATTTTGGTGAAAAAATTTTGCAACTCACTACCTCTGAAATGTTTCAAAATTTCTTCCCAGTCAGGAGGATTGTCATATCTTCCTAAATTTGGTTTCTGTTTACCAGCTAAAATTTTTAATGCAGTACTCTTACCAATACCATTAGTTCCCACTAATCCTAACACTTGACCAGGTCTTGGGGTTGGTAATCTGTGTAATTTGAAGGAGTTAGCACTGTATCTATGGGTGGTTTCAGCATCCAAGTTGGTTGGTAAATTAATAATATTAATGGCATCAAAAGGACATTTTTTCACACAAATACCACAACCAATACATAAGGTTTCAGAAATGAAAGCAATTTTCAGGGCTGGAGTGACTTCAATACACAACTTTCCAGTTTTAACAACAGGACATCCCTTTCTACATTCCTGTCTACACTTTTTCGGCTTACACTTGTCTGTGGAGACAATAGCAATTCTTGTATTCTTACTACTCATGTTTTAGTGTTTAAAATTTTTTTATTCTCGCGATCTCATTGAAAAATTTGTAGTTTAAGATGGGATGGGAAGTGCGGCGGGAATGGCCTCGTACAAACAGGGAATTAGTGGCGCGTGTCGCACCATTAACCAATGGTCGCGGTAACTGTCATCACAAGTATTTGAAATAATCCATTTCTTATTGGCTGAAATCTGCTTTCGTATTTTAAAATTTTAAAATTGACGTGAATGTGTTTATTAGATTGAGTAATATGCTGGTTTTAGTATTATGGGCTTAATTATTCCCAATCTCATTGTGGAAGGTGTTATTATTACCTTGTATAGTTGATGTTTTTACGTGTTATTGGTATGGGCACGATATTTGATTGCAAAATTAAAGTGAGACAGTACGCCAATGTCTTCGGAATCTTCTGATTATGATGCCAATAGCTTTCCAAAGATATAAACCAGTTATCTTTCAGGTTCATCCGACTACACAACTGCGAGCTCTTATTCATCTACTACAGTTTTCATTGTTGTGACATCTGCCCCATCTCCACCAGACCCCACAACCATTACATCATCAGGACCTTCGGACTATACCACCATTCTTGTTGTGGTAGTCACTACCACTACCCCCAGAATTGAGTGCATCAACGGTCTATTCACGCTATCTACACTATTAAAGGTTCTGGAACTGATACTACTTTAGTTATTGTTGGTGAATCTTACAGTACTATGTACACTCCAGCAGATTCTTTTCATAGAAGCACGAGTAAAGGAGATGTTACTACGGTTGTTATAGTGGTTGAGCCCCTCAGGATTACTACGGTACTGGCTGAAGGTCCTCACATATCTACTAGTAAGGGAGATGATACTAAGATTATTGTTGTTGGTAAACCTGAAGGAAAAACCGTTACTAAAACTGTACCTTGTGAAAGTACTACTTCTTACTGGACGGGAAAACACACCATCAATAAGGAGATTTTACCTCCTAAGCCAGATGGAACCACCGCCACTGTTTGCTTTTTGCCAGAAATTGAAGAGTTTGTGACCCATACTTTCATTTTTGGAAAATGGTGTAGATGTTGTTACACGCACTGCTACTAATATTGTTGAATGTGCAAGTTGTTATATTAAAGAAGGAGGTGAAGAAGATGGAGAGAATGAAGAGAGTGAACTGAAACTAAATGCCCCATACAATCCACCACAAAATCAACCACAAGTTAATGCACCTGATGATACCAGAAGTACTGTTGCACCAACTGGTAATAGTGTAATCCATCTGGTTGAAAGCGTGGCTAAACTTCTTAAATATTCGTTTGTGCTTCTTTTGGTTCAAATTTACTTCTTCTTTAGTTCGTTAAATTTTCGTGTACTAATAAATACTTTTTCAACATACTATTCAAATCTTGATATGGAAAAAATATACACAAAAGATACGCATATTTTCTCCATAGTTTCAAAACTGGAAGAGAAATAACTGGTAAAAAAACTTATTTTGTGAATTTTGCCATTTTATCGTTTATGAGTTTATAATGTAGAAGGCACTTGAAATGAAGAGGTTTAAATAGAGAATCTTTTTTAGTCATTATTACTGTTTATGACCGGATTTATTACCTGCATAACAATTTTCATCTACACAAGTGTAAACATTATTAAAGAACCTTGTCCGTAAAATTACATACAACCCCATACTCTAATATCCCGTTTTCTCTTACCCATCTACTAACATATCCTAACATATCCAATCCAGATTAAACCCAACAATAGTAGACGCGAAATTACCAGCCTATGCATAATTCGCCGATATAGCTGCAACTGAAAAAAAGAATTAGGCTGAGGAACACATAAAGTTACTGATAGCACTCGGAATACAATTTGAAAAAGTAGAATATCACAATAAGTAAATCTCTTCACATTTGCATATACAACTCATGGTTTCAATTACAAGCCGGATATATACTAACTTATAACCTAAGAGTTAATATTGCCTTTAACTACTACCTACACCAGTACGTAAACTCTGTTATGCTCGCACTAGGCACCGCGCACTGGAAAATTTTTATCACCCAAACTACAAATTGTTAGGATCCCATTTGTTTTGCTGGAGAAAGTACTAAGACTTATTCTTTAACACTTGGATTTGTTTGAATTTCTTTCATATTAGCAACGCCAGATTATATTTCCAAGAAATGGCAAAGCAATTCATTCCCAAGGAAGCTGAACAATACCCTGAGCTTTATGGCTTAAGAAGGTCGGGTAGAGATAGGAAAACCATTGTAGAATCAAACTCAGGATCTGATGCTGATGATAATGACGACCCAGATGAGTATGGGGAAGACGAGTTTGACGATGATGACCAAAGGGATGATGACGACGATTTTTACGGTGGTAATTCCCGTAGTTCTCGTAAATCAAAAGCTGCAACTAAATCTGCTAGATCAACTCCAAAACCTCTTTTTGAAGAACTGGAGTCTGATTCCGATGGGGATTTTGAGCTTAAACCCAAACCAAAGTCTAAACGTAGGAGAAAAATAAAATCTACTGATCCTAATTCAAATGAATTGAGGTTTTCTGCTAGAAATAGTAAACAAATTAATTATGCTGTTGATGATGAAAATGATGATGATTTACTTGAGTCAGGAAACGAAGAAGGGGGTTACGAATACGAATATTATGATCAAGAAAGTGTTGAACCTGAGGATGTTGTTGATTTGGTTGTAAATCATAAACTTAATCCTGATAATGCAGAGATAACAAATGAACCGAAATTAGATTATGTCTTTTTAATCAAATGGCTTGGTATTTCCCATTTACATAATTCATGGCATCCTTATTCTGAATTAAAACAATATAAAGGATTCAGAAAAGTTGATAATTATATCAAGCAATTTGTGATAATGGATCACGAAATAAGAACTGATCCTTTGACTACCAAAGAAGATATAGAAAGCATGGATATCGAAAAGGAAAGAAGATTAAATGAATATGAGGAATTCACTCATGTAGACAGAATCGTCGACAGAAAACGTATTACTGATGATTCTGGTCAAAGTAAAATTCAATATTTTGTCAAATGGAAGAGACTTTATTATGACCAAAATACCTGGGAAGATGCTGAAGAAATTGCTCAAATTGCTCCTTCTCATGTGAATAAATATCAAGCAAGACTCAGTCTGAAAATTTTACCAAATCTTTCTGCAAATTATCCTTCTAGTCAACGACCTAGATTTGAAAAACTTGTAAAGCAACCTCTTTTCATTAAGAATGGTGAATTAAGAGATTTCCAACTTACTGGTCTTAATTGGATGGCTTTCCTTTGGTCTCGTAATGAAAATGGTATCTTAGCAGATGAGATGGGTTTAGGTAAAACCGTTCAAACGGTGGCGTTCCTAAGCTGGTTAATTTATGCTAGAAGACAAAATGGACCTCATTTAATTGTTGTTCCTCTTTCTACTATGCCAGCATGGCAAGAAACTTTCGAAAAGTGGGCCCCTGATTTAAACTGTATTTATTACTTGGGTAATACTGAAGCAAGAAAAGTTATAAGAGACTACGAATTTTACAATGATAGCAACAAATTAAAATTCAACATTTTATTAACCACATACGAATATATTCTCAAAGATAGAAATGAGTTAGGTGGTCTTAAATGGCAATTTTTGGCTGTTGATGAAGCTCATAGATTAAAGAATAGTGAGAGTTCTTTATATGAATCTTTGGCTTCTTTTAAGGTAACAAACAGATTATTAATTACTGGTACTCCATTGCAAAATAATATCAAAGAACTTAGTGCTTTGTGTAATTTCTTGATGCCTGGTAAGTTCGATATTGAGCAGGAAATTGATTTCGAAACTCCAAACGATGAACAAGAGCAATACATTAAGGATTTACAGAGGAAAATTCTGCCCTTCATCTTACGTAGATTGAAGAAAGATGTTGAAAAATCTTTACCTTCTAAGACAGAAAGAATATTGAGAGTGGAATTGTCTGATCTCCAAACTGAATATTACCGTAATATCATCACCAAGAATTATGCTGCTTTGAATGCCAGTGCTGATGGGAAAAATAGTCAGATCAGTTTATTGAATGTGATGAATGAATTAAAGAAAGCTTCTAATCACCCATACCTTTTTGATGGTGTTGAAGATCGTGTTTTGAGTAATTATGGATCTAGCTCAAGAGATTCAATATTAAGAGGAATGATCATGTCGCTGGGTAAGATGGTTTTACTCGAACAATTATTGACAAGACTTAAAAAGGAAGGGCACAGAGTTTTAATTTTCTCCCAAATGGTTAGAATATTGGATATCTTGGGTGATTATTTATCCATTAAAGGTTATCAATTTCAAAGATTAGATGGTGGTATACCTAGTTCTCAACGTAAGATTTCTATTGATCACTTTAATGCCCCAGATTCTAAAGACTTTGTGTTCTTATTGAGTACAAGAGCTGGTGGATTGGGTATTAATTTAATGACTGCCGATACTGTTATTATTTTTGATTCCGATTGGAACCCACAAGCTGATTTACAAGCCATGGCTCGTGCTCATAGAATTGGTCAAACTAAACATGTGAGTGTTTACAGATTTGTCAGTAAAGATACGGTTGAAGAAGAGATCTTGGAAAGAGCTAGAAAAAAGATGATTTTGGAATATGCTATTATCTCCTTAGGTATAACCGATGCTAATAACAAGAAACAAAAGGGTGATAATGGTCCAAGCTCCAATGAGTTGAGTCAAATCTTGAAATTCGGTGCTGGAAATATGTTCAAAGAAAATGATAACCAGAAGAAGTTAGAAGAATTGAACTTGGATGAAGTTTTGAATAACGCCCAAGATCATGTGACCACTCCTGATTTAGGTGAATCCAATTTGGGATCAGAAGAATTCTTGAAACAATTCGAAGTCACTGATTATAAAGCAGACGTTGAATGGGACGATATTATCCCACAAGAAGAATTGGCCAAATTGAAAGATGAAGAAAAGAGAAAGGCTGATGAGAAATTCTTGCAACAACAAATCGAAATGTATTCTAAGAGAAGAGCTGCTGTTAAACAATTGACTGAGCACGATACTTTTGATGAAGAAAGTGATGCCTCAAACCATGAATTGAGCGAGAAGGAAATCAGAAGTATTTACAGGGCTATATTAAGGCTTGGTGATCTTAATGGTAAATGGGAAAGATTGGTCGAGGAAGGAAGTATTTCAAATAAGAACCCTGTATTGATCAAACATGCCTATAATGAAATAATCAATATGGCTAAGAAATTAGTCAAGGAAGAAGAAGCCAGAAGAGAAAAGGCCTTAAATGAATTGGAACAGCAAGTCACTAATAGTAAATTAAATGATGGTACTGCTTTGTGGGTTGCTAAGAAGAAGGAAAAGAAAGCGGTTTTATTTGAATACCAAGGAGTCAAGAATATCAATGCTGAATTAGTTTTAAATAGACCAAAAGATATGAAACTTTTGGATGATACGATACCTGCAGGAGATGCTGTTACATGGAGACTTCATAAAAATCCTAAACCTGTCAATTCATGGGATTGTGACTGGCATATAAAAGAAGATCTGATGTTATTACTTGGAATCAAGAAATTTGGTTATGGTGCCTGGCATCAGATAAGAGATGATCCATTACTTGGATTACAGAATAAGTTATTTCTTGACAAGGAAAAGACTGAAAAGGTTGAAAAATCCAAGGATGAAAACGGTAATGAAATCGAAAAGAAAGTAATGGTTGCTAAAGTGCCTGGTTCAGTTCATTTGGGTAGAAGAGTTGATTATTTGTTATCTTTATTGCATAGTTCTGGTGATGGTACTCCAAGTGGTAAGAAGGAAGTGAAGAGAGAACCAAAGAAAGAAACCAAGAAAGAAACCAAGAAAGAGGTTAAGCCAAGAAAACGGGTGAAATCTGAGTCACCAGAAGTGATTAAAAAGAAGAGAAAGGCAGATATAGAAAGAGATAATGCTGGATCAGGATCAGATCATTCAAGTATGAATGGACGTAAAAAGATGAAGATTAAACCTGAAAAATCTGAATCACCAGGATTAGGAGATCTTGAATATCAAAGTATGGATGAGAGTAAATGTAAAAAGACGTTAAAACCAGTCTCTAAATCCTTGATGGCATTACATCAAGGATCTAAAGGACTTGATAAACTGGCATTTAAAAAACTTTTAAAAACTGAATTACTTAAAGTTGGTACATTTATTGACGAGACCGAAAAGTCATCACAAGATAAAAAATTAGGTAAACATTTATGGAGTTACGCATCATTCTTCTGGCCTGTAAGTGTACCAAGTGCCAAGATTCATGAAATGTATAATAGAATTAAGCAAGCTAGTGATAGCACATAATTGAAATATAAATTGTTGTATTAATCTTACATAATAATTTAGTAAATAGGTAAAATTGATCGTGGGCGAACCAGCAAAATTTTTCACCTCATCTTTTCCAATCGCGAAAATAATATATCATCTCCAGGGATAATTAACAACTACTCTTACTAAAACCTTATAAAAGTTCCTATAAAGAACAGATATAAGACTAGTAAATTATAATAAAAAAAATCTCAAAAAAATTGGAAAATCTAGAAAACCGTATATCCATATATATATCTAATCCTCATGTCTTCTGATCCAACCCAAATCCAAGAATCTTTAGAAAAATTATCTTTAGATAATAAAGAAGTTCCAGCTCCAACTGCTGAACAAACCAATGAAAGCGCTGAATCCAAGGATTCCCTTGCTGAAACTTCTGCTTCTTTATACGTTGGTGAATTAAACCCATCTGTTAGTGAAGCTTTATTATTTGAAATTTTCAGCCCAATTGGTCAAGTCTCATCCATCAGAGTTTGTAGAGACACCCTTACCAAGAAATCTCTTGGTTATGCTTACGTCAATTTCGCCAAGTTTGAAGATGGTGAAAAGGCTATTGATGAATTAAATTACTCCTTGATTGAAGGTAGACCATGTAGAATGATGTGGTCACAAAGAGATCCATCTTTGAGAAGAAACGGGGAAGGTAATATTTTTATTAAAAACTTACACCCAGCCATTGACAACAAAGCTTTACACGATACTTTCTCTGCTTTCGGTAGAATTTTATCTTGTAAAGTCGCTGTTGATGAACTTGGTAATTCTAAATGTTTTGGTTTTGTCCACTATGAAACCGCTGAAGCCGCTGAAGCTGCTATTGAAAGTGTTAACGGTATGTCTTTGAACGGCCGTGAAGTTTTCGTTGGTAAGCACATTTCTAAGAAGGACAGAGAAAGTAAATTCGAAGAAATGAAGGCTAACTACACCAACGTTTTCGTTAAAAACTTGGCTCCTGAATTTACTGATGAAGAATTAAACAACTTATTCAAAGCTTATGGTCCAATCACTAGTTCTTTCTTAGAAAAGGATCAAGAAGGTAAATCTAAGGGTTTCGGTTTCATCAACTTTGAAAATCACGAAGATGCTGTTAAAGCCGTTGAAGAATTAAATGATAAGGAAATTAACGGTCAACCAATCTACGTTGGTAGAGCTCAAAAGAAGAGAGAAAGAATGGAAGAATTAAGAAAGCAATATGAAACCACCAAATTAGAAAAATTATCTAAATACCAAGGTGTTAACTTATTTATCAAAAACTTAGATGACACCATCGATTCTGAAAAATTAGAAAACGAATTCAAGCCTTTCGGTTCCATCACTTCTGCCAAGGTTATGGTTGATGAAACTGGAAAATCTAAGGGTTTCGGTTTTGTTTGTTTCTCTTCTCCTGAAGAAGCTACTAAAGCTATTACTGAAATGAACCAAAGAATGGTTGAAGGTAAACCATTATACGTTGCTTTGGCTCAAAGAAAGGATGTCAGAAGAAGTCAATTGGAACAACAAATTCAAGCCAGAAACCAAATGAGAATGCAAAACGCTGCTGCTGCTGCTGCCGCTGGTGGTGCCATTCCAGGTCAATTTATTAACCCAATGTTCTATGGTCAACAACCAGGTTTCTTCCCACCACCAGGTGCTAACGGTAGACCAAATGCTGGTCCAAACGCTGGTCCAAACGGTCCAAATGGTAACCCTCAAATGATGATGGCTGCTGCTGCCGCTGCTGCTGCTAGAGGTGGACAAATCCCACCACCACAAGGTGGTGCCGGTTGGGGTAGACCAGGACCAAATGGTCAACCAATTCCTCCAGTTTATGGTATGCCACCAGTTTACCAAAATGGTCCAAATGGTCAACCACGTCCAGCTCCAGGTGCTTACCCACCAAATGGTAGACAACCAGCTAAAGCTAGAGACTTAGCTGCTGTTCTTTCATCTGTTCCACCAGAACAACAAAAGAGAATTTTAGGTGAAGAATTATACCCAAAGATCGTTAACACCGGTAGAGCTACTGAACCAGAAGCTGCTGGTAAAATTACCGGTATGATGTTAGATTTGGATAACCAAGAAATCTTATCCTTATTAGAAGATGAAGAATTATTTAACGGTCACTTCGAAGATGCTTTAACTGCCTACGAAGAATACAAGAAATCAAGCGAAGAAGCTTAAGGATTGGGTTTCATTATGTTTTTGTGATTGGATTAGTATATATACATGTATGTATGATAAAAAAATTATAAATTTTTCAATAGTAGTTTTTCCATATCATATCAATTTTTCGCAGCTATTTTAGTTTTCGCGGATTTTAGAAGTTTTCATCAGTCATAAAACGTCAAACTTAATTTAATTTATTTATTGATTTAAAATGGATGACTTCCCGATTTACCCCAGTGATGAACCTATCATTTCTCCAAGTGAAGCATCTTTGAGAGCAGATGTTCCCTTTAGTGGCAGAATTCTCAATTGCATGACCACAATCTCCAACCATATCTCAAAAGATCAGGGTGGTTGGACTGTCGACCCTATCAGAGGGCAATCTTCTTTATACTCTTCACATTTTTTCCTTGATCGTCTTACAGAATGGGAAACTCATCTTATTGGTTGGACAGGTGAAATCTCCAATAAACAAAGCCAAGGGTTCGAAGATAGTCTGGAATCATTGTACCTCAGTGAGGACGATAAATCTCGTATCGAAACTGAAATTAGAACCAGAAACGGAACTGAAAATATTCATCCTATTTGGCTTTTAAGAAAGGATCAAGAAAGATGGAGAAGATACGCTGAAAATTGTCTTTGGCCGGTATTTCATTATATTCAAAAGCAAGCAAGTAACGGGAAGCTGGAGGCCGATAGTTGGCATGATTATGTGCGATTCAATGAGAGTTATTTCCAAAAGATTAAAGCAATCTATAAACCTGGAGATATCATTTGGATCCATGATTACTATCTTTTCTTGTTACCACAGCTTTTGAGAATGGAATTTCCAAATGCTTATATTGGATTTTTCCTTCACGTTCCATTTCCTAGTTCGGAGTACTTCCGGTGCTTACCAAAGAGGTCTCAGTTATTAGATGGGATTTTGGCAAGTGATAGAATTGTATTTCAATCCGATTCTTTCCAACGTCATTTTATTAGTTGCTGTGCCAGAGTTTTAGGTTGCGAAATTAAAGGTAATAAAGTATTTGCTTATGGATCAAATACTCATACAGATGTGCTCCCAATTGGAATTGATACTAAAAGAATTGAACATGATTGTTTCACTCCAGCTATTGATGAAAAAGTAAAGGCATTATCTGAAATTTACCAAGGTAAAAAGATAATTGTTGGAAGAGATAGATTGGACAGTGTTAGGGGTGTAGTACAAAAGTTAGAAGCATTTGAGATGTTTCTTCAAATGTACCCCGAATGGAGAGATAAGGTGGTTTTAATTCAAGTTTCCAGTCCTAGTTATTCCAGTCATGCCTTAAAAACTGAAAAAAGAGTACAAGAATTGGTTAATCGTATAAATAGTGAATATGGCCTGTTAGATCTGACTCCTATTTTACATTATCAAATCAGAATCAATAAAGACGAATATTTGGCTTTGTTGAGAGTTGCTGATTTAGCTTTAATCACTTCGGTTAGAGATGGTATGAATACCACCTCTTTGGAATTTGTAGCTTGTCAGAAGAAACATCATTCTCCTTTGATTCTCAGTGAATTCACTGGTACTGCTACTGTTCTTAGTGATGCTATTCTTGTTAATCCTTGGGATTCTGTTGGAATTGCTAGAACTATGGACAAATGTTTGACTATGTCTGACCATGAAAAGCAACAAATTGAACAAAAGTTGTATACCAAAGTACTGGCCAATACTATTCAAAATTGGACTAACAGGTTCTTAGGTGATTTGATCAATCAATTAACCAATTCTTCTAAATTACCTTACACTCCTGCTTTGAACAGACCACAATTATTGAATCACTATCAAAAGTCTCAAAGGAGATTGTTTTTGTTTGATTATGATGGAACTCTTACTCCAATTGTCACTGATCCGGAAGCAGCTATTCCTTCTAAAAGACTCGATGATATTATCGATATTTTATCAGCAGACCCTAAAAATCAGATATGGATAATTAGTGGACGTGATCAGCAATTTTTAGGAAAATGGTTCGGTAAAAAAAATGTTGGTTTATCTGCAGAGCACGGTTGTTTCATGAGAGATTTGGGAACTACTGAATGGGTTAATCTTGCTGACTCGTTTGATATGTCATGGCAAGATGAAGTAGAAGAAGTTTTCAATTTGTTCACCAGTGAAACACCTAACTCCAATATTGAAAAAAAGAAGGTAGCATTAACTTGGCACTATCGTAGAGCTGATCCAGAATTGGGTGAATATCAATCCAAAAAACTTATGGAGCATTTAGCCACACATGTGGCCACTAAATACGATGTCGAAGTTATGTCAGGAAAAGCCAATGTTGAAGTCAGACCTAAATTCGTCAACAAGGGAGAAATCGTGAAAAGATTAGTATTAAATCCACACGGTTCAAAACAAGATCCATACCCTGTTGTTGATCATAACTATAAGCTCCCATCTGGCCAAGTTCCAGATTTTATACTATGCTTGGGAGATGATAAAACAGATGAAGATATGTTCCAAAGTTTACAAGAGATTGAATCAAGCTGGAAATCTGATAAATATCCTACAAACAATTTTGGACATTATGGTGTTTATCCTGTATGTGTTGGACCTCCTACAAAAAATACGATAGCTACCGCTCATTTATCAGATCCTTCACAAGTTTTGGATACATTGGGGTTATTGGCTGGTCAAGTATCCCTTTTTGAAAGTGCAGGAAGTGTTGATTTAGATGACAGAGGACATGTTGAGTACAGTGAAAGTTCCATAAACTCTAAGAAGAGAGCTGCTGCTGCTAACATGAATAGTAAAACATCTAATAGTAGTACCACCATGAAAGTGGGAACAAGTAACGAGAGTGCTGATCTGCTGAAATAATTATTGAATTCGAATAATATATAAATTTTCAAAAAACTTTTTAATTGAGTATCTTAATTTTGCAACCACGCGATTTGATTCTTTACATAGTTGTTCTTTCACTTAAGAACTAGCTCTTCATACCTCAAGAGATTAACAGATGAGCGATACTCGATATCCTAGCTTGACTCTTAATTTTGATAGCTCTGACGAGGATGTATTTGATGTGGATGAGTATATGACTGTGCACTTTGGCAGCCTCAAATCCAAGCGTAACTTTCCACAGAGAAAGCAGGAATTACAGACTTTTGATCCAGCTTTCAGAGATACACATTATGATATCAAAAAGACCAGAAAACCCAAACTTTATTGTTTTAAAGAATCAAACCTTTTGACTGCAAAATTCACAAACGCGAAGGACTCTGGTCCTAAACGCCAGTCTCCCATTAAATCAACTTGGTTAGGAGATAATGCATTCCAAGAGGGTCATATAAATGAAATTAAGAAACAGTGTAATCAGTCCGACGTCTTTCCTTCTCTAAAATTAAAAAGAGCCAAATCCAATACAAACTTAAAGGACGATGGCTTGTTAAACTTCTTGGAGCAAAGTACTCCAGAGTCATCAAGAATATTCAATGGTGATGAGAATGAAACTTTTTCATTATACAAAGGGGAATTTTATGAGCCTTCTGGGGAGCAAACATTGAACAAGAATTATTATTTGAATTGGACCAAGTTTAAAAGTGAGCCTAACCTCTACGAAAGCTTTCGATCAGCTTCTAAACTCTTGAATAATCATCCTAAATCCATTTGTGAGAAACCTAGTTCATATAAATTAAGAACTCATGAAGAATTTGTATCATTCTGTGAAGATGAAAAAAAATCAAGGGAAATGAAACAATGTATTTTTAAAGTAGTCCATCAGCCACCAGTCTCTTATATAGATGATCTGTTTGTTCAGGGTGTTCTCCGAAATGCAATCCCCAGATCTTTTGAGTTCCCTTCAGAGGCAGCATGTGAGAGATATTACTATACTTTAGATGAAAGTTTTCCCGAACTATTGTTATCTACGGCCCCCCAATACTTCTTAGACAATATATCTAGAACTAAGCATGAGATCCTTCCAGATGGATCCAGAGCACGCAACAAAGAGGATGATACAATAGTCTTACGGAGAAACCCTTCTCGAATATTTTCAATTTTCAACTCTAGGCATTCTAGCAAAACTCTGTTAGTGTCAACTAGAAATCTGTCAAGTTCGAAGGCATCTAAGTCTAGTGAAGATATGGGGCAACCTGATAAAATGCCGAAACATACCCAGCGTTTGAAAGTACAAAGTCCGAATATATCAGAAAAGGAATCAGAAAAGGAACCCGATCAAGGACTTCGGAGTGCAGATTATTATATACATAGGATTAAATCTTGGGCATATAATTTGTCTAAAGTTTTGAGACATAATGGGGGCACAAGTGATAAAGTTTTACGTACATTTGGTTAGCCAAAATATAGTTACTTAATAGAAGTATGGAAACTAAAAGAAATCATTTATGGGTTGTTAGCTCGTTTTGTAGAGTTTCACTCGTTGAATAAAAAGGCAAAATGGTTATCATTTCGATAGAATAAACCTGAACTCTCAAATTTGTAATTGCAATTGAAAGGATTCAATTTCGTTTTACAAACATCCTGACGTCTTATTGATCATTCGCTCTCCTCCTCACTTTCTTCTTCGCTTTCCTCCTCGATTTCTTCTTCGCTCTCTTCTTCATTTTCTTCTTCGCTCTCTTCCTCCCTTTCTTCCTCTTCATCGTTCTCCTTCTTTAGCCCTTCCTTAAGCTCTTTCTCCTCTATTTCCTCAAGCACTGTCCAAATCAGATCATACTCAGCCCATTCCAAGCGCTTAGGGACCCATGTATCACCATCAAGCTCCATAACATACAGTCCATCTTCAGGTTCTACTATAGTCGAATAAGGAGCTCTATTAAATGTGCAACCAGTTATATCTTTTATTTTGTTCTTTACTTTTTGTGGTGTTACTCCCTTTGACGAGAGATCCTCAAACTTCTCAAGAAGGAGATCATACAATTCTTGAAAGGTGACTTCATAGACACCAAAGAACTGCATAAGGTAAAACACGTGTTCTTCAGTTATCAAGGACTGCCTTTTTCCTTTCTTTGCAGGTTTTGGTTCCATAGATCTGCCACTAGGTACTTTACCTGTGCTTTTATACTTCCTAATCCAACCTTGAGCTGTTCCCGGTTTGATACCTTGTTGAAGTGCTAAGTCACTTATTGGAATTTCAGGGTTCTTCAACCACAGGTCTAAAAAGCTTTCTATTTGTGCTGTTGTATATGCCCTTGTAACTTCCTTCTTAGGCTTTTTGTTGTGCTTTTTACTATTTTCACTCGGGTCCAAAGGCATTTCCTTAGTCTCTTTGTATTTCCTGATCCAAGATAGAGCAGTTTGATCCTTGATACCCTCCTCTCGTGCTAATTCCGTTACACTTTGGTCTTGATTTTCCAACCACAATTCCACAAATTTTTGCTTATCTTCCTGAGTATATTTCTTTCGGTCCTTAACTAGATTGGGCTTAGGATCTTTCTCGAAAGAAGGCATTGCACCTGTTTCCTTGTATTTTCTAATCCACAGCTGGGCTGTCACACGTTTTACACCTTGTCTTTCGGCTAGCTCTGTTGTACTGACATCAGGTTCGTTCAACCATAATTCCAAAAACGCTTGTTTTTCTGATGGGGTATAAACCTTGTTTATCCTAGAACTTGAATCGACTTTTCTGGAATTTTTCTGCAGATTGTACTCCTCCATTAATCGGCTTTTGAGAGTTTCGGGGTCAACATTTTCGATTTTGGGTTTATCCTTTTCTTCCTTGACAGCTGGTTTCAGGGTTAATCTATATACTCTGGCCCTTGGTTTGAATGCTTTTCCAAAACCTCTTGATCTTCCCAATTCTTTCTCTTTCTCTTTCTCCATCTCTCTCTCCTCCTCTTTCTCTTGCTCAATTGTTAGTCTACCAGCCATTCTTAGGATTAGCCTCTCTGTTTTATATAATTCTTTTTCACTCACACCTATGCTTCTCCATAATCTCAATGCTTCTTGAAGGTTGGCTTCAGAATCAGGATTATCCATGAATGCCCTCAGTTTACTGTATGCCAAATCCATAATTCCCTCAAGTTCCAGTTTTGGCTTTTTCATATCTGGATAATCATTTACTTTCAGCTGCTCTTCAGTTTTGAAACCCGCCGGTTCTCCTATAATATCATACTTTTTCTCACTTTTGAGTAAACTCGCTTTTAATGAATCATTCTCTTTGTTATGATCAGATCCCGAGTCTAGAGCGAAGTCTTGGTCTGATGAATACTCTTGCTTCATATTGGTCGTTTTTGAACTCATTAAATTCCAAATTCGTGCGAAATTGAATGTGGCGAGAGGGTGGATTTATAGTTTGATTATTAATCTTGATTACTAGAGAGGATGGATTTGACGATATCTCATCTTTATCTTAGTATTGAGAATATCTGTAATAGGATTTAACTTAGCTGGATTTAACTTATCTGGGTTTAACTTAGCTGACCCTTTTCACTCTGTGGGCTTTGATCTGCCCCTTATTTCATCTAGTTAGTAAACGTAAAACTCATCGGTGGATGTGAAAGTGAATTCTTTACTCCCTTCCATTAATACTTATCATGTTCCCTTAGAATTGTTCTAGAAAGTGCAATCTTGAGATCTTGCAGCCTTGCAGCCTTGCTTGATTGCTTCTTAAAACACTTCATTACTTTACAAAAAAAAACTAAAAAACTAAACTTGTAATACACTAAATTTCCATACAATCAAATCTATGAAAAACCCCCAAAAACGAAACCCTGTTTCCAGGAATGTAAAGGGATGTTTTGTATTGATAAACATGTAAAAAGTTCACTGAAACCGGAACTTTCCCCCAAATATCGAATAATTGTTACTGGAGACTACAACTAGAATCTTTCAACCCTGAAAATACACATCATATAATTAACTGTTCCCCAATAGTTAACGGTGAAAATACACATCATATAATTAACTGTTCCCCAATAGTTAACGGTATCGGATCAAAAAATTGACGGAGGCTCATAATGTATACCAAGATTTTGCAACTCAACAATTATTCGATGCGAAAAAACTCTCAAATGCGTTTCCTACCAAACTGGGGTTATAATGCCACCAAAACAATTCACAAAACAGAGAATGCTGTAGAATTGACAGATAAATCAGGAACCAAGCAGGATTTGAATCTGCTTGTAAGCAATCTTCAGTCTCTTGACACTCAACAAAAATTAAAATTGCATCCATATTTTTTCAACGGTATCTTTCAAACCATGTTTTATGCTGGATCTAACGATCAGGAAAAATTTAAAGTTTACTATGGGAGAGAGTTATTCAGATTTCAAGACCAAGGTATCTGTTCTCTTGACTGGGTAATTGAGCCTGAATCGAAAGAAGATTTCAACCAAAAGTACAACCAGACATTACCCGACGGATGGCCCAAACTTTTCCCAAGAACAAGATTTCTTTCAGAACTGGAACTCAAAGAAAGATCCAATCCTGATGAAATCAAACCTTTGGTGGTGATCTTACACGGTTTGGGTGGAGGATCTCACGAAGCCCTTGTTAGAAATTTTGCCGACTTGCTTACTACTGGTAAAAATAAGGGCAAATTTGATGTAGTGGTTAAATTGAATAGAGGTTGTGGAAGAACTAAGGTCACTAGTGGCAAACTTTTCAATGCTGTTAGTACTTCAGATGTCCATGAAGTATTGACTGAATTAAGATCTCGTTACCCAACTCGTCCTATTTATGCTGTAGGATTCTCTTTTGGTGCTCTTCTTTTAACTAATTACTTGGGAATGTATCCAGAAGAAAGTAAAAAGATTTTAAAGGCCACTGCAATTGTGGGATGTCCATTTGACTTACAGGCTTCAACTGAACACCTTGAGCTGACTTGGAGTGGTAAATACTTATTCAGTGGTTCTGTTTTAACTTATTTGAACAAATTGGTCAAAAACAATTTCAAGGACTTGCAAAAATTTGATCCAGAATTGTACACGAAGAAGAATTTGGATACAACATTGGCTGCAAGAGATACTAGAGTTTTCGATAACATTTTCACTTGTAAAGTTTCCAACTATAAGGATGCCGAAGAGTACTATGCCAAAGCAAATGCTTCGCTTAGAATTCCTCATATTCAAGTGCCTTTGCTTTCTATCAGTTCCCGTGATGATCCTATTACTGGACCACAAATCCCTCTTGAGTTGTTACAACTGAATCCATATACAGTGACAGTTGAGACTGATTTAGGTGGGCATTTGGCATTTGCTACGCCCGAAAAGGAATTCTGGAGTGTGAGAGTGATAGACGAGTTTTTCGAAGCTATGGAAGAGACTGTTTAGATTATGTAATTAGATTTAAATTAATAGATATGCTTTATGTTTTCAAGATTTATCTCAAATTTAAATAATTGACTCTTATGCATATCCCAATTGGAAACCCAAAACCAAAAACAGTATATACTGTATAATGTCGCGTCAAAATCCACTAAAGGGTCTAAATCCGGCACATAAACTGTTGCTACACGACATTCTATTTTCTAGTTAGCCGCGCATCGCCAAATCAACCCACTTAATCTTGAATAATGGTTGAAAAGATCTCGTATTTTGACATCAAAGTCAACTCACCTCACAAAGATGTGGTTGTTATCAAAGGATATGAGAACGAGTGTGACCCTGTTGTTTTTGAGGGTCACGTAAAGCTCTCCTTGAACACCAATATGCATTTTAAAAAGATTAAACTATCCCTCATTGGTGAAATCGGGTTAATGTATTTTGTGAGAAATGAGCAAGGAGATGTTCAAGATCAAATTGTCGAGAAACTTGTAACTTTAAAAGTAGACTGGGACAATCTTCTTTCAAATGATCAAGGACTAATTGTTCTTGGAAAATATGGTGATAAACCTGTCAAAAGCTATAAAGTTAAAAAGCTACATACTAAAGATACCATTGAGAGTAGTAGACCTGGATTTTCTAGAACTTCCAGTGCTACTACGGTTGATAACATTGATGCTCCTTCATTGAAATTGCCTTCTTCAGGTGTTGATGGAACTCCATTTAAAAACCATCCTTCTCATCATTCATTCCTTTTGCCTAAAGGAAACTATACTTTGCCATTCAAAGTGGTACTTCCCACCAATGTCTGTGAAACAGTAGAGGGATTACTGGTGGGTAAAATGCTCTATCATTTCCAGTGTTCTATTCATAAAGGATTATTTGATAAACCCATTTATAAATCTAGATATGTTCGTCTTTTCCGGACTTTACATCCCACAAGTTTAGCTCTTGTAGATAATGTGGAAATTAATAGCAAGTGGCCTGGGAAAGTCGACTATAAGGTATATCTTCCCAAAAAAGGGTTGGCTATAGGTGCTAAGATCCCCATTAGTATTATGATTGTTCCTCTTGTCAAAGGAATGAAACTTAAACAAGTTATGGGAGAATTGGTCCAACATCATCATGTATCATTGGAAGCAACACGTTCTCCAGAATTGGAACTGATAATTTGCAATCAACAAATTCATGGTCCTCTTCCAGAAGAGTATTACCAAAGAGATTCTTGGGAATTTACCTGTTATTTCAAAATGCCAAGTCACCTCAAGGATGTAACTCAAACATGTGCTTTGAATCATGGACTTGTTCAGGTCAAACATAGACTTAGAATTGTAATTCAATTAAAGAATCCAAGTGGTCATACTTCAGAACTAAGGGCTAATTTACCTGTTACAGTTTATATTAGTCCAACAACGGGACATGTTTTTGGCAGCCACGTAACAGTTGAATCACAAAGTGGGCTTGTTAATCTCGACAAAACCAAAAATGAACCGATATTCAAAAAGGATAAACTCAATATCAAAACCCCTAAAATGTCTCCTCTTGGTACACCTTTGGTATCACCAACTGTTTCACCTACAGTTTCACCATATGGTTCAAGAACAGATCTTTCTACCTTGCTTCATTCTGTTGCTGCTCATAGAATCCATTCAAACATTAATAGTGGTGAAGAGAGTGGAAGCGAGGAAGAGGAACCTATTGAAGCACCTCCTCCATTATATGAGGAGTCAAAATTTGATAAGGTCTACGATATTTCGAGTCCAAAATCTCCTATGGAACAACTTGGATTACTGGAAGATCCTAATGGGTATTTTGATATTCCCAGAAAACAAAGAGATGCCAGTTCTCTTGATCTCAATACATTAAGCAAAGTCCCCAGTTATGATGAAGCTGTAGATCATGATGACTCGGACTACCCAATGTCACCAAACTACAATACGTTTTTTTCTGAGTCGTCTACATCTTTACCTGGAGGTTTAGCACAATCATTACCATCTCTGTCAAGTTTAAAACAAAACCCTGCATTGCACAGACGAAACAGAAGTAATTTCATGTTAAGTTTGCCTAAAAAGAAGAAAAATTAATAATATAGATTATAGAACAGAAATGAATAATGTCTACACGAGGTTGCAAAACACGAGATTGCAAAACACGAGGTTGCAAAAGTAACTCAATACCCTGAACATGAACTAACGAATTCTCCAACTTTTCTAAAATATCTCTATATAATAAACTCTAAATCAAACCCCACCATCTATTTTTACCTTCTAGCCAAGTAAACACTTTATACCACAATTCCAGTATCGACAAAATTATTCAACCTCGCGCATGAAAAATAACTGCCAACATGTCCATTCCTGGAGTTCAATTAGGAGTCCCACAAGGATCCGCAGGGGGCCAAGCCCAAATTCCACAAGCAGCTCTTGAGCAAATGCTTCAACAGATGAAGCCTATTGCAGCTGGATTAGCTAATTATCTTAGAGATAATAAAACTTTAAAGAACCGTAAAGGGTTGTTAAACAACACAGATGATATTGAATTTTTTCGTTATAAAAGATTATTACGTGCTTTAAACTCAGATGATTATAAACTGAAACAGACCGATCCTAAAAATAGATTGGTTCAGATCCAAAACGAAAAGGCTGCTGCTGATTTATCCAAGGTGTTAATTCAAACTCAAACCATTATCCCAGTGACGAAACTTCATTATAATGAAATTAAAAAGACCAATAAGAAATGGGTTCCAAATAAAGATAAACCAACATTTATTAAGAGTTCAAAAGCTGATTTATCTCCAGATAGTTACTATATGTGGAATTATACTAAACAAAGTCCATACATTATGATCTATGGATTTTTATTAATAGCTGCTATTTTCACGGTGATTTTGTTCCCATTATGGCCAAGATTTATGAAGACAGGAGTTTATTATCTTTCGATGGCAATGTTAGGACTTTTGGGTGTATTCTTTGGTATTGCAATAATTAGATTGATTCTTTATATCATTACCTTAATTGCTGGTAAACCATTCTGGTTATTCCCCAACTTATTTGCTGATGTAGGAGTGATTGAAAGTTTTATTCCTACTTATGAATGGGAAAAACCTAAAAAGAAAAAGGGTAAAAAGAGTAAAAAACTGGAAAGTAGTGCTAAAAGCAGTGGGGTTCAATTGCAAGAAGTAGAGTAATGCATTATATAGAGTTTTAATTCACATCGACAATCAACACAGCATATTTAAATCCACTTACCACCTATTCGCGTTTTCAGTCACTATGAATAACATCAGGTTTAACCAAGACTGCTCATTTGTGGCCATTGCATCGGACTCTGAGTGTAAAATATACAATACAGAACCTTTTGATGAGATCTATAATGAACCTACTCCAGTATCATTGGTCAAAGTTCTTTTTTCCACATCATTAACCATTATAGTCCCTAATGATAAAGATAAGAGACTAATTAAAATCTATAATTTAAAACAAAAACTAAAGATATGTGAACTAGTGTTTCCTAGTTCGATCATTGATGTTAAAATTAATAAGAAAAGATTGATAGTTGCTGTTGAAGCTGGTCAAATTTATATTTATGACCTCAGTTACGTTAAACTTATAAAGGTAATAGAAACCGAGCCTTTAGATCCTTTCATTGGTGATCTTTCTAATGATGATCACTCAATGCTCATGATTCCGTTGGAGTATGTTAAAACAGCAGAAAATGATTTGTTTCAGGATCCTAGTTCATTTATAAAGTTCAATAATCCAAATGATTTAAATTTAAAAGATCCTAAAGGCTGGGTATTAGTTTATGACACAATTGGTCTAAAAACAGTTTTGATCATGAAATGTCATTCTTCTAATATTCGTAAACTTTGCATCCTGCCCACGATATCAGGAAAGGGAACAATTTTGGCCACTGCATCTTTAAAAGGAACAATCATTCGACTTTTTTATTTGAAATTAGAGGACATGAGTCTTCATAAAATTGACAATTTACGTAGAGGTCATAATATTTCAAATGTTCATTGCCTTGCATTCAATGGTCCCTGTACTGTTTTATCATGTGTATCAGATAATACGGTTCATTTTTTTAACTTAAGTAACTGTGATGAAAATTCATTGGATGATTTGGTTACAGGAGAAGCAGATGATACATCACATCTGCAATCATCTTTTGAAGCAGAAAGTTCAAAACTGTCAGAAGATCTAAATGAAAACTTAGCCAATTTATTATTATCTAAACCAGAAGAACAAGAAGAAGATAAAAACCATTGGGGGTTTTCGAAGAAATTGACTACAAAGTATACAAAGAAACTCTTGAAGAATTTACCCTACAAGGATTATTTTAATAATTTAATCATTCTGCCTCCGAAAAGATCATTTAATATTATTAAACTTAAACATCACCAACCAGTTGAAGTTGGATTCACCGAAGATTTGGTATTATTAGCTTCTTACTCAGGCAGGTTCCTGCAGTATAAATTCGATCATGGAAGAGAATGTAAACTTATTAGTGAATATAGTATATAATGAATAATGAAATATCCTTCTATCCCTCAGATATTTACCTGATATAGTTACAATTACCGAGCTTGCAATTCGCGAATAAAATTTTCACACAAAAGAGGAGAACCCACAATGAATAAACTATTTATTAGAACTATGTCTTCTACTACAGTTGTTGATGATGTTTTATTCTCCAATAAAAACCTTGCAAGAGTGATCTCATTGAATCGTCCTGGTAAACTTAATTCCCTTAATACCTCAATGGTATCAAAGATTTATCCTAGACTCGTGGAATACTCAAAATCTTCCTCAAATAATTTGGTGATCCTTAATTCTACTAGTCCAAAAGGTTTATGTGCTGGTGGTGATGTAGCAGAATGTGCTCGTCAAATTGTGGCTGGAAATACGGACTATGCTGTTGATTTCTTTCAAAAGGAATACAACTTGAACTTTTTAATTGGAACTTACTCTAAACCATATATTGCATTCATGGATGGTATTACTATGGGAGGTGGTGTAGGATTATCAGTTCATGCCCCTTTTAGAGTTGCAACCGAAACTACCAAATTGGCCATGCCAGAAATGGATATTGGATTCTTCCCAGATGTTGGTACCACTTTTTTCCTTCCAAGACTTGATGATAAAGTTGGTTACTATATTGCTTTAACTGGTACTATTTTACTGGGTCTTGATGCTTATATGCTTGGATTCGCCACCCATTACGTTCCTCGTGACCGTTTACAGAGTTTGACTAACAGATTATCTAATTTGCAACCTCCAAGTCAAACCAACTTATCGGTTAGAAACCAAAAAGAATACTATCAACAGATTAATGAGATTATTAATGAATTTACTGAAACTAAATTACCTGAAGGTTACAAGTATCCATTTTCAACTGAACAATTAGTGGTGATTAAAGAAGCTTTTAGTCAACCTTCTATAGATGAAGTATTCAAATACTTGCTGCAATCTAAAAGCGAATTTGCTAAACAAACCTTGGACAAATTGGCTGCAAAATCACCAACTTCTTTGCATTTAGCTTTTGATTTATTGAACAGAGGACCCAAGAATTCATTGAAGAGACAATTAGAATTGGAAATTGTTGCTGCTACTAATGTCATGAACTTGGACAAAGAAAAGAATGATTTCGTCAAGGGAGTTTCCCACAAATTAATCGATAAAATTAAAGAACCTGCTTTACCAAAATGGAGTGAAATCACTGATTCGACCGATCTCATAGATAAATCTAGTGAAGGTTCTAAGATCCAAAATATCTTCAATATTGACTACACCAATTATCCATACAACTTTGGTATACCACTTAATAATCAAATCAAATCCTTCATCAATGGATCTGAAACTAACAGATCATATTTACCAACTCCTAGTGAAGTTGAATCACACTTTAAATCTGATAAATTAGGTGCTGATTTAAAGATTAAGAGTACTTTAGACTTACATGGAGACTTGGAAACTTATCAAGGTAAATACGTTTCATGGAAAGATTAGAAGTAACGAAGTTGTAGATAATATCAGTATATAGTAAGATTAAACATTGTACATTTTATACATTTATCCATTCTATTGTACACTACTTGAATTTTTCTAATACATATTCTGAACCATATTCGAGATAGTCTTGTCTACTAACAAACCAATCATTAACAATATCACTATTCAGGTTCAACATCAAACTTAAATTACTAGCTCCCAACCAAGAACTAAATTTTTTATCCCATAAACTCACCAATTCACTGTTTAAAAAGTGTAATTTGTGATTGTAGTTAGGGAAGTATTTATATACCAATGTGTACATATCATTGATAACTCTTGAAGATAATCCTTGAAGTAATGCAGTATTACCTGTGATTAAAATATTCAGTTCTAAAGTCCTGAGCATTTCTGCTACTTTATTATAATTGTTTTGGTTATTTGCAAGCACATTCAATTCAATATTCTTCAACACACTTATGAGGAAAAATGATAATCCATTAGTTGAAGGATCATCTAATTTAGGGTCTACTTTGACTAAAGGACTGGCAGGTGGATGGAAAAGTGGTTCCAATAGATCTATTTGTTCTCTAAACACTGGGATATGTTGATGGTTTGGAAGTTGGAAATTCTTCTTGGATAATGCACTATAAGCAGCTGCTGAACCAGGAGGGTTTAAAGAACATTGTAACATTGAGATTTTAAACTCTTTCAATACCTTCTTTGACATCTGGTAAGTTTTGAAAGATTCACTTGCATTAGGCCAGAAATCTGTGTTTATGTTAAGATTCTTGAGGTATGCTAAAATATTAGCATCGATGAAATTACCTGCGTAACTTGAACGGAAGTTAAACTTATTTTGAATTATTCCATCTAAAACAGTAGTAACAGTGGTTGATGCAGAACCTAAGTTGACAACAAGCCCACTAGAAGTTCCATGGTTATATAAGTGACATAAAGGTTTTTTCACCAAAGAGAAAATTGGAACTTCAAGTTGTTCAAACACAATTTCTGCAGTCTTAACTTTATTCTTATCTGGGTTATTGACTGGTTCTGTTAACGTAAGAGGATGATCTTTTGGATCAACAGCGTAGCCGTTGTCGACATTGTCGTATACGTATTGCCAATTCTTTGTAATGTTATCAAAGTCGTAAATTATACCATTGTCTAACAAGGTGTAGATTTCATTTTGAGGGTGCTTATCGATATTGTCATCACCAATGATAACTTCATCTGAACCCGGAGCTTTCGAGTAATTGGTGTTGAAAATGAGAGATGGAAGGTCTTCGGATGCAAACCCAGCCTTGGTGGTATCTGTTCCGTTCTCTATAACAATAGATGGACTCGAGTACATGTTGTTGAAGAAATTATTCGCGTTCGATGTTCGCGACATTTGACTTGTTAGTTATGTATGAATTTAACTAGTAGAAGTAAACTATAAAACCTTTTCGTATTTGCCTAGTTTATCTTTCAATGCCTTGTTCTCGTTTCTTAATACTCCCAATTCAATCAATAGGTTCAGCTTATTGCTGTAACTAATAGTTTCCATTAACTTTTCATTCTCTTTGGTCAAATGATTGATTTTATTAACGATCTTATGGGCTAATCCTTCATGGTCTCCAGTTCCTTCCATCGATAATGAAACGAGAACAGCTTCTAAATACTCGGATAATTCTGTACACTCGCTATTTTTATTTTGCAACTGGTGTGCCATATCACTGAATAACTTGTAGAAAGCACCATTTGCAGTTGGACTCTCATCTGAGTCTTTAGAGGCTAATTTGTTTTGCAAGTTTGAAATTATTTGGGACTTTAAGTTAAGTTGTATCTTGAGCTTTTCAACTTCACCTTGGTAGGTCAGATTCGACGCAACAGATCCAAGCAGATTGCCGATTGATGATCCAACAGAAGAACCAAACGAGGACCCAACTTGGTTAAAGCCTTGAGCTTTGTTAGAAAGCGACGAAAGTGTTGAAACATTGGAACGCTGAGACATATTTGTGTTCTGGGACATGTTTGAATTCTGAGACATGTTTGAAGCCAACTGACTGGAAGCCAACTGACTTGAATTCAAGTCAATTGAATTCAATTGACCCGAATTCAGATGAATACTGGGAAGGCCAAAACCAATGTTTTGAGTATCTTTTTGGCCCCCCAAACGTAAATTGGAATAATTAATCCCTCCTGAATTCTGTGTGGTGGTTTGTGGATGTGGGTGGTGTAGTGATATTGATGAATTACGAGTTTGGGGCAGAGGAGTTCCAACTGGGAAGTCAAGATAATCAAAAGAGAAAGCACTAGGTAATGTCGACATTGGTAAATATGATATTTTCAAATTGCGGATTTGCTGGGGGTTTTATACATCCCCATATGATGTGTATCTGGCTGCAAAATAATGCGTGCGCCTACCATATGTGTACTATATGTGAAACCATATGTGGCAAGTTTGAAATATTTTTGTTTTGTTTCGAAACAACCAAGAGATTGGCTGGTTTACAAGATTTTTATCATATTCCCGAATTTGCTTGTTTTTACCTTAAAAAAACATCCACATCAACTCTCATAACTCGTAACAAACTATTTAGATTCGCGCCTGAAAAATCTTCCATACTATCAGCATGACTGAATGGCCTAAGGCTGTTTACATTTAAATATCTATTCTACCTATATGTCTCGTGAACAGTCTCCTTCGGAATTGGAGACCACCAATTCTCAAGCACTTCGTGCCATTAAGATCTATAAAGATCAACTTGAATCATTTCTCAATAAAAACTATACAGATCCAACTTTACTTATTGGGTTGAATAACGTGGCTCTTAGTAACTTTAAATCTTGGATCACCAAAGATTTCCAAACCTATTATCAATTAGTGGAAGTAGACCATGTGGATCACCAGGTAGAATTCACCACCGTTAAGTATGTTGAAACTTTATGGCTGAATATTCACTATCCTATTATCCAATTTTTCAAAACCCATCATAAAGCTCTTGCTGTAGAAGAGCCTGTTAAGGGGAAAAGTCCTTTTCTCAGACCAGTAGAAGTAAGAAAAATCAATGACTTCTTCATCAAATTCATCAAAAAAATTCATGCCTTTTACCTTGAAGTATTAGAGCATTTTGCTACAGAATTCAAAAATCCCTTATTACCTTCTCGTTTAATGGATCATTTTGAATTCAAAGTGAAAGACTCGGCTCAATCGACTCTGAATACAAACGTCCAGGCAAATTTACTTTATGTGATGCATAAATGTCTTTTGTGTTTAGGTGATCTTTTGCGTCATAGATCTTTCATAGAAACAAGTTATGTATTGCCAAACTTGTCATTAAGCATGTATTACCAGATGAAAAAGCAGCATATTTCAACCCAACAAAAATTGTTAACTTACTATCAGCCATCAATTGTTATGTATCAATATTGTATATCTTTACTTCCAGCCCTCAATGAGCCATATAACCATTTGGGAATGATATATAACTTGTGTGGTGATAAAATTTCAGCCGTATATTGGTTTTTGAGATCAAATTTCACTAGAATTGGAGGATACAAACTAGGCCTGACAAACTTAAATAATTTATTAACGAAAGGCTGGGTAAAGAATGGATTATGGATATTATTCAAGAAAAATTTCAGTGAAACCGGAACCATTACAAGCTTTCAATTGGATGTGATGTTATTGAATCTTATAGGGTATTTTTATCTACCAGATCATTTCATTGAGCATCCTGGAAGATTTGTAAGGAATTTAAGATTAAACAAATTGGAATTGATATTCATGAGTTTGAACTTCAATGAGAATCTTTTTCAGAACAATCAGCTGTACAAGAAAATCTCTTATGATGATAAATATTTATCACAGTTAACATTCTTGATTAGTTTTGAGAAGATCATTGACTCTTTTCCCTATACTCAATTGGTTAATAAGTATATTGGATTCTACTTGAATTCATTACTCAAGATTCAAAAAGCTAAAGACTCCGTTTCAGCATTAGTTTTCCTCAGACTTTTACTCAATTGGCTTCATGCAAAAGACTCTAATGTTTTGAAACAAGCCAACGTTGAATTGCTACTTAAAGTAGTGAACAAGCTCCTTGAATCAAAACAGAATTTAGGTCTTGAAGAATTGACTACCAAGCCTTTAAGAAACTACTATTTTGAAGAAGATGTGCTATTCAAGGATTTCAAGATTATTCAGTACCAATTCACAGATTTTAATGATAATCATTTGTTTGAGATCAATAACATAGATTTCTTGAACAACGATTACAGATCTTTGTTAACTGATGGTATTCCTGTTTTCCTTGATAATAGTGTGGTCAAGCTGGAGTCAGAAATCGATAATGATTTCATCCAGACGGAGGTTGTCAAGTACGAAAACTCATTGAGAGTATCTGCTATCGCCAGTCTGTTCTATAGGCTCTATGGGAATAAACTTGTGTTTAACGGTGAAACTAGCCAGATTGAGTTTGTCAAGAAAGCCAAAAGGACTGAAAAGAATGTAAAGAAAGACAAAAAGGAAATGAATTTCAAGCCTGAGAAATCACAACCCAAAAAGATCAAACTGCAGAAGAAAGACAGGGGTACTGAAGTGGATTCTATTGTTATTGACGATAACAATGAATTAAATAAGAACTCTGATGCTTCTTATAAGAGTAGTGAAGATGAGATAGAGATTGCTACCAGCGGTGTAGAGGATCAAGATGAGAAGAAGGATGAAAGTGAAGACGAGTCTGATGGATTCTCTGACTCGTCAATTGGAGAAATTGAAGGGTTCATTCGCCATCATACTACGCAGCTTCAATCTCAAATGCAAGAGCAGGAACAAGAACAAGAGTCTCCAAAGACTGAAGAAAGTAGACCAGATGCCTGGAAGGTTGAGGTTCAAGCTACACCTGTATCATCAAATAAGGGTAATGGTACGTTTTCGAGCCCAATGGTCCCTGTTGATTCAAGTACTTTTTCTGTGAATTCCCATTCAATGCCTCAGAATACAAGTACTAATGAGAACATTACAGGTATGAATTCGGGTGAAATTAACTCGAGTGTTTCAAGTGTTCATCTTCAAAACAGAAACGAGCTTCCAATGATGGGAACCCTTCCAAATATAGTCAATCTTCAAAACCAGGGTAATATTCCCATGGGAGTTCGGAACCCACCTGGACTCCCGATTCAAAACGGACCATCTGATCCAAATTACTATTCTGGATTTAACCAGTATCCAACTCAGCATCCTATGCCATTCAATCCTATTCTAGCCAGTACGCAGATTCCAAATCATACTTCATATTCAAGTACAAATTACGTGGGAAACCAATTTGGTCCTCCTCCAGCGGCCAATTTCAATGGACAATCTCCTTTCTACCCACAGCCTGGTGAGTTCTCCCAATATCAGCAACCAGTTTCTTTGAGCAATCCCCCAGTCTCGAATCCCCCAGTCCCGAATCCCCCAGTCTCGAATCCACCAGTCTCGAATCCCCCAATTCTGAGTAATCAAACCGTTCCAGACCCAGTTTTCGCTCCAGGCCCAGTTTATCTGACGTACACCGCACCAGCACCAGATACGCCTAACCACACTCCAAGTAGCACCACACCCGGTCCAAATCCCATCTATGTAGATTCTAGTGCACTTCCTCCTGCACCTAGTCAGAATCTGGATACACCTGAGCGAAGCCAATTTGCTCCATTTGCCAATCAAGCGCCATCATTTCAGCCCAATTTCCACAACCCTTCAACCAACAATCAGAATCCTTAATGATAAACCTTAACGATATCAGCCAATGATATCAGGCCAGATTTAACTTCATCGTATACGCTTAAGCTTCAGCTCATGCTCAGCCATCGCACGACGCGCGTTAAAAAATTTCAAAGTGAGCTAACCTTAGATCCAGGCTCAATAAATTAATAATTCCTATAAAATATACATATGGGTAGTATTACACATAGGAAATCGAACCAAACGTTTACGTTCACTACTCCGGCTGCAGATGCCTCAGTAGAAACCCTTAATGATTTTTACTGGACCAGTGAAACAGAACCCCATGTTCTCAGAAGAAAACAGATTCTTGCAAAACACCCCGAAGTCCGTAAACTAACTGGCCATGAACCTATTACCAAATGGATAGCCATGCTGGTGGTGGCCTTGCAAATCTATGTGGCCTATTACTTGAGAAATACTCATCCTTTATCTTTTAAATTCATTGCTTTGGCCTATGTGATCGGAGCTACTTGCAACCAAAACGTGTTCCTTGTGATCCATGAGCTTTCCCACAATTTATTGTTTAGAAAACCTTTGCACAATAAGTTGTTTGCCGTGGTGGTAAATTTACCTATTGGGGTTCCATATAGTGCATCTTTCCAACCATATCACCAACTCCATCATAAATTCTTGGGTGACGAGTATTTGGATACAGATTTACCCACCAGGTTTGAAGGCCTCTTATTTCTGAATGTTCTAGGTAAGGTGTTTTTCACCACGTGCCAGATCTTTTTCTATGCTTTAAGACCCATGTTCATCACTCAAATCAAGTTCACTTATATCCACTTAATCAACGTGGTTTACCAAATAGGAATCGATCTTTTGGTGGTGAAATATTGGGGTTGGTATTCGATGTTTTACTTTTTAATGAGCTCATTTTTGGCTGGTTCCTGGCATCCATGTGCTGGACATTTCATTGCTGAACACTATGTGTTGAACGAGAACAATGTCGACAAAACAGAGATCAGTCAAAAACCAAAAGTCACCATAGCTCCAGAACTTCGTCCAGAAGAAACTTATAGTTATTATGGCCCATTAAATTGGGTTACCTGGAATGTAGGATATCATAATGAACATCATGATTTCCCATATATTGCATGGACAAAGCTCCCCCAATTGAGGCAAATTGCCAGGGAGTTCTATGATCCTTTGCCCCAAGTGCATAGCTGGACAGGAGTTATAGTATGGTTTGTGCTAAATGATGTGAACCTGTTGTGGAATAGAGTTAAGAGAAACGGGAAAGAAAAGAGTGGGAAAAATGTAGATAAGCTAGATGTAAATCAGCAGTAGATATATGAATACATGATGATATATTCAATTAATATTATAAACACTTATATACACTTACAACCCTCTAATAAGTCTAGTAACCTCGTCTAACCCGTCTTTATTCAAACTGTTCAATTTTTCCTTGACATATTCAACCAAGTTGCTTTCTTCAATCAATTCTCCTTCACTACTATCGTCTCCTTGGTTCAACAACTTAACTCTTAACTTTCCTTCTGGGTATTCTTCTTTACCCAAAATAACAGCTAAGGAAGCACCTGACTTTTCGGCAGAGTCAAATTGTTTACGAATGTTAGCTTTTGTTTTAAACAAGTATTCAGCATTGATACCACTATCCCAAAGCTTTTTGGAAACGGTCATTCTTTCTTTCAAGAATCCGTTCCATCCTTCACCTCCACCGAAAGCCATGACATAAACTTGGGTTTGGGAGGCACTGATTTTTTCAACGTTCTTAGCTAATCTGGCCTTGATGATAGAGAATAATCTCTCAACACCAAAGGAAACACCCACACAAGGAATTGACTTACCATTGGCGAACATTCCCACTAATCCATCATATCTACCACCAGCAGCAATAGAACCAACACCCACATATTCAGAGGCATCTTCGTCTTCATTTTTGGAAGCTTTAGCTTCAGCTTCAGACTTGGCCTTAGCTTTTAATTCAGCAGCATTCTTTGGTGGGGCAGAAGCTCCAGTAACAGCTTCATAAATTAAACCGGTGTAGTAATCTAAACCTCTAGCCAAAGATAAGTCGAAACTAATATAGTTGTTGATACCAAAAGCTTCAACATAGTCAGCCAAAACACCCATTTCCTTGATACCGGCTTGGGCACTTTCATTGGAAGCCAAAACTTCACTGGCACTTAAAACATTTAAAATCTCTCTAACAGTACCGTTTAATTTAACAAATTCACCAATTTTGTCGGCAACTTCTTCAGGTTGGTTTTTCTCTTCAACCATTTCCTTCTTGACAACTTCCCATGGAGATTTGTCCAACTTGTCAACGGCACTACTGATCTTTCTTACATCTTCATCTTTGACACCGCAGCTTTGAAATATTCCGTCCAAGATCTTTCTGTGGTTGAGCTTAATCTTGAAATCATTGATTCCCAAGCCAGTTAAACCCTCAACAAGAATGTTCAAGATTTCAGAATCTGGAACCATGGAATCGTAATTTCCAGCAATATCAAAATCACACTGGTAAAATTCTCTCATTCTACCTTTAGTCATAGCCGGTTGATCTCTTCTGTATACTTTGGCAATGTGGTATCTCTTGATATTCGCCACGTTGTTTGCAGCTACAAATCTAGCAAAAGGCACTGTTAAATCATAACGTAAAGAAGTTAATTCACCACCTTGGTCTTCCAAGTTGTAGATTAATTTAGAATCTTCACCGTACTTTCCAGTCAAAATTTCTCTTAATTCGAAAACTGGAGTATCAATTGTCACACCTCCATGTCTTTTAAACATGGAACTTAAACTGTTAAAAATTCCTTCTCTAACCACCATATCTTGGTCAGCCCAATCTTTAGTACCTTTTGGCACCTTTAAGATGAATTGGTTTTCAGCTTTCTTGGCAGCCTTCTTGCTGATTTTCTTTGGAGCATCGGTTTTTTTAGAAACCTCTGCTGCTGCTTTCGTAACTTCAGGAACTTGACTTGACATTCTGCGTATACTGTTCCAAACGGATCTAATTTGCATGCAAATTTTTCACCGATAAGGTGCGAAAAAAGAGACGCTAATGCGATAATGATTTAGCATATATTGTTCTATATAATAATCCTGCCCACCACTTTTCATCTTGTCATCTCTCATCACATCATTCGAATCGTCTCGTATTACTCAGGTGAAATTAATCCTCATTGATCCCATTAGGCTCACTGAAATTTAACCTCATCACCCCATCACTGAGGATTCTCTTACCCCAAGTTCCAGCAGCTGGATCACCAGTTTCATCTCTACATTGCTTTAAGAAAGGTAATAATGCCGTACCTCCCGTACCACGTTCTTCTGTCTCCTTTTTGAGCTTCTTTTTGGCTAATCCAGATCTCATAGTAGAAGATGAACCAAGCTTCGAACCTTTTCTGGCTTGGAGAATAATATACCTGGTAACAATTTGAATGTGTTTATCTCTGAACAGTTTCAACATGGCAAGACACGCATCGTAACTTAACATCAAATCAGGGTGTTCAGTTGCATTTTTAGAAACAAATTCTCTAACAGTACTTTCCTGTTCAACTTTCTGCAAAAACTCTCTGTGAGGACCTGGCATGTACTCTCTCATTTCGTCCATAAAGTTGGAAGACCTTTCTGAATTCTCTGTGGGCTTTTGGTGAGGAACAGGTCTTTCACCAGTAGGATAATGTTTGACATTTAATAATACATCCAAAAATTGAATAGATGAAGATTGTGCATTGGATCCTCCAGCAAATGATTTAGGTATAGGATCATTACCATAAATCACTCCATTCTTATCAAGTCCAGCATCAGCCATATTTTTCCATCCAGCAAGGAAAGGACGAATTCTGTAGTAAAAGATATGTGGATCACACATTTCTTCCATTCTCATTAAAACTGAACCTAAATGGTCAATCATTTCGGCTAATTTCTGGAGGTTTTCTGTAACTTTTGGGATATTATTTTGCTCAATGAACTCTAATATCTTCATACCAGTTTTGACTGTAAAAGTAGCTTTGTACTCAAAATACACACTTATCAAGTAAAACCAACTTTCATCTATACCACCGGTAAATGTGTTTATTGTGGTAAGATTATCGAGGTCCCAAATATTCTCAGGGTCGGGAATGATTTGTTTGAAATTCCAAAGACATAAACCAGCATATGTAGCTAATGGAGGTAATCCTAATGGTTTGCTGACAATAAGTAACGGTTTAGCTATTTGTTCAGGTAAATGGTTAACAGCTATATCGTCACCCCAGATGTAACCATGAGCTAAAAATCCAAGCACCTGATATGCTCTTCTTTGCTGTTCTACATTTTCAAGAAATTCAGTGGAAAGCACCGGAAGCTTATTAATTAAAGGTCTCAAACGTCTGGTCAAGATGAGAGACGGAAGATTGGACACGAGGTTTTCCCAAGGCTTATAGTAGTCTTGAGGAAGTTTTTCCAATGGGAGGGATTCAGGAAGAAATCCAGACAGTGTGGATACACTGTATTTGGTTAAATCAAACATGGAAGAGTCAAGTGAGAAAAAGATTAGTTTTTCAGATTCATGATGCGACTCGGACCAGCGATTTCTTTTTATCGTACGACATGGATGGTACCACTTTGGCGAGCGCTGGTCTCGTTTGGGTCGATCTGCAGAACGAGGTGGAGCGCGGGGCACGGAGTTTACAATCTTCAAAAGCAGGTTACGGAGTTTGGACTTAGGAGTTTGGATTCGTTAGATTGATGCTATTCAGGGGTAACTGTGGGTCAAGTGTGGGTCAAATGTGGGTCAAGTGTGGAGTCTGGTAGCTCCAGTATACTCTAGTGTCTCTTAATCTAAAAACTATTATTTATTATCAATATTTAATTATGGCTTCTCTCTTTTAACACCTAACTCTAATAGCTTGCTAAAAACAACTGCAAAATCTTTTGCAAACTCTTTTTCGTTTTCTGCATAATAATTTACATACTGATAAAATATTTGATCTTTAATAAACTCCATATCTGCAATCAACATAATCAACGATTTATCATCGTTATAGTATTGGACTTTACCTGTTTCAGGAACGACATCTAAACTCCAATTTTCATTCACCAAAGACGTGAAAAATGCATTAGAAAATCTGGTGGGCTCAGAAGTCCATTTTCCTTCCCATCCACTAATTCTTTTATGACATCTTCCCATTGCATGTGCTCCAAGTAATACTACTGCTTCTTTATCACTAAACCCCATTCTACTAAAGGTTTGCCGAATATGATTTGCATCTTTATCTGCAAAAGGGAGTCTTCCTGTTGGAGGAACAAGCTTATCATCTTTCCAATCTACTCTGCCGCTCATCCATTCAATGACGGGTCCTTCCATATATTCCACTGCTACTTTACCTGCAAACGTCCACAAATCAGCATACGTGATTTGGGGATACTTTTGCTTGATTGGCTCTAAAGCAGCTCTGGCGATGTCTAAACCATTGTTTCCTTCATCAGATATTTCGGGAATAAACCTCATGGTTGCCCCATTTGATCCTCCAGTATCGGTTTCTTTGTCGTATGTTGCACAACAGTGCCATGCTAATCTAAGGATGATTGGTGCAAGGGAACCATCATCGTAGTCAGGTTTGGGAAATATGGACTCGATATCTGCTCTAATTGATTGAAGAATACTGGGAGTTAGAGATGGTTTCTTTTTTATTTTCAAGCGAAACCTGCGTGCTTTTGAATGAACTGAATCGGAAATAGTTGTTGTTGGAACAGGAGGAGATATTTTGAATGGTACTTTACTTTGAACTTGGTATGGACAAGAATTCTCTTTAAAGCTTTTCTGTTTAAGTTGGTACTTTACAGGGTCATAAGGAGTGATATACTCAACTTTATTGACTTTGGGTTGGGTATAGGAAACAATTGAATTGGGAGTCAGTTTTCTAATAACTGGGACCTTTTCTGAAAGATCATCACTGTTTGAATTAGTTGAAATATTTCCTAAGACTTCAACTTCTCTCTTTTTAGGTGGCTGTACAATTTCATTCTGGTCTGTTTCGATAACTCTTTTGGACCCTCGTTTCTCTTCAGAATCTACCAATTTGAAGAGTTCATTTGGTGTTTCAACCCCATAATCCTTAATTTCTACCCATCTATCAAACCCGTCGTATCTCGTCAAATATACACCCTTATACTTATAATCTGGCGACTGATTACCAAGTTTTTGTAATACGCATAACGGAGAGTGAATAACATATCTATCGAAAACATAGTCAGCTTTTTCACCCAAAAGCTTGACTATTGCTGCTTCTTCTTGGAAAATCAGATTTATCCCATTTACAAATCTTGTTGCTACACCAAAAGGACTTCTATCATGTCTAATAAACTGGTACACATTTACAGGGTTAATGAGAGAACCAAAACTGGCCAGAAGATAAACCCAGAATTTCCAGTACCATTCAACCCAAAGTAATAGTGCCAACAAAGGTACAATCACCACTCTTGCTGTCAAACGAATCACTAACTTTGGAAATTTTAAAACTTCAATCATCAGTTTGTAAACCAAGAAATTTCGCAGCCATAACGGCCTGTGGTTTGCACACGTCCCAAGTACTTTACTCCTTCCATTCGCGATCATGAACAAATAAAACAGCATGTCTTTCAAAGGGTTCAAGAAGTCGATTGTAAGAGCACCCCAAAACTTCAGACAGAAGTTGAACATGGGGGAAATCACCCATGATGCGGTTTATATGGATGCCGAAAGAAGGTTTAAAGAATTAGAATCTGAAACCAAAAAGTTAAGTGATGAAAGTAAACGTTATTTCAACGCCGTCAATGGGATGTTAGATTTTCAAATTGATTTTTCCAAAGCCATTGAAGAAATCTATAAGCCTATTAGTGGGAAACTTTCTGATCCTTCTGCAACTGTTCCGGAAGATAATCCTGAAGGGATAAAAGCAAGTGAACAATATAGAGAAGTGGTTAAAGAACTTAAAGAAACATTAAAACCAGATTTGGAATTAATTGATGCTCGTATTGTTCAACCGGCTCAAGAGCTTTTAAAAGTGATTCAACTGATTCGTAAAATGGCTACTAAAAGAGATCATAAACAAGTTGATTTAGATAGACATCAACGTACTTTCAAAAAATATGAAGATAAGAAAGAAAGAACGGCAAAAGATGAAGAAAAAATGTATAATGCACAAGCTGAAGTTGAAATTGCTCAACAAGAATATGATTATTTCAATGATATGATGAAGACTGAATTACCAATTTTATTTCAAATGCAAAGTGATTTTATTAGACCATTATTTGTTTCATTTTATTTTATGCAATTGAATATTTTTTATACGTTATACAATCGTATGGAAGAATTAAAAATCCCATACTTTGATTTAACTACTGATATTGTTGAAGCATATAATTTTAAAAAGGGTAGTATTGAAGAACAAGCAGATGCAATTGGAATCACTCATTTTAAAGTCGGACATGCTAAGGCTAAGTTAGAGGCTACCAAGAGAAGATACGCTGCTGGTGGAGCCGGGTCACCTCCATACGGAAGTGCATCACCAACTGCAGGTAATTTACCACCATATTCGCCAGGAGGTACTGCTGCTCCAGCCTATGGCCAAGCCCCAGGTCAATACGGTCAAGCTGGTCAATACGGTCAAGCCCCAGGTCAGTACGGAGACTATAAGGATCCTAATGGGCCTGGATACCAACCCCCCGGTCAAGTATCGGGACAACCCACCGGATATGGGGCTCAACAGTACGGTTATCAAACGCCACCAGGATCTGCTGCTGCTCCAGCTCCATCTGTTCCAGGATCTGCCCCAGCTTATAGTGCACCTGGCGCAGGATATTCGGCCCCAGGATACTCAGCACCACCACCAGCCACGCCGGTATCGCCAGCTGCCACTTGTACCGCGCTCTACGAATACTCGGCTCAAGCTCAGGGAGATCTTACATTCCCAGCCGGAGCGGTAATTGAAATTGTTGAAAGAACTTCGGATACTAATGGATGGTGGACCGGTAGATATAATGGACAAACAGGTGCATTCCCCGGTAATTATGTTCAATTAAACTAAAAATAGCTTAGCAATTTCATCTAGGTAGCTAAGCTCGCGCCACGACCAAATTTGTGCCACGACTTTGCACCTTTAAACGCCTCAAGTGGATCTAGACTTGGGCACGAATGAATATGATTGTAATCTCAACCGTAGTCATTAATTTGTTACTATTGTTAATCTTCTCCTCTATTCTCAAATTAATCTAATCTAACCTATTTGTAATCCTGTTTCTAATTCTTACCATAACCCGACCCTGGAAAACTTCGCCCCTACCCCATTCATGACGTCTCGATTCTCGCTTCTCGCTTCTCGCTTTATGTGACTCTGGCGCGCGTCTTTCGCAAAACATTGACGAAAACTATCGATTCTACTTAATAGATACGCACTAAAAGTGCAAACACAGTACAAAGCAACCCCCATTGTAACCGATTACCAGCCAATCATCCGGTTTTAAATCCCCAGATTTCGAATCCCCAGAATTCTAAATGTCACATTCTTCTTCCCCAAATAACCGTAATAGTATATTCGGTTGGGTTAAAAATCTAAAGCAAAAAAACTTTCTTTCCAACGAATCCCTCGTTGACCAAAGTGATAATGACGTGTTATCCCTGGATTATAAAACTTCGGATGCTGAACATACTCCTATTCATCAAGAGTTTTTACGGCCTATTCTTAATCATAAAAGTAGGTCAACTAATAACGTTAATAGAGTGCGTCTGAATAGTCAAAGTGACAATAGCAGTCAAATTCGTCAACATCGTGACCTGTTTCTTATAAATAATCCTTTGGTTGATAAAAACAGTAAATATTTTGGGGTCCCTCTTGAAGATGCTGTAAATCAAGCTTGTGCTAAAATCCTGATCTTTGCTGATGATTCTGCAAGTAGCGTATTACAATATGGAAGAATCCCAGTTGTAGTAGCAAAATGTGGTGTTTATTTGAAGGCAAATGGTTTAACGGTAGAAGGAATCTTTAGAGTTGGCGGTTCCCTGAAAAGACTTAAAGACCTTCAAGTACTATTTAATTCTCCTCCAGATTTTGGTAAAAAATTAAATTGGGATGGTTATAACGTTCATGATGCTGCTTCAATTTTAAGGCGGTATTTAAACTCATTACCTGAACCTTTGATTCCTTTGGAGCTTTATGAAATGTTTCGTGAACCTTTGCGTAGTCGGTCAAGAATCATAAGTTATATGAAATACAAAGCAAGTAACCCAAAAGCAACTAATCTGGCTACTATTGCTAGTGCTAGCAGCACCGCTATGAACCCTAGCTCTAGTGGTTCGGGATCAAATACTAAACCAGTACCGGATACTAAACCAGTACCGGATTCACAAGAACTTGTTCCTAAAGAATTAACTGAACCTCAAACACCACGTACACTCGATACTTCAGCTTCACTTCCATCACCTTCGCTTTCTCCCGATTATCTTCCTAGTGATCCAATTCCCTTAAGTCATCGTCTTCAAGAATCAGTGACTGATGAAAAGAATGAAAAATCAGATGAAGAAGATGAAGAAATAGCCAATGATGCTGATGATGATGATGATAATTACCAAAAGAATGTCAGTGATTCGACAAAACTTAAACAAAGTAAGAAAAACAGGCACTATAAAAAGTTAACCAAAGATGTACACGATGCCATTGATGAATACAAGTCCATGTTGGATAAATTACCTACGCTTTCTAAACAATTACTATTCTATATCTTGGATCTTTTGGCAATGGTACAAAATAACAGCAGTGAAAATTTGATGTCTTCTCGTAATTTAGCAGCTATTTTCCAACCTTCGATTCTTTCACATCCAAATCATGATTTAGATCCTACAGAGTACGCATTATCATCCTTTGTGGTGGAATTCTTGATTCAATATGCTTACAAATTACTCCCTAACCACGATAATTTGAAACCATCTACAAGGCCTACTACCCCAATTCCTCCCACCACTTCAAATACAATAGATTCTACAAATACCCTTAGCCCCAAAACAAATTTTAAAAGGCAGCACTCAAAATCATTATCAACACCACATCATGAAGATATGGTAGGGTGCCAGAGTAATGCTACCAGCTCAATGGTTCCTGTAGTTGATAAAGATTACGAAATTACCGATGACGAAACTGAAGACGAAGAATCTCAGGCCATTCCTCAACCGGCCATAATAGTTTCTACACCTTCCAGTTCTTCGGTGGCAAAGGTTTAATGTCTTGTATTCTAGTGTGCTTTATGATCAGCTATATAGTATATGTATCAATATAATACCCCCATACAACTGTGTGCTTATATGGAGTGCGCGACTTGAAAATTTTCAACTACTTCAACAACATGTCAGAAGAAGAGTTACATTTGAACAGAGAAGAAGAAGAAGTAGAGGATGACTTAGGTTTGGGGTTGGGCTCTGATTCAGATAATAATGACCATGATGACATAGTTGGTGATGATCAAGATATTGATGACCAAGATAATGATGAAAATGATGACGACAATGAGGTAGAAGATGAACGTGAACTTAAATCCATAGACTTATCTATCCCTAGACATCCTGCTATAGCTAAGTTCGAAGATGATGTGTATCAGTTGAAAATGCCTTTATTTATCAACGTCGATGCTCATCCTTTTGATCCAGTTGATTTCAAAGAGAACATTATATTAAATGCTAAGAATCGTGATATAAATATAAAAGACTCTAAATTAAGAAAGAATGACTTGATAAGAGAAAAATTGACAAATGAAAACACAATCAGATGGAAATATTCCAATGAAAATGACGAAATTGTTAAACAATCCAACTGTCATTTTGTAGAATGGGATGATGGAAGTTTATCCCTTAAAATTGGTAACGAAATGTTTGATTTCAAAACATTGCCTTTATTCGATACTATCTTAGCAAAGAGTCATGATGAACTCGAAGTGTTACAAGCAGATACGATTGTTACAAAAGCTTGTAATTTATTACCTACATCTACTGGTACTTCAACCCATAAGCAATTAACTAATGCCATTAAGTTGTTACAAGAAAAGGACAAGATCTTGAATACTGTCACTGAAAAAGACCCTATGGAAATACAAAGATTGGCTGATGAAGATGAAAGAAAAGCTTTGAAAATGAAGAGACAATTAGAGCTCAAGAGAAGATTGCAAGAAGAAAGATTAGGAAGGTCAAGCCCAGCTTTGGAAAAAGAATCTTACAATGAACCAAGTTATGAAAGATTTAACAAGACATATAACGACGAATATGACGATGAAGATGATTTCATAGACAATGATGATGATGAAATAGAGATGGAAGAAGATGAAGATGATTTAGATCAAGCAGCTGAAAGATTGAGAAAGGTAAAAGAACTGGGTGCTTCGAGGTATGAAGATGGTGAACAAGGTGAAGAAGAAGCTCCTGTAAGTGATAGAGAAAACCTGGAGGAGGAGTCAAAGAGGAAAAGAAGAAGAATCATTGATTCTGATGAGGATGACTAAAGTTAATTCCATACATGTATTAATATATAATTCACAGATAAACCGTATCTCCCTGTTTCTATGATTCAAAATCTATATCTAGTAGTATTGATGGCATTCAGTATAAAATAGTTCGCTGTTTAAAACAGTTCGATCACAAACAGGAACCATTGGCATCACAGAAAATCTCTGTTCATTCCATTTGTCCCAGTTATGAAGATAAAAACTTATCTATTATAAAAGAAGTATTCTAAACTGACTTTTTTGTTCTATTTCTTCCTCGGTAATTTTATAATTCTTTTTGGAATATCTTAATCAAACTAAAAGTTTTATACTCATAAAAAATGTGAAATTCACCAGATTTTACAACTTTTGAAAAAGAAAAGCTTTTAGTTCTACAAATACAAACAACTCCTTTTTTCAAACATAGAAGAACCATTTATTAGATTCTAACCATTTTTTCTGGTTTTCCTCTGCCTTCAAAAGAATAAATCATAAAGCGGATATAAGCACTTTCGACGCGAATTTTCACACTGAAATCTGGGGAATGCTTGTTAAGCCGTTAAGACTTCTTCTCTTGGGAGCACCAGGTTCGGGAAAAGGTACCCAAACATCTAAGCTTTTGAAACGTTTTCCAGTCATTAATTCCCTTTCTTCAGGTGATGTTTTAAGAAGTCAAATAGCACAAAATACACCAATTGGGTTGGAGGCTTCTGGATTCATTAAGCTGGGAAAGCTAGTACCAGATACTACAATGGTGAATTTGATCACATCACAATTGAAGGATAAGGATTGGCTTAGCTCAAAGTCTACATGGCTCTTAGATGGGTTTCCAAGAACTGCTACACAGGCTGTTGAATTACGTAAAGTCTTGCGTGAGTATGAGGCTAACATAAATATGGTGGTTGAGTTGGATGTTGACCAATCCGTAATTTTAGAAAGAATTGAGGCAAGATGGGTTCATTTAGGTAGTGGAAGAGTATATAACCTCGACTATAATCCTCCTAAAGTCCCTTTCAAAGATGACGTAACTGGTGAGCCATTAAGTAAGAGAGAGGACGATACTGCGGAAGTATTTCAGAAAAGATTAGATCAGTATAATGGAGAAATTGAGCCTCTTAAAAAGTTCTATAATGATATAGGTATACTTCATAAAGTAAGTGGTAACACATCGGATATAATTTATCCAAAATTAGAAAATTTAGTTTTAGAGAAATTTGGCAGTTGATTTCAACTTTAAATCTATACTAGAAATCCACAAAAATCGCGAATCTTAAAATCATCTCTTCTAATGAAGTTCTTCATTGATGATCTTCCGGTGTTATTCCCGTACCCCAAGATATATCCTGAACAATATGCATATATGTGTGATATCAAAAAGTCTTTGGATGTAGGGGGAAATTGTATCCTAGAAATGCCCTCAGGAACCGGGAAGACTGTCTCGTTACTTTCTTTAACAGTTGCTTATCAAATGCATTATCCAGAACATAGGAAAATCGTGTATTGTTCTCGTACAATGTCCGAAATCGAAAAAGCTTTGATTGAGTTGTATAATTTGATGGAATTCAGAGCAAATGAATTAGGATTTGTGGAAGATTTCAGAGGACTTGGTTTGACCAGTAGAAAAAATTTATGTCTTCATCCAACTATCTCCAAAGAACGTAAAGGGGCAGTCGTTGACGAGAAATGCAGAAGAATTACTAATGGTCAACTTAAGCATAAAATAGAAGAAGGTTTAATAACCGAAGAAATGCAAGCTCAGAATCCAGAACAAAATGCAATGTGTAAATTCCATGAAAATTTGTACGAGTATGAGCAGCACGATTTAATTCCTCCTGGAGTGTACTCATTTGACTCTTTGCTTAAATTTTGTCAGGAAAAGAGCACCTGTCCATACTTTACTGTCAGAAGAATGATTCCATTTTGCAATATTATTATTTACTCCTATCACTATTTATTGGACCCTAAGATTGCAGATAGAGTGTCTAAAGAGTTGAGTAAAGAAAGTATAATTATTTTTGACGAAGCACACAATATTGACAATGTTTGTATTGAATCGTTGTCATTAGATTTAACTGATGATACATTGAAACGAGCTTCCAGAGGAGCTAACAGATTAAGTGAAGCGATCGACGATATGAAGGAACAAGATAGTGAAAAGCTACAAAATGAATATGAGAAATTAGTAGAAGGTTTGCGACAGGCTGAAATAGCAAGAGATGAGGAATTATTTATGGCTAACCCTATTTTACCCCAAGATTTACTTGATGAAGCTATACCAGGAAATATAAGAAAAGGAGAGCATTTTGTTTCATTTTTGAAACGGTTTATTGAATATTTGAAAACGAGAATGAAAGTTTTACATGTCATTAGTGAAACTCCCAACAGTTTTTTGCAGCATTTAAAGGAGCTTACCTTTATTGATCGAAAACCTTTGAGATTTTGTAGTGAAAGACTATCTTTATTGGTGAGGACTCTAGAGCTAGGAGAGATCGAAGATTTCAATGCATTAAAGGATATAGCCACGTTTGCCACGTTGGTTTCAACTTATGATAAAGGGTTCCAGTTAATTCTTGAGCCTTTTGAAACAGAAGGTTCAACAGTGCCAAACCCCATTTTAAGGTTCACTTGTTTGGATGCCTCAATAGCGATAAAGCCAGTGTTCGAAAGATTCTCATCGGTTATCATCACATCAGGAACGATTTCACCTTTGGATATGTATCCTAAAATGTTAAATTTTGAGACTGTTGTCCAAAGATCATACACCATGACATTAGACAGAAGATCTTTCTTACCTATGATTGTCACAAAAGGATCGGATCAAGTTTCTATTTCATCTAGATTTGAGATTCGTAACGATCCGTCTGTGGTGAGAAATTATGGGTCTTTATTAATCGAATTTTCAAAGATAACCCCCGATGGAATGGTTGTTTTCTTCCCATCATATCTTTACATGGAATCTATTATTTCGATGTGGCAAACTATGGGAGTGTTAGATGAGGTGTGGAAGTATAAATTGATTTTGGTAGAAACGCCTGATGCACAAGAGACTTCTTTGGCTTTGGATACATACAGAAAGGCTTGTAATAGTGGTAGAGGAGCTGTATTATTGTCTGTTGCTCGTGGGAAAGTCAGTGAAGGTATCGATTTTGATCACCATTATGGTAGAACCGTGTTAATGATTGGTATTCCTTTCCAATATACGGAATCAAGAATTTTGAAAGCAAGACTTGAATTCTTGAGAGAGAATAACCAAATCAGAGAAAATGATTTCTTATCTTTCGATGCTATGAGACATGCAGCTCAATGTCTAGGTAGAGTTTTAAGAGGTAAAGATGATTACGGGATTATGGTGTTAGCTGATAGAAGATTTGCTCGTAAGAAAAACCAGTTACCTAAATGGATAGCCCAGGGATTGAATGATTCGGATATGAATTTATCAACTGATATGGCCTTGGCTAACGCCAAAAAGTTTTTACGAACCCTAGCTCAACCCACAAATCCTAAGGACCAAGAAGGTGTAAGTGTGTGGGATTTAGCTCAATTAGAAGAGCATCAAAAGGAACAACTTAAACACACTCAAAGAATTGAAGCAGCAGCCGGAACTGAAAACACAGGTGTAGGGGGTACCGATGATGCTGATTTTATGGATATGGATGACGATGAGTTAGCATTATTATAGTATTTATTTAATATATTACACTGCGAACGCGATTTCTTTATGGATGAGTTCTTTTACGTGATACTAGATATAGGCAAGCTTGAGCTTAGAGCAGGAAGAGCAGGGCTAGCTTCTCCCGAAATAACAATAAGGAATGGTTCCTATTCTTCCACACTCGAAAACCCCACATATTTGCAATTAAATGATGTTTCAATGCCCTATGAAGAAAAGAAAAAACTATATGATCAGTTAGAATCCGACATAAAATCCACTATTGAGATATACAAAGAAGACCTGAAACAATGGATGAATCGAATTGATCAATTGAGTTTGCATGAAAATCTTCTAGACCTTTTTTCAAGATATCCCGTACTGGCAAATTACTGCAAAATCATTTTGCCTGATACCAAAATTTCACTAATGGAGAAGCATATAATCAGTAAGATCTTATTATTGAAGCTTGGAATGCACAGTGTGCAATTCATTCCCAATTCTATTCTTTCAGTGATATCTGGAAATACCCCCAACGGATTAGTGATAGAGTTTGGATGGACTTCTACTAGAGTGAGTATGGTGATAGATTATAGAATTGTGGGGGAATATGAGAGTTGTGGGACCATCGATGATATTGAAGTTCTAACTGGTGAGAGCTTACATTATAAGCTAGTTCAAAAACTTATACTGGAAAAGTGTGATGTTGTAAACGATCCAAATTTTTTTTACATAATTGAAGAGTTCATTCAAAGATATGTCACAACAGATGATAGCAACGAAAAAACTACGGATGTAGATATACAGGGATATAGGATACCTGGTATAATGAGATCAGAAGTAATCTCTAGAATGATTCCTGGAATAATTGAATGCATAATTAGGGGTCTTAAGAAGTCAAATGTCGATACAAAGAGTATACTATTGGCCAATGTTATTTTCGATGGAAGACTCAGTAATATTCCGGGGTTGAAGTCAACGATAAAGAAAGAATTGAAGAAGGTGCTAATTACTCCACAGGCGAACTGTGTTAGGTGTATTTCAAGCTTAGGGGCATGGCAGGGAGCATCTGTATACTGCTCTACATCTTGGAAAAAGAGGACCAGAATAGTTCGGAAAACACAAGAGATAACTAAGCAACTACTAAAGGACATAAGCAAAGATGACGGAGTCAATCTTGCATTGATCCCAGATGTGTAAAGATATATTTATAATGTACATTAAATCAGCGAGGATTGTCCCAGACACCACCACATGCAGCTTTCGTTTCTTAACTATCATTTTTTATCCTTCATTAAAGTCCCCACATATTCCTGAAGATATTGGTTGTTACTTTCATACTTCTTACATAAACTGCGCGTGTCTCGAACATTGTCTATCAAATGTGAAATAGATGATTTAAGTGATAAAATCTCTTCAATCATTTTATCCTTATTTGCATTGTTAAACTCGGGGTCTTTGGTTTGGACTGTTGTTGCAACAGCTGGTTCAGTACCTTTTACCTCCAGTATTTCATCGGTTTTCTCGGTTTTTGATTCGGTTGACATACCAAGATTTCTCAGTTTTTCTCAGTTTCCATTTTCATAATGCTCACTAAGTGCTCCTGAACTTGTCCGCGAATTAATCATTCCTCAGCATGTCGTGGAGTGGATTTAAAAAAGCTGTAAACAGAGCCGGAATGTCGGTTACTGTGAAAGATGTTGACAAGACTATTGACAAAGACTTTGATGTCGAAGAAAGAAGATATAAGACCCTTAAAACTGCCGGTCAAAATTTACAAAAAGCCAGTAAAGGATACCTTGATTCTTTACGTGCTGTAACAGCAGCACAGGTAAACATTGCAGAAATTGTTAATAATTTATACGAAGAAAGCAAACAAGGGGCCAGTCAATACGGAAGTGTGGGAACTTATTACCTTCAATGTGTAAGAGAATTTGATGAAGAGACCGTTAAGCAAATTGATGGACCTTTCAGAGAGACCATTTTGGACCCCGTCACCAAATTTGCCAATTACTTCAATGAAATTGACGAAGCCATCAAGAAAAGATCACACAAGAAAGTTGACTACGATCAATGCAAGGCTAAAGTTAGAAGACTCATTGATAAACCTAATAAAGATGCTGGTAAACTTCCTAGAGCTGAAAAGGAATTGGCTTTGGCCAAGGACATATTTGATGATTTGAATGAGCAATTGAAGCAAGAGCTACCTCAATTGATCAGTCTTCGTGTACCGTTCTACGATCCATCTTTCGAGAGTTTAGTCAAGATTCAATTGAAATTTTGTACGGAAGGGTATTCTAGAATAGCTCAAATTCAACAATACTTGGACCAAAATTCACGTGATGAATACTCCAATGGTTTATTGGATGGTAAAATAGATGAGTTATTGAACCAAATGAATGGTTTGAACATCGCCGCCTTAGGTAGAAAATAGCCTTTATGTATTAATAACCTATAAATGTTCGCGCAAATTTAACGTCCCTTATAACCCTTCAATCTTTCGCCGGAAGCGATTTTCCAACTTCGACTAATACCTTCATTGCTATAAGTTCCACATCCATAACTAGCTCAATTGTTCTAATATACCCCAAGTGTTGCAGTATTTGTTGTCGATGTCACCAGATGTTAACCCGCATCTCTTAAGGGCTATCAAACTTTTCATTACACACCCAAAACTTGTGGTACTTGTACCGATTTTTTCAGTCTATATTTTTGGATATAGCATAAACTATGACTTTAGTACCTTGAAAGTGAATAGTTGGTTCCAATACTGTCACTTTTCCCTGTTTTCTCAACCTAATTCTCCCTCCACAGTTTTCTCAGACAATGGTATCCTAACTTATGATTATGACTTTACGGAGATCGAGAAGTTGGCCACAACAAATCTTGGAGGAGTACTGTTAAAACGAATTGAATTTGAGTCGGAAAATGTTTTGACATATGAGTTCTTGAACCTGTTGAATCACACGTTAAATCAATTTCTTGAATCTAATCGTGGACCAATGATTCTTATATCTCCACATTTTACGTGGCACTTGAACACAGAAGATCCTTTCCCATCAGAGTATGTCCACTCTACGATCAACTATATGAACAATCCACACCTCAATTCTTTGTTTCTTGACAATGTAAAATATGTCAACCATCTCATTACCGGGGCTCGGAATCTTCATGTATATTTGATTCAACCAGCTTCTAGATCATTCAACACACTGTCTTTGGGTGCTTGTAAGACACATACGGTCGATAATGAAGTGAGTATGAAAGAATTTGTCAATTATTTTCTTCTCATAAATGGGCATGGTTTTATCAACTTGGTAACTGTTATCCTAAGAATACTAGTCATTCTGTTGATGGTATTTTTTATTTTCTATCTTTATGTCTCGATTTCAAACTCACATAAGGTTCGTTCAAGTTTAGGTGTTCTTTTTGGTTGGGGTATCGAACTATGTATTAGTGTAACAGGAGCCCTTACGGTATTACAAATGATCACAGGTACAAAATCATGGGAACAGTTGTTCCAACCTTCAAGTTTCTTCACAAAGTCATCCTTCTTTTTAACGATTATGTTTGTGAGTTCAAGAAACTTGATGAGAATAATTCATGATGTATCTAACTGTCAAGATTATTCTTCGGATGACTCTAAATTTCTCCAAACACGTTTGTACAAGTTTTATGTGGGATTGGGAAATGAAGAAGGGATGGGATATGAAAAACTCCATATTTTGGACTGGGTCCTAAAGATCTTCAAACTCTCCAAATTGAAATTGAAGATTCCTAAGACGTCCAAGATCTTAGCACTTGATTTAGCTACCTTGAAATGTGTCCAAGTCATTTGTGTATTGGTATTGAGATACTACTTCTCTGGCCCATTCTTGACATTCCTAGATATAAAAATTTCAAGATTATATTCCTTGATTTTCTGGACTTTACTTATAGAGCACTTTTTACAATTGACGTTTTTGGTGGGGATTATAATCATTGATAACCATAGAGATGATGTGACCAGTATACTTAATAATGGCTCAGATGGTAAGAAGAATGTTCTTGCTAGTTTTTTGATGAATAATAAACCATCCAGAGATTCATGGCGTTATAAATTAGGTACAAACTTAACTTTAATTCGTTACCCACTAACACTCAAATCTTGGCTCATATTTCTACCACCCTTGCAATTGATGACTTTCTTTATGGTTTTGACAAACTGGGTGCTTTACATACCGTACAATCTTTTCCACGAAGGTGATATGCTCTCTATCATGAATATTGATACTATAGAGTTTGACATGTTTTATTGTCTTGAACTTATAACTACGGTAACACTTATTCTATCCTTGTCGTTCATTATTTTCAGATTATCAAATTTCAAAGTTGTTATTGAAGAGGAAAACAAAATCAAATTATTTGAAAATAAGGTATTTAATTCTATTGAACTTGGGGCAGTGCACTATTTGGATGTCATAAGACTAAAAAGCAGTAACTCGTCATTCCTATTATCTGTGGGTCTTGATCATAAGGTAATGGTATCGTCCCCTCTCAGTTCATCCCCTCCGATCAATCTTAACTCCACAATAGGAATAGATGATAAAGAACTTGAGTTCTGGCCCATAAACTACTCAAACATAAGCTCTGATGGTGAGTTCATAATTCTCATAAATCACAGGTATCAACTAATCAGATGCTATTCTAGAAGTCTAGCAAAGTTTAATTGGACGGCTTCCATTGACGTGGACTTTTCACAGAATAAAATTCTTGAATCTTTTTTCAGGGATAGAACGGCCCCAGGTTTTCTCAAGATGAAAAAACTCAAACATACGAGGCGGAATAGTGATGTTTCAATCAACGGGAACTACCCAAGAATTGAGAACAAAGCCCCTAAAGACTTTATTCTTATTCTTGATTCTGGTGATATAATGACATATTCTTGTGATAACGGAGTAGTTAAGAATCACTCAAATATCGTGGAAGACATTTACGATGAAGAAATTGAAGAAATTGCAAAACTTGAAAAACAAGATGATAAACAATCGTTCAAATTGTTTTCTGCAAAGAAATTAATCACACCAAGAGTTAATGACAGGATTGTATTCCAGGTTGCAAACATGGATCTCTTAGTCGCTATTGCAATTAATAACAAATGGAGGTTTTCAAAACTAGATATCACGGATAATAAGTATAATGTGGAAGTTGCTTCTCTAAATACTCCCATGTCTAGGGCTTCTTCAAATGTGTATAATGACTACAGTTTTCAAAATGTGAACCTTGAATCCCTGCCCTCAAAAATCCCTGATCACTTTAATTCCGCTGTGGAAATCAATAAACCCATCATTGTTACTTTAGAGTTTATTGGTATGATAATCAGAGTCAACAATATTGTTGCTGAACTAATCGATATCCAAACAGGTATTGTGCTACATAAGATGAATGTTGGTCACTTCAAACCCCCAAGCTTTAAGGTAGCACACCTGGAGCCTACACATTGTAGGTTTTGCGGATGTGTGTCAATTAAGACATTGTCCATAATGTATGAAGATTACAGTTCTGATACACTCATAATTCACACTTTTAAGGTGGAGAATAAACGTTCTAAGACAAATATTTGTCTAAGAGTCGAAAGAGACCCAAGGGAAATTAGATGTGCAGGTTTTGGTGATGTTATTGAGGAACAAAGCTGGCATGAAAACGTCAAGGCATGGGAGCTAACGGATGTCAACATGATAATTGGAGTCAAAGACTCTAGTTCAGAAATTGTGGATGCCCATTCGGATACTGATGTCTCAGACGATGCATTTGACGAAGAGCTGACAATTTGTAATACCTCAAGGTTAAGAAGTCTTAAAAAAAGAGAACACAAACCTCGTCAAAGAGCTGAGAGAAAGAATAACTGGGAGGGATTTATAATCACATTAACTGATTCAAGATTGGTAGAGTACGAAATCCCCAAATTATCCTCTGGATTAATCTGTAACAAGATCCATTGCATAGAAAAATTTGGCTTCAAGTCTGTGGCCATAAGCTTTGGAAATGTAATCAAGATTCTTTACTTGGGTAATGATAAATTGATCGAGGAAAACCTTTATTTTAACGACTTGACAAAGAACAAAGCTATCAATAATGAATTACTTTTCATCAATAAGAGACGAAAACGTTAATATTATATTACTGTAAATAAACTACTGTAAATTTAATGGATTATTTATTTTCAATGCTTCTCCCAGTAAATAAAGTCTTAATTCTGAATTTCATAATCTAGGATCCAAACCTCGTTGGAGAACTATATAACCTGTCGAATGTACCTGGACTTTATTTAATGATATATTTTTAATATTTGGAGATCACCAAGTTCCCACGGCAAAACAGCGGCTGCAAATTTATTTCCCCTCGCAACCACCATCGTCTATTTGACATACGAGCTTAATACAGAGATCACCCACCCCCTCTTATTCTCTTTCTAATTGTAATTAAACTACTGCTTAGAACCAGTTTTGCATTCTTTTTTCTCACTCATAAGGTTGTTCCCCCATTCACGAGACATTCACACTCCCCACAAAAACTTCATGTGCGCTGCGAAGTGAGACGAACCTGGCCTTTTTTTCTAATCAACAACAGTTCATAAAATGAACGACAATGACATTATATATGCCAATTTCCAACCTTCGGACACTAGGCTATTGAGGAATAGCAACAATAACCAGCTACTCATTGATAGTCCAATTTTATCATCCATATTATCCAGAATATTTCCTTATTTACTTATTGTCGATAACATATTGGAGATTGTAACATGGACGAATGATGACCCATATACCAACTTCCTCATAATACTTGTTTACTCCCTAATAATTGTTTATTGGAGCAACATAAGCTTGGTAATAATACCTTTGTTCATAGCAATTGCATTTTCATACTTCATTTGGATAATTAATTCAACTATTTATGATGTGAAATATAACGAAAAACCAACCATTGACGAAATTTTACATACATTGCACAATATCACAGTAAGATTTGAAATGCTTTTGAGACCTATCAAGAGACAAAACTTGAAGATAAAAAATTTTATCCAGTTGTTTATTGCAAGTGTATTACTCACACCTTTGCACGTATTCTTGGTCAACTATGTGTTATCACCACAGAGATTCCTTTGGTTATCGGGACTCTTTATCTTGAGCTATCATTCACCATGGTCATATTCTTTAAGAAGACTCCTATGGCGTTCAATATATGTAAGAATAGTTATTTTTTACCTTACAGGACTTGACATCAAACTTAATTTTGAGAATAAAAGTAAGCCAGTGGACTTGGGATCTAAGGAGAATTCATTGGGTGAATTCAAGATTGTTAAGAAGACCATTGAATCACCTACTAGACTCAATCAAGAAATATTATTCGAAGTTTTAGAGAATGAAAGAAGATGGATAGGAATTGGCTGGTCTAAATTCCTATTACCTCATGAAAGGGGTAATTACTGTTATTCTGACTCATTGAAGCCAAGTACAGAACTTTCAAAGTTTGTTCCCCCAACATTTGATAATGATCTTTACGAATATAAATGGGAATGGCTCGACGGTAAATGGTCAATTGATAAAGAATACAGTAAAAATAAGAATAATGGATGGAAATTTTTTGATAACAATTGGGAAAATGGAGACTACGTAGATGGCTTCTCAAAATTCACTCGTTCCAGAAAATGGATAAGAAGATCCAGATTGATCATTGATAAAAAGTCAAAAGTGTACGATGAATAGTGTATATACGATAATATGACATCCGCGCCTCATCGCAAAATATTTTTTCACCACCTTAGAATGATAGAAAAAGATTTAAGCAAAGGTTCCAGGGTCAATGGGAAAGATTGGAAGGATGACAAAGCTGCTTTTAGAGTAAAGAGTTTTGGTGTGAATAAGCAAAGCACTTATTCCAAAAGAAATGAAAAGAGGCTACAAGAACAGCAGTATAAAGCAAGAATGAAAGATTTGAAGCAGGAAAAAACTGATGCTAAAAAGGCCAAACTTGATGAAATGAAGAGAAGAAAAGAGATTAAAGAAGAAAAGGAAAGGTATGAAATGATGGCAACTAAAATGCATAAACGTAAGGTAGAGAGGTTGAAGAGAAAAGAAAAAAGAAATAAGTTATTGAAAGAACGTTAAAATGTTGTTTCTATCGCATATCTAATAACTACTTTGCATTCACTCTTCAATAGAACACTTAATTTTGAGTTATCTTTCATATTCTATCTTTGTACATTAAAATTGCAGATATATCAATCATTAATTGCTGTATAGTACCTCTGATTGCCATCTAGATTAATCAAATAATAGATGCGCGAAATAATATAAATTACCCGGATATTGACTTGGTAGTATAAAACCGCGGGCATTTCCCCTTGAATTTTTTTTTGCTGAAAACGAGGCTCCTTCCTATTTGGGTAATAAGATTGCAAAATTCCCAAATTCATTGGTATTTGTATATTTCATTGTTCTAATACACAAGAATAAACCCACTTCTTAATCGGGATACATTAATTTGTCATCTCATCGATCCATTTAGTTTTCAAGTTAATCATGGATTCACTAAAGTTACCCACCACTGCTGAAAAAGCCAAAGCTTTCACTGGTGCAGATTCCTTATCTTATCCTCAAGGTATTAATGTCGACCAACAAAACGACTTTACTAAAAAAGAGGAAACGGATGGAATTATAGAACCTAAAACTGATAATGGCGATGGTTCCGCAACAGGTATTGTACCAACACTTCAAAATATTGTGGCAACTGTAAATTTAGATTGTCGTTTGGATTTGAAAACTATTGCATTACATGCCAGAAACGCTGAATACAACCCAAAACGTTTCGCTGCTGTTATCATGAGAATCAGAGAACCTAAAACAACTGCATTGATTTTTGCTTCCGGTAAAATGGTTGTTACCGGTGCTAAATCTGAAAACGACTCCAAACTTGCATCTAGAAAGTATGCAAGAATTATACAAAAATTAGGTTTTAACGCTAAGTTCACTGACTTCAAGATCCAAAATATTGTTGGTTCTTGTGATGTTAAATTCCCTATCAGATTGGAAGGTTTAGCATTTAGTCACGGAACTTTCTCGTCCTATGAACCTGAATTGTTCCCTGGTTTAATTTATAGAATGGTTAAGCCTAAGATTGTCTTGTTAATTTTCGTTTCCGGAAAGATTGTTTTAACAGGTGCCAAACAAAGAGAAGAGATTTACGCTGCTTTCGAAGCTATTTATCCTGTGTTGAGTGAATTCAGAAAGTCCTAAGGTTGTTGGTCTTTCTATTTCATTCTATTTGTATATTTAAATTTTCCACATTGTAATTTTAGCATATAGATTAAAAATTTGGGTTAATATATATGGGTTTTAATCATTTCCAACTCTCATTCTGGTAATTATTTACTGCTATTGATCCATTTGAAAAAGGAGCACCTCCCTTCATCATCTAATCCTACAGCGTTTCTAGGACAACACCAAAACTTTTTCCCTTTTGTGTTGGGATTACTGAGGCTAGTCTTTAATTGACAAACTTCACCATGTAAACATTTAGGCGGTGTACCGTAGCTTGAAAATAAATCTAAAAAATTTCTGGCTTTCGTGATACTTCGTTGGGAACTGTCGTTTGTTGCATCTAGTATCTGTTGTGCTTGTTGTGCTTGTTGTGCTTCTCTATCCTGTCCTTTTGAGTCGAAAAAACTAGAAATTGATCTTTGAGGGTCTTTTTTTTCAGTTTTTCGGCTGACATACGTCAATCTTGGCTGCTTTACTGGTTCGATACACTCACTTCTTGAATCTTGCTTTCTTTTTTTGATTCCCTTGAACATACTTGAAATATCTTGGTGTTTGACAATTTTGTAGAAAGACCTTGCATCAAATGGTAACTTGATTGGCTTCAGCTGTGCTCTGTCAACTTCATCACCTATTTCAAAATCAGTGAAAATCGGACAATGGTCAGACCCCATTAAAAATGGCCAATGTGACGCAAACTTCACTCTTTGATTCCATGAGTCAGTTGTCAATATGAGATCAATTCTGGATCCAAAATTAGTTTGCCTAGAGCCATTCATCGTGTTCCAGCAAGTGTATATTCCCATTTTCAGTCCTTGAAATGTTCTTGTTGTGTCATGAAGAAACAATTCCAGGGAATCTTGTTCTGGGAGAGGAATTGATTGATGAACATAGTTACTCAAATACCTTCGGGAAAAAGTTTCCTCCTTGAATTTAATACATTCCACTCTATTTTCCCTTTCAAACTTTTCACCCTCAGTACAATAATTAATGAGCTTCTTGGTCTTCCTCTCGTTGATTCCGTCTGCCTGGTCTATCAAGCTCAAACTTACATTGATGTCACCTAGAATCAACACTTCCTTGCCCATCCTCTTGAGATTTTGGCATCTCTTAATGAGATATACCATAAACTTGTTTTTGAATTCAAGTCCCTCTTCTGTCCCCATAGAGTTTGCAGGACAATATAAGGAAAATATTACCAAATTATTTGCTAATTCAACCACTACTCCTCTACCTTCACTGTCAATGTTTACTGCTTCTTTCTCATCGAAATCACTTTCATTTTCACTGTTTAAATATCCACCTATAGCACTAGAGTCATCCATGTCCACATATCGCCTCGTTCCATTTGCATCTTTCAAGGTTAAATATCCAGTGATTCCTTCCTCTGCCTTAACCACATTCAAATTAAATTTGCGAGCCTCAGAATCAGACTCCTTCGGTATTCTAACAAACAACCCGACTCCACTATAGCCTTTCTTGGCTTTTGGTAGCGTAATGAACGACCTGTAGTCTTGTAAGTCGCAGAGATTTATAGAGGATATATTACCGGGTGTGAGCTTGAGCTCTTGGAGTGAGATTATGTCACCATTCAACGACTTGAATATGTCATTAAACGAACCTTTGAATTTATTCCAAGGGTAGTAGTTGTTCAAGGTTTTCACACCATTGATGTTAAACAGAATAAACCGCAAATGTTTGTCAGATTTGGGTTCAATGCGATCTAGTGAATCATTATATTTCTTCTGACCAGCAGTGATTTTTTCTTCTATATCATCCTTCATAAATTCATACGAGCTCAATGACTCCTTTCTCCGGTTGAGTTGATGATAATGCCAGTTGGGTAATAATATTTTCTTGATTGAGCCTACAGGTTTGGAAGGGGCACTACTAACGCGGGCCAAAGAAAAAAGCGCGTTAATTTCATCACCACTGAAATTAACTGCCAGATCCTCACAGGGCAAGATATTGATTGAAAGCATTTCATATTACACGAAGTTAAATTCATTCACACTCATTTGAACAGATATATAGTCGTTTTTCCCAAATCAATCGTTACATCTCCATCGGAAAACTTAACTAATGATTGACTCCGAAGCATTATTTAAAACATCTCCTTTTCAGGGCGATCCAGTTTACAACTTATCCAACACAACCCCCGATTTATTGAAATTTCAACTTGAAGAAGAACATAAAACGAAGCTTGATCGCCTCGAAAGTGAAAATAACACCAATGAATTCATATATAACGAAAATATATTTAATTCATCATTCAATAACCACTTACAATTAAAATTGGATGAAGGTGACATTTTGATCGAGGAAATCCCTAGTTTGATATCCACCCCTACAAGTGAATCTGATAATTCTGAGGTTCTGATTGATACTAATAAAAAAATGAATTATCTTAATTTGAAAGTATTGATTGAAAATTCTGTATTTGAAATAAGCAAGATAACAAAGAGACTGATACTTTCCTTAAGTACTATTAAAAAGTTCAAGTCTCTCGTCGATGAGAAAACTGAGTTGAAAAATTACTATTCCTCAAAATTATCCATCTCCCAGCAATTTCTTAGTAACGTTATGGATGATGAAATTGATCAACAGACTTTGTTAAAAATTGTGAAATCCAATAACTTACTTAACTCCAAAATTATTGAGTTAAGTGACGATATCAACGAATTGTCTACCAAATTGAACAACCACAATCTATCCTGCCTTTTATTGGGTTACGTTGAAGATATAAAAATCTCCAACAATGTGAATTTGACTGGTTTGAACACTAGTACAGGCAACTATAAACTTATTTTTGATAAATTCATAAGCTATATCGTTTCACTTTCAGTTGAGAAAGGAGTTAACTTACCTCCTCCCAGCGATAATACTGAATCCATCGAGGACAAATTCACTTGGATCAAAGATTGTGTTGATAAACTCACATCATCATCAAAGTCATTGGATAACTTTGACCACTCCTTGACAAATTTGACGGTTCCATCTTCTACAAGGGAAAGCAGTCCAAGAAATATCGCATCTGATTTAACTGATATCAACAATACCTCCATATTGAATGAGTCTTCTATTTTCTCTACAAATCCATCCCAATCTGACGTTAAAGTCTTAAATGACTATAAGACTGCATTAAGTGACTTAAGATTCAGTCACCAATATTTAATTAAAGAGTTTGAATATTCCAGGGAAAGCTCATTGAAGATAATACAAGATTATAGAAAAAAGATTAACTCTTTGGAAAAGGAATTGAGCAGGCAAAGAAATGATGCTTCTCCTAGTAATTCAGTTGATACAAACCTTAATGAAGAGTACTCAAAAGATGAAGAGATAGCAAATTTAAGGAAACAATTGAATCTTTTAAAGATTGATAAATTAGGAGGTGATCAAAACGAGGAAGAAGAAAGATCAAAAAGTACTAGCAATGGAATATTGAGGAAGGAATTTAAGAAGATTGTGAGTGACATTCAAGACCAATACGAAATAGAGTTGGGACAGGAAAGAATATTGAGACAAAATCTTCAAAACGAACTTAAACAATTAAAATTATGAGTTATTCTTTACCTTTGGTGTACTCTTACAGCTTCCTTGTATATTAAACATTTCGTTGTGTAATTATTTTAATGTGGACTTATCGATGAGTGTCGATGGTTCAATGCTTCACTTTAAATGAATATCCAAATAAACTAGGATGTTCGAACAAGTGAATCTGTAAACTATGTATTAGAAATAGACAATATGATGATTCACAATGCTTCATCCTGATTTCACCTAGTATTTTCAAAATATTTGGTGGTGGAGTTATTCAACATATTAAAAATTACGTGGAAACATCCTGCCATGTATTTTGTATTGCTAATATACGATTTTATTCCACTAGACTTATTAACAGAATAGATCAAAATCGCGTTTTAGAAAGCTAACTACAGTAGAAACAAAATGAAACGAAAGCAAGCTGGAACGACAAAGAAAACCAGTGAGGATGGAGAAATCTTCAGGCTCTTGCATTTATCTGAAAATTTTTACACTGCTGCTAAAAAGCTAGTACTTTCTTGTGATACCGAAGAGGGCAGTCTCAATTATTATCAACTGGTTCAAATGAGCATCAAATGTTTGAAAGTTTTGCTTTCAAAATATGAAAATAAGATACCTCCTCCTATCAAATGTCTTGCTTTTTTGAAGCTAGCTACAATATTGTTGAATGAAACATTAAATTTAAAATATTCCGAAACTTGTTGTATCAAATGTCTGCAAATTGCATCAAGAAATGATCTCAAACACTACGTACTTGCTTCTCATCTTCTACACTTAAAGATCCTTCATAGATCGAAGTCCCTGATAATTGAGAGCACTTGGAAACACTATGAATCTTCCTATTGGGTGAACGAGCCCCTGGTAACTGTAATCCTTTATCTTGAAAGGCATAGGTTTATGTCTGATTTAAGGGTTTCGTGGTCAATTCCTAAATTTCAGACCCATCTAAAGGATTCAAGCGTGAACATACAATTATATGCATCATTGTTGTTTTCTTTTACTTGTATGAAAGAGGGGGATGTTGAAGGTTTTAAGAATATCATGGCTACAATGAATGAAAACCTTCTAGATATAGAAGATACACCTAAACAGCTTAAATGCTTCTACCAATTCCTAGTACTTCTGGAAGCTTTATTATCAAATGACTATGCCAATTTCAAGAAAGTGGCCAAATGGTTAGATGGTTTCATAGCGCTGGAAAAAGAATCCTCTTGGAAGGGCTGGTCCGTGGATGGGGAGTTCTCTCTAAAATTTGAGACACAGTTTAAGAAAGACTTGGCAATCAAAGTCCAATGGCTTGCCCCGATGCAGTTTATTGCCTTGTATAGATTGGTTGTGGGTCTTCTGTTGGACAGTCGTGGTTTCTTAGATGTGGCTTTGTCAGCATTTAATTCTACGATAGAAATCACAGATAAAATATTCAAGGAGTATCAAACTAGATCGAGTTCATTTGTCGGAACGACTGAAAATTATTCCACAGTAATAAAGCTTTCATCGGCCATTCAGACATGGGCGTCATTCTATTCAACTATTGTACGAACAGTAAGTTCCAAGCTGAGGATAACCATAAACCGTGAGATTATGGAGTCCGAAAATTACTTGATGTTCCGTAAGCTACACGGAGAGATACTACATAATAGGAGATACATTGGGTTGCTTGATGACTTGGTGGTGGGGAATGAAGATGGGGCATCATTATTATTAAGAGAATATATGCTGATGCGTACACATAAAATGGACGACCTTCATGTTCTTTGGCTATTCCAAGGGATCATGTATTTATCTACATTAGGGTGTAAAAAAAATCAAGCAAGTGAAATAATTAATGTACTCATGGCAGAAATTGGTGAAATTCTCCAAAAGCCAGTTAATAACACACTTGAATTCATCAAATCTGACTTAAACTTTCTCATACTCAGTAAAGTACTAGCCATTTTGACTGATCCAAAGTCTTCCAAAAGATATAAGGCAAGTATAAAGTTCATCCAAAATGCAAAATTGCAGCCCTTAACTCCCACCACTCGGATTTTAGCAAATCTACTTTGCATATCATCCGAAGGTATATCTGCCAGTTCTAAACGTAGATTATCGGACTGTGAAGAATCTGTTCATAAATTGGGCCACAATTATTTGGGTATGCTAATGAAAAAAATTGTTTGTGAAGTTGACTTGCTAATTGCAAAAAATTCAGGAGCATCATCCGCTCAATTAGAGGCTACTATACTCAGTCTCATGAAAGCAGAACAAAAGGTCCAGTCTTGGAGAGGAGACTAGGTAAAAATTACGAGTATACGTTCCTTTATAAATTATACACAATAATGATTATGTTCCAGTGAAAAACATGCTTATTTATTAGTCCTTTTTAGACTTTTTCTTCTTTTTGGGTGATTCTTCATCATCAGCTTTACGCTTCTTTTCTTTCTTTTCTTTCTTCTCTTTCTTATCCTTCTTCTTCTCCTTCTTTTCTTTCTTCTCCTTCTTAGCCTTGTCATCTTCTTCGTGGTCTTCTTCCTCATTGGCCTTCTTTGGTAACTGGATTTCAGGGGCTTCTAATTTCGAGGCTGGAACAGCTGGAGCTGGTTCGTCGTCATGGTCCTTATAATCATTCTTCCAAGAATCTGGTGTGCTCTCATTTGCTCTACCATATTTGTCTAATTTTCCATCGGCCTTTAATTGTTTTTTCTTTTGGGCGATTGGACCCAAACCCCATCTTCTTGGATAGGTGTCACGTTCCATGATACACCTCTTCACCTTAGCAACTACTCCATGGTCACAGGATTGTAAGTCAACGGATGTCATTTGAGCAATACCAATAGCAATTGCTTCACCCTTAGTGGTCATCAAAACAACTTCATCATAATTTTCAATGCCTTCTTCGTATCTCAATAAACCTGGAATCATCAATTTGGCACCATAACAAACGGCGTTAACAGCAGAGTCCTTAACGACAATTCTTTTGTACCCTACCAATAAGGTTTCCAAAGGTTGAATAATTTTTCTCAAGTAAGATTCATCTCTGGTGTTATCATAAACATATTGAGCATCCAAAACATCATGTAAAGTAACCAAATTATCATTTTCACCTAAGGCTCCTGAACGAACTCTTCTCAACTCTTGCATATGTCCTCCTACACCTAATAACATTCCTAAATGAACACATAAAGTTCTCATATAAGTTCCGGCTTCACATGAGGCCCAAAAGACTCCCAATCCTCTCTTGTTGTCGAATTCAATCAAATTAGAATCGTAGATTGTCCTGACTCTTAACTGTCTTTTGACAGCAGAGATTAAAGGAGGTCTCTGGAATAAAGCACCAGTTAAGTTTTCTAATGATCTTCCTAAATCTTTTGCATCTTTCAATTCATCATGTAGACGGACAATACAGACATATTCTTTACCTGCACCTTGTTGAGATTTGACTAATCTAGTGGCCCTATCAACACATACAATAAGACAACCGGTAACTTTAGGATCCAAAGTACCAGAATGACCTGTCTTCTCGGCTCTCAAAATTCTTTTAACCCAAGCAACAACTTCGTGGGAAGATGGGTTGGATGGTTTATCCAAGTTGATAACACCGGATGAGATGTATGATTTAATATCTCTTTTCAATGGAGAACAACCTGATGGGATTGGAGTATAATGTCCACTTCTAACGAGAAGTTTGTCATAATTCTTCAACAATAAAGGCCAGTTAGATGTGTCTTTACTTGGCTCAATATTCTCTGGCTTGATAACAAAATCTTCCTTAGACATTTTATCAGTATCAAGTAGTTTTCTAAAAAATTTTCAATCAAGATGAGGTGAAAAATAATGCGAAAATATATTGAATTATATGCAGGTGAAATAATTATTACTAGAGTGCTATCACTGTTGGCTCTGATATAGCTTAAAGGTATAACCTTTTCAGTATCTCTTCTTTAACACATCCGAGCCAAAACATCTCCCTCCCAATATTTCTGGCGGTTTTAATACAATCATCAAAGTTTTCATCACATATAACTTCCTTCTGCCCTTGAAAATTTCCAGTCATCAAAGCTAGGCAATCCTTATTTGCTTTAATTTCACTCGTTACCCCATATAGCTGGTTTACTGTAACAGAATCTGGGATAATCATTTCATCTATGCTAAGTTTTTGAGTCTCACTCATATATACATGGTGCATATCATCTTCATTTGAAGTAGCAATAGTTTGCAATCTAGCATTTGATGCCCTCAATGACTCTATCTGACCTGAAAGATACTTATAATGATCGCTAAGATTATCCTTGTTTGCGTTGGCTTGTGTTTTATGGAATTCTAGCTGCTCATATAATTTCTGGACTTTTATAGAATCCATGTTTATCGCACTCACCACCAGCTGTGAGTTTATAGAGTGTTTGTCCAATCTCTCACCGATAATATGAGACAATCTCTCCGTATTTCCAGAGTTTGAGCCTTTAATCGGCGATACTCTATCGTCTCTGTCCATTAAGTCATCTGAAACCGATGGTTTAATTGGGGACTGTATGAATTCATCATCCTGAACCGGTCGTTGTCTTTCATTTTGAGGTACTTGACTTCTTGGGCCAGTTGAATCTGGGGACTGCGAAAAGTTCAGTCCACGAATATGGGCACCATTAACAACCTTAGAAGAGGTTGAAGGTATAGGTAGCGGGGCTTGGTATCTTGGAGGAATAAACAGAGAATTCTGGGTGTATGCAATGTCTGGTCTGTTAGGAACAGGTGGCCCACTTATCTGTCTTGGCAAGGTCTCATTAGAATTTGATTGTGAATTGTTTTCGTCTAATCTATGGGAAGACATGGGGATACCCTGCACTGGAAGGTGTGTACCTTGAGTGTTCATCATTTTTTTAATCGGTTTGGGTGGAAGTTGGGGTGCATCTGTACTTGAGATGAATATTGGAGACTCCATTTTGAAACATTTACTTAAAAGCGAATATAGGTTTAGGAGATTGTACTTTGGAGAAATATGTGGATCCATGGAGTTGTTTGAAAACCATTCAGTCAAATACGGGTGATAGAACTTACCTTGACTGTCTATAAAGTTACCGGGCTTTAAGTATACACCCGAAGTAATATCCGGTACAACATAAACTATAGGCACACCACTAGAAATTTCGTCATAGCTATTGGATTCTGTATAGGGGTAGTTAAATGGGATCCATATTTCTGTCGAAACCATGTTATTTATCTTCCCAAAAATGTTGATCAAAAGATTGGAATTCCCTGTCTTATCTGAGGTGTACACCCTGGTTCGTATTCTGAAGCCCTCTTTGAATTGGCGTTGGAGTAATTGTATTATATGGGTATAGCAAATCTGTTTGTGTGAATACTGAACCTGAAGCACATCGTGTAGCCAGCTGGTCAATTGCTCTGGCAAACTCGACATTATCTTTAAAATACCCAGATGCGCAGTCGCACTCCATTCTTTAATCTCGAACAAATAATCAGTTATCCTTATTTATCTTGGTCCATAGAATGAGTGGGTATGTATCTTTTATTGTCCTAGCTTAGCCAATCAGTGTCACTGTTAAGATCAGAATAGATTTTGATCCATTAATTATCCCCTTTAATGAGTCATCCCATCGAACTCCTAAACTCGCTGCACTGGAAATCTTACAATTAAATAGCCGATATAGCTACTAACATTTCTTCAGTTATACTGTTTTGGTAGTCTTCATCTTAGTTGCGGCCATTAACTGCTTGGTGTGGGTTGCTGCTCCTAAACAAGATAGAACTGTATGGAGATCTTCTGTGATCTTGTGTATATCTATGATGTTTTTAATGTGGGCCTTCACTTACTTGAGTCAATTGCATCCTTTAGTTGCTCCAATTAGATCTGACTTAAGACCCGAAGCTTGAATTTCTATCGATAATAAGAGTTTTTTTAGAACAAAATAATCTTTATAACACAATACATAAAAAATACTGCTTCAATTCGCATGTTTGTTCAACCCAATTATTTAATATATAAAACTTCCATTTATGAGATCTTGTTACGAGTCATACCAACATTGGTTATTATGGAATGCTCAATTAACATTTACAAAACTCTCGTATCACGTGAATCCTGGACAATTTGAACAGAGTTCCGGGTAATTTGGCAATCTCACAAAAGAAAAATTTTGATGTATTTTTTTCTTTCATTTGTATTAAACATTTGAAAATCTTGTCACATCCATTGACTTTGAAATACAAGTAGTATGCATACAATTTGCATTTCATGGTTAAAGGATTTATGTAACTCCTGTTTCTGCCTCGCGATCTTGTATTGGTAGGTCTGCGGGTTCTAATGATGGAGAAGATAAAGCTTTAGGACGAGTCTTTGACATTTGATACTTGTCGAAGATTTGTTGTAAGGATCGTGTGGTTAGACTTTGATTCCTAGAGTGGCAGTATTATGTTTATGTAATAATGTCTGATCGGTCTCCACTACATTTTATATACTTTTCTCTCAACTGTTTAATTACATGCTTAATTAAATGTTGAGTCAATTTTCAAACATACTCTGAATATGTTGCGTCGCAACAATCAATCAAGATAATCACTTGATACAGTATTTACCTTCTTAACTCTAGCTTGTTTTAACAGTGGGGTAAAGAAAATCTCGTAGCCAAAGATTAATACTCTTGTTCTATGCCTTGCAAACGGAACGGATTACTTTCGGAATATTATTGATCCCCCTGAAAAGATAGATTTTTAATCTTTGTGTTTCCCTTACATGCAGAAATCATTATTAGAATATTTGATTTCGTGCTTCAAAAGTGGAATAAAAACCTTTTCTTAGCTTTTCCCGTTTATTCTCAGAGTGTTACTTACAGAACAAGTTATCTAACGACATTCTCTGGTTTACAACTGTAATCAGAAGAGTAGAATGCTGGATATGAACCAGAGAGCTTGAAGTGTTTAGAAACAAAGAATAAAAGAACTACCACAAGAAAAGCACTACAAGAACATTGAGTTGACTGTAATGGTCCAAATTTAACTGGTAGTTTTGCTATAGGTTATTGTATTATCAGGGTATTTCATATTTTGGCAAGCGTGCTAGTAAAACTCGTTTTTAGATTATTTGGTGATAAAGAGTAAATTTTTTTTTTTGTATTATTCAGCTGGGGCAAAATCAATATCAAAACTAAACGAATAGGCATTTCCTAGTTGAATCAGTAGACTTAAAAATAATATACTTAATTATTTACCCAAAGGCAAAATTTGACTAATCTAAATATCGTTTCAGAAAGCTTCGATTGAGGCAGTTGTTCAGTCTAGAACACATCACTCTTGATACATGATAGCTTCAATCACCCAATACCAAACATGATCTTCTATGAAACTCGTTTACATTGCCATCACCCTTACTTGTTAGAAATAAATTCATCCAAAGATAAATTCGTTTAGTCATAAAAATCAGAGAAAACTTACTACCTTAATTTGCCACTAATTTGATTATCGTTTGTAGGTATATTTATATCAAAACTTTGTGCCGGATCCCCATTCGATCGTTATTCAAATCAAATTAAATAATATTCTTATATTAAGAACCTCAACATTTGCTTACAAAAATATTGGAATTTTGATAAAATTTTTGAAATTCACAAAAAACAAATAATAAAATAAAACAGATCATATGGGATTAGGGAGACCATGAAGAAGGTTGCCACAAACTATTTAATAATTCTGGACCACCAATTATTAGAGCACCCAAAACAGAAATTCAAATAAAAGTGAGCTCACTCTTAAAGGTTTCACAATATGCTTAGTCAACCAACAAGTACTTCCTCCAAATAACATTTATGGGTGAATTGCTTGGATATATAGGTGTCAGGAAATGTGCAAACCAACAAAGATATAGTAGAAAATTTACAATGCTATAATATAAAAGGATCAAATAAAACATACAATGGGGAACTATTCTTTCAGTGAATTGGGGTCAACAAACTTGTGTGTAAGCTTAATAAGTAGTACGAGATGAAAAGTAGTTCAATGTCTTCGTGGTATATTTGTTCAAATTCTATAGTGCTAAAACTTTGGAACAACCAAAATTACGGAACTATCGTCAGCATAAAATAGCTAAAGAACAAAATTGCACCTCAGATAAGTATAGATCAAGCCAGTGATTTTTAAAGCTAACAAAGCCACTAAAATTTTACCTTATATGAATCAGGTGTGAAAATACAATCCACCCAATACTAAGCATATCAATTTTCTTCGTAGATTAAAAAGGCTTGGATTTACATGCAATTATTTGAGATAGAATCATTTGAAATGGGTACAGGGAGGTGTATAGAGAGTCAGGCTTCATCAAAAAAATTAATTGATGGTGCTACATCTTAATGATCTTTTTAGAACAGGAATTTCATTGTTTCAAGTTTGTTTCGAAAGACCATTTAAATTACCACTATTTGCTATGGTAGAGTTACGTTTAGCTAGTACTGATTTTAGACATATGGCAATGAACAGGAAGCTGCAAAATGTAATTATACACGCAATTGTACAACTGTATTTTAATTTAGTTTCAAGATATATTTAGTAAACTCAATCGAATCTTGAATAATGGAAAATTTCTTGAAAAGTACACGAATGGCAAACCTTCCACATCTACTACTAACCTCTGATACACTGTTTGTTCAACCATAGTTCAAGAAAAATTAATTCACAAATGCTTGGAGACGTTTTTTGAAAAGACATCCCTTTAATCTGTTGGGACTTCCACCGCTGTAGCTATTACTAAAACATACTGAGGTACTTAGATATCCGGTGAGGTAATTAATGAGTTGAATATTTATATTATTTTCAATGTACTTGTAATGTAATAGAACAGAATTTACCATAAAAATAATCCTTTAATTTTAATCACAACTTTCGAATTAAATATCAAACTTAGTCAAGCTCTGGACTCTCATTGATTGAAGTTTCCATAAACTTGTTATTTTGACCTGTTGTATGAGTGGCCAAGAGCTCAAAAAATTCATTTATTGATAAGTACCAGTTAATCAAGGCTGCTAAACCAAACCCATGTATCAAAATGAATATTAGAATCATTAATGAAATCGAAAACTTTACTCAATGATAGTTTATTTTACCCTTATTTAATTATATGGTTTATACAAATATTTTAAGAAAAAATGACAATGAAACTACCTTGTCTACCTTGTCCATTAGTAATGCTAGTCCAATCAATTATAAAATCAATGCTCCGCAAGACTGTGATTATCTTGAAATATATACAAGTACAAAGCAACATGAGCTACCCTTCCCTAATTGCCCTAGATAGATACCTAATCTTGCAAAACAAACGACCTGTCGAGTTTTTAAACATACTCTAGTAGCTTTTGTCATTCATCCACAAACCAATTAAAGCAAAGTAAATTAAGTCTCAATGAAGCCTTTATTTGCTTGTTGAAACACCAAACTATATTCTAACTATAGTTCAATAAAAGCTGAAGAATTCAAACACCTGCCCATTAAGAAAAGAAACGCTATATATATGGTAATTACAAATATGTTCTCTGGTTCAGTAAAAGGTATCAGCCCCACAGACTCAAACACAATGCCTTTAAGCAACTGGTCAGTTGACTAGAGTGTACAGATAACTTACTCATCACGATCTAAACCAGCAGTGCTCTATTAATTCGATAAGGAGATCCATTCTGTGCACAATTTCATAGACTTTAGAATACAACATGTTGTTAGAATTCAAAAAACACTACAGTTGACTCCCAAAACATCTCACTAATATGTAATTCCCCAAAGCACATGATTCCTATTGGACATTACTCTTAAGAGATGACACCTTGATCCATGGGTTTATTTAATGTCAACTTCAAAAGCTACGATGGAAGATTAGAGTTGAGCAACTACGAATTAGACAACTTCATGATTCGAGCGAACTAAATAAACCTGAAAAGATTGGTTTAGGATACCAGGAACTTCCTAACATTGTTTTGCCTTACCTCCACTACAGCTTGAACTGAAAATTTATAAATAGACTACAGCACCCACAAATCCAAATCAAACATTTGAACCAGTTTTCAATACAAATAATTAAATACAATTTCCTTCAGGGGCTGTTTGGAACCTTTAAGAAAATAAACGTATTGTGTATTCTTCCAACCTTACAAACTCAAAAAAGAACTGCTGTGTTCTATTTTAACTGCTTTATAGATAGATGGTTCACAACTAGATAGAATCATGAAGAATTAGACAAAGCCATTCTTGATTAACATTAACAAAACGTGGTCAAAGATTTACAACATGATTAGTAGACATGTACTACTTAAATCAAATCTGTAAAATTCATTAAAATAGAGGGCAAAAAACTCCTTCACCTTCTAGGAATAATTACCATCATCCTAACCTTCTAGGAATAATTACCATAATCCTATTTATTAACTTAAGAACGCTTATCAATTGAATAATTTCAATCCTGACAATGCCAGTATTATCAAGAATTACATTTAAGTATAAAATGGGTCAACGGGAAGTAATACGCTTCCTGTAGTACTATACGGGTCAAACTATATCATAGATATTTATTGCTAACTACAATCTTTTATCAACAGTGAGGCCTGATTGCTAATTACAGGCAATGGATCTTACGCTACGACACTTCCACATGTTCTACTCTATATCAATTTTTGTCTATAACTTCAATCATTTTAACCTTGTATGTTAAAGAAAGTCAAGTTGTTCAGAACTGAGGGATAAATATTTGTTCATATACTAAATAAATTAAGTAGTTAAATTGTGATTAGACGACTGAAACCACCCCTACATAGCATATTGAGGTTCAATAGTCAGTACATCACCTTTTAAAACAAAACGAGTGAGATTTATTGCCAATAACATTACATTTACTACCACCTAGATCCGTAACTTGAATATAAATTCCTTCGTACTCAACTTATGTTACCAGTACCTCAGATTTACCAAACATCTTATCATATCATTGTACAAAATACTTTTTTATATCCATTTTAAGTCCTCATTGAATTGGTAACTTCAAACTTGATGAGTCTTTGGAATTTACCGTGATGTGATTACAGAGTGTCTGCATATGCAAACATTATCTAAGCTATGCTGCTCGGGATTCTAATTTAAACGGTCGATAATAATTGAAACATGCCTGGCTTGAGGTCATATTTAAAAAGAAAGTAGTTCAATTACTTTAAACTTTTCATGAAGTTCTATCACATTGTATTAACCTTCAAATTTAATAGTTGATAGAAAAGAGCAAAAGATGAAGGTGTTGATTTCGTTATATGGTTACTTCCAGCATACTTTACTCCTCAATTAATCAATGAAGAATAAGTTGTTAATTACTTCACACAAATTGCAAATGACCCTGTTCTTGCAGTAATGATCTATAATCACCCAGGAACCTCTAACAGCGTCACTTTATCTATCGATTCATTCAAAACCTTATTTGAGTATCCTAACATTCCTGGTGTGAAGTTAACTAATTTCAACTTGGATTTATAAGCTTTGATTGGAAAAGACAAAGAAACTATTGAATTTGATTAGTTGAGACCATTGACTGGCTTGGGTCAGGGTCTTATTCCTGCCTTATCTGTTGAGCCTTTTTGAAACCATTCATGGATTATCAGGTATATTTCCAAAAGGTATGAACACAAGTGTGTTATTCTTTTAGTTTCAAATATGTTCCAAGTAAAGACATTGAGTCACTCTGTTCGTTATGCTTTACTCAGTGGCCTTGATTTCAGATACTGTAGTTTAGTTCTAAATCACTTCAACTTGGTCCAATTGGCCTTCTCTCCTTCTCAAGTAAATATGAAATGGTTTAACTTGTGCTTTCGAGGTAGTTATCATTGGGATATTTGTTAAATAGAAGTATTTACGTGATTTGGGAGCCTCTGTTGGTTACAAAAGATATCTTGATATGCGAGTTTGCAAATGGAAGCCTTTAGAATAATATGATGGTGATCTCCTTTAGCCTCGTTACATTGCGGTCGTTTTATTAATAATGTAACTAGTATTGAGCCATAGTGCAAACGTTGCGGGAATAGTTTTTTGGTATTGATTTATGATATAGTTCGATACCGATTCAGTTTTCTCAGTACTTAGTAATCAATTAAATTAACACAATTTGTTAGTAAGAAAGGCACATCTGTACTCTTAGCTCATCGTGAAATAGTGCAATCACGCTATGACCATAAAAATTAGTGAGAAGTGTTGCTGAAGGAGTTGTATCACCTGTTTTTTGTGAAGTTTATGTCTTCAACTTCAATAAAATGACACCTATTTATTGAATCTTTTCAAACTTTGTCTGGTACAATGTTGGAAATGAGAAGTTTTGAAAAAGCAGAAATGTATTTGAGACTATTTGATAAATTTTTTCATCTGGGATGGTTCATACGTATTTGCAGCAAGGCTTGAAAGTTTTGGATTGAGAACGAGAAATACTGAGGTTAAGATCCATTGTATTTTAATATTGTTGTTTGCTGGTTAATAAATGTATTATATAATGGGATTGGATATATCAAAGAGCATTTGAAGGTGTTTATTGCCTTTGATTTTTTCTTCATATTGTTAATTAGCATCTGTAAAATTCAAATGGTGTTTGATGATTACATTTCTACAATGAGATTGAAAACATGAAGGCAAACTTGAATTTTCAGAAGACTGAACCACAGGTTTGACAGTTGAAGTTTTCAACGCTTTTCAAAGCCAATTTGTAGATTCAAATAATATTACGTTAGGGGTAGAGCGGTTGGGCTTCTAAACTGGCTAAGATTCTGGATTTGTTTATTAGAGAAATTCAAGCTTCATTAATACTATACCATAGTGTTCTAATAGAAGTTGTCTTTGTGCTTGCTGGTTGGGTACTGCTTCCGCATTACTACGTAAATGCCTGTGAATTAAAATGGCTATAAAGGGATGTTATGTGGCCCGCGTTATGTATAAGGAATGGAATTGATAAATTAGAAGCTTAGACCATCGGAGCTGGTTGAAAAAATCTTATTTGTTGATACACTATTTAGGCTAAGTTCCTTATTTCCTGGAATTAGAATTCCTTCAAGTTTTAAATTTAACAACTACTGAATAACAGTTATCATATATGTTTATGAGTTGCTCAAGTTTGATACCATTGATATACAAGGCATAAAGCATAAAAAGTAGAACCAACTTTATATTAGTTAATTGTTTGGTTAAAATGAATATGGGGATACCTTTTACTGACAATGAACTTATATCCTAAAAAGATTGTCGGAATCTTTGAAACGATGCAGCAAAAGGGAGGATATAACCTATATGGTATTGAACAAAACAATATGCCTATGCAAAGTAGCTATGTTAAAGTTGGGCTTAAGCCACCTTAATCTCATAGGCATAAGGGTTAGTAGTATCAAATTTAGATTCAGTAGTGTTCATATAACCTGTGATTACCAACAGAGACGGAAATTCGAGCATCTGATAGCGGGTAATTTCATAATTTTAATATATCAATCAACACCTCAATGCATAAAGAGATTTACCAAAGGTTATAGCAAATCAAACATTTGTGGTACTCATTATAGACGGTTTCTTCTCGTGGTGTGTGCTTTCTTCTGAAATAACTATTACAGGTTCCTTTCTTCGTATAATTTGCATTTTAAACTCAACACTTTTACGAGAAAGTCCTAATTTTATACTTAAACAGCATCTACTTCGAAAAAAAATTGTCTTTGTGTTTCTACTCGTCGTTAAAAGCAAATCTGAAGAAGTGAAATGGGTTCTCTGTTTGTTTAAGATTGGGAAGTATTTTGATGGGATGAAAATTAATTAAAATCTGATAATTCTTAGGTCTCAAAGAGAATTGCTTCAATATTCCTGTGGTATTGAAAGTAGTTGATTGATATCCAAGGTAACAGAGAAAATAGAGGCCTGCTGACTTTCTTTACTGTATATGACTCTGAAAGTGGAGATTTCACCCATCAATAGCTTCAAAACATGAAAATTTTTATCCGAAATATTCTAATTCAAAAACAATAAATATTGATAAAAGTCACATATTGCTATTTATTAAGAATGGGATGGTTTACATGGGATTAAATATATTAATAACACTCTGTCACAGATCACCCGCTGTGGTGGTGGTAAGCACTGTTAAGTGCATAAACTATACTTTTCTATCTCTAGATAACATAGGTCATTTGTGGACTGTGTTTTCAGATTAGTATTGTAGAGGCAAAATTCACTTGATTAGTCAGCTTATCCCTTTAGTTCCTAGATTTAAGAAAGAAAATTAGTTCGGATCAGGATTTATCTAGCTTGTTGTAAAAAATAGAATTATTTATTCGACGGTCCCTGTGTACTCTTGATCTAAAATAAATCATTCAGTGTTGTTAGGTTTCGATATTATAAATTGGATTATATAAATATAAAGGTTGGCTAAAGGTTACTTGAAAGTAAAATTGGTGTTTTTTGGTGTTTGTAAATGTGATATATAATGATATCCCTACAATCTTAAAATCAATTTTTTGGGGGGATTTTTATATTGAGGCGGGAAACGTTTAGGTGTGACATTCAACTTAAAATTCTCCCGAGTTTTAGTCGACTAAGTAGGAATCTCGCAATGTATAGGGTCCAAGACAGCTAAATATGTGTGTAAAGGGTAGCGCCTCACTATAACGATTTTTAAGAAAATGAAAGTTAAGCGTTCATTAGGCCATGTAGTTACATAACCCAAGCAAGGTTAGTGAAAACAAGGAAAACTATACTTTAAAAAAAATTTAGCTAGAAACATTTGTCTTACCTTAAATGTTATTTTTTGCACCTAAATATTTTTTAAAACTAAATTCGCAAAATCTACATATTTCTGTGTATTATACTAAAAACTGATTTTTAGATATTTCCAGGATATATATATTGAATCTTAATTTTGAAAAGTCTTTAATTGATCAAAAGATCATATACCTGCATTTTATCAAGTGAGGGAAAATTGCAAGTTTATATTAAAAGTTATGGCAAAGAAGTAGTTTAACAAAAGTCCAGATGAAAGACACCATTCAAAATGGTATTAGAAGAATAACCCATTAGGTTTTTTTTGAGGTTTTGATTTTAAAATCGATGTAAAAAATTATTTTTCAATCTAGAAAAGTTGAAAGAAATAGTCGTCTCATACCTCTACAGAACGCTTATCAGATTCATTAAAGCTGTTCACCTGAAGTGAGGAGTTAAGCAGCTGAAGAATTTAAAGAACTTAGGGAGAAACTCAGAGAATATTCGATTTGTTTGGGACTGCCTAGCTCAGATGTTAAAATTGTCTTTTCTAGTGTCCTATACCTTCTTTCATAAGAGACTTGTAGTTGCTTCAAAACGTTTAATAGTTAGTAATAATTGGATATCCCCTACCCAAGACATGTGAGGTTGAACCTGAATTAGATTTGATAAAGGGGAGGATGTGGGGGTAATGGTAAATTCAAGCAGAGTGATTTTACAGCGCAAAACTACAAATATTGATAAATACTAACAAACTTTTATATTTAATCTATACTTGAATTCACTCTTCATCATCACTGATATCATCTCTGTAGCCATGTTTACGAATTTCACCTAATCTCTTTCTAGCAGAGCTTAATAAATTTTCAAGTTTCAAAATTTCAACTTGTTGTTCCATTTCAACTGTCTTACCTTCGTATGGGGTCAACTTACTTAAATCAATGTCATTCTCTTTGGATTCATTTGTTTCTAACAATTTTTGAACTTGGGCAACTAATGATTTACAAGCAGCAGAGACAAGACTGGACGCAGATTCTAAATTATCCTGAGTTTTAGATACAAAATTAGCCTTCACTCGTGAAGCAGCCACCAATTGAGCAGTTGAGGCTGCTACTTCGTTGGAAGCGACAATTAATTGCTCGTGAGAATTCTTCTCCTTAAGCACACCATCAGCAGTTTGAATTAAAATGTTGGTTGCACCAGCCACAGCTTTTGAAGCACTAATTAAACCTTCAGTCCAACGGTTATTCTTTTTATAAAATTCAGTACGAGTCAGTTCACCCCTTCCTTTGGTAACAATTTCCCTTTGGGATTCTGTAGCTGCCTTTATCAATGTAGCAATACAGTCTATGACCTTCTGAGCTGCATTTAAAATAGAACCATGTACTTCTAAGTTCACACCTTTGATGTTTGGATCCGACAAGAGATCAGCCAAGAACTTTGAAGCAGTTTGAACAGCTTTAGCAGTTTGTGACATTTCATCGTCAACCACTTGATCCAAATTTCCCAGAGAGAAATTAACACCTTTTGTAGATCTTAATTTCTCTACACAAACAGTAAGATCTTGCAAACTACGTTGCAACAATAAGTTTGAATCAATCACCTTGTCAAGCTTATCATTATCATCATCGAAAGCATCCAATGATGAGGAGGTTATACCACTAAAATATTTTTCTGAGTCATCCAATGCTCTGAAAAATAATTCTAAAATTTCACCTTCAGACTCTTCTGGAAGGGCTCTTGAAATACCCTTGATATTAAGCATAAGGTCGTTTAAGGTGGTAGTTAACTCAGAACTGGTTAAAATAATAGCAGAATAGCTGGAATCATCCTCGTAAGAGCTCTTTCCATCAATGATAAAATCATTGAAAACTGTAGCAAAATCAGACGCTAAATCAGAACAAGCTTCAATAATAGACAACACATATTCAGGTGATGCATTCAAATTTCCTGCTTGTATAGTTGATTCCAAATCATGCTTGGTACCCTGTATCCGTTTTACATTATTGTTGAGAAACAAGTCAATCAACGATCTGAATTTGTCAATGTTTTTAAGAAGGATCTGATCAATCTCAGCATTCACAATATCTTCTTGATCATTCCTGGAAAGTGCGAGTTCATTCAAAGCACTTTCCAAAGATTCTTGAGCGATCTCCAAATCAATCTCCTTTTCTTTAAGTTTCTCCTCTAATGATCCAGGGCCTAAATTTGCTAACTGCAAATTTCTCTCATTCAATTGATTTTGTAAGTTTTCTAATTCCTTCTGATGACCAGACATAATGTTGGTCAAATTCATAGACTGTAATTTACCCGACTCATTAACCTGTGAGTTTAATTCTCTCAATTCAGCCTGTAATCTTTCAATTTCTTGATCTTTGGAACCTCTTAACCTATCAAGATCCAATCTAGCTCTATCACGTTCACGAATCAAATCAGCCAACTCAATATTCTTGGCTTTCAAATCTTTCTCGTACTTTTCTCTCTTCTGTATTGATTCTTGAGCACTACTGATTTTTTGCTGAATCTTTTTGAATCTTGACAACAAATCCAAATGTTCTTGACGTAATTTTGAGTAAAGCTTTGCCAAAGATTCGTATTTATTAGACCAGTTACTGATTTGCTCTTCTAAGTTTCTGATTTGCTCATCCTTGGATGCCACCTGTTGAGTAGCGTTTTCATTTAATTGCATCAATTCATTTTCTAATGTCTTGACTCTCGAATCATATTGTTGCAACAACAGTTGGTCATTGTCATACTGGTTTTTAAACATGATCAAATCATGTTCTAATTCAGAAACTCTGGATTGTTGTTGTTGAGTTTGCTGTTGTTGCAACATTTGCTGTTCTTGTAAAAACCTTTGCTGTTGATCCTTTTGTTGCTGCTCAAATGCCTGCTGTTTAGCCAATTGTTCTTGAAGTTGCTGTTGACGTTGAGCCTCCAATTCTTGCTGATATCTCTGCTGATCAGCTAATTGTTGGTTGAAAATACCAGTCTGTTGAAGATGAAGCAGGTCAGTTGGTGGTGGAACTGATGGTGGTTCGTAAACTGAAGTTGGCTGGGACGAAACTTGTGGGGTTGAATTCTCAGTGGATGGAGCAATTGATCTTTGTCTAGATGCATTGCCATCAGCATCAACTTTCAAACTAGGAGGCGAGTTAGGTAATCTAGGTATTGAAACCAAGGTTGTAAGGAACTTGATTGAGTTACAATCTGTAAAAAAATCTCTTAAAACGAAATGTTGGGAGTCAAATCTATCAAACAAAGATTGCAATGCATCGTCATCACCTAATTGCTGATACATAGCTCTTAACATGGAGGTACAAAATTTGTAAATACCATAAGCTTCACTAATCAAAGGAACTAATGCACTGACTTTGCATAGGTTATTTGGAGTTTGATTGATTGTTGCAAAAATCAATTTTTGGAGATCCTCTATTGAATCTTGCAAGTCCATTAACTGTAAAAGAGAATCATAGCCTTCATTTGGATCATTCACAGCTCTTAAGGAAATATATTCTTCATATTCAAACATTCCATTGAAACTGGGGTTGTTTCTATGGAAATCTAACTTCCTCAAGATGTATTTGACATACTGTCCAATTAATCTTCCATAACTGGATCCCTGGGGAGGAAAAATTGAACCCAAAGAGCTGATAAATTCTCTATTTCTGTAGCCATCTTTCAATGTATTAGGATGACCCTCCTGCAAAACTTTATGAACCATTACCAATGACTTGAACAATTGAACTTCGTCACTTTGAAGGGGTTGCACCTTGATAGCATGCCAAAAGGCTCTTGAATTTTTATGGTCCCAGGTATAGACAATACAATTTCTCACATGCTTTCTTTTTGGTGGAACCTCCTCTTGGTTACAAGCCTTCTTGACACTAGTTTGTAGATCAACCTCAGCTCTACTCATGGTAATTCACTTGAGTGTCGGAATTAGGGGTTCGGGTGAATGAAGTGGAAATTTACGCTCACGCTTCCGCGACTTTCAAGCCACCGGGAGAAACCACTTAGTAACGAGATAAGTATACGAAATGTTTCATTGCTATATGAGACGGGAAGGATTGCAGTATATATATATAGAAATTGAAGGACACTAATATTAACTACAAATTAAATATAATTTTGCAAGATAGCAATAAGCCAATTGGATTTTGAGTACAAAGTTGTTATTTAATTCAAGATCTTGGTTTGTATTTAGCTTTGCCAAAATCGAATGGCAAATACTTGTATTTGATCATATGTTGTATTTGTCTTCTCATGGTTAATGTAAACAAAATTATGAAGTACATCAATAAGATAGGCCAGAAAACAGGAATGTCAAAGATAGAAAATAAGGTAGTGACAAGTGCAATAGCCACTGCCCTGGTGGAGTTATACCAGAACTGAAACTCTGGTAATCTTCTGATAAAAGGTCTGAATTCTTCCTCTTGTTCATCTATCGTTGAAGGATTTTCATCTTCACCCAAGCCTTCCTCTATCGATTCACTTCTTCTTTCTTGTTCCAAAGATGGATCAAATTTTGGAGTTAAGAATGCCAATAACAAGTTTAAAAGGTATATTCCTAAGGCGTAACAAATAATGTACCAGCCTTGAGAAAATACTATACGTAAGATGAAGACAAATAAGAGAGCACCAAAGCTCGACCATCTATAAAGGGTAAAAGGAACTGATTGGTCAATAAGTTTTTGATACGTCACCACCAACTTGTGGTATTCCTGATAAACCTTGGAGTCCTTGACAGCTTGCCAGGTATTTTCCATTTTCAAATTATTGTCTGTGTGTGTGATTGAGAATTAATCAACTCATTCAAAAGTTTTTCGACGCGAATTTAGTATTTATTTTTCTAGTTCTATGTACAGACCTTTATTATATTTACAGCACTATTACAAATATGCCTCTTTAGTTCTTCCAATAACGTTCAATTTACGGGCTCTTCTATCGAATCTTTTCACCACCGTGACATTCTTTGGTACTTTTTTTGGATTTACATCAGTGATCACAGTACTTTCAACAGTTTCTGGTAAGATTGATGGTAAGTATTTGCTAGTCAATTTTGATACTTCTGCCTTATCAAAAATAAGTGGAGTATTAATAAGACTATGGATCAGTTCCTTATCCTCTTTTTGAATTAGCTTGTTTTCAAATTGGCTTAATTCCTGTAAAATTCTTTCCTTTTCTTGTTGTCTTTCTTGTGGATTCAAATACTTCGTCAATTTACCCTGGTAATCAACAGTAACCTTTGAATCGATTTCTTGAATTAGCTTTTCAAACTCGGACTTAGTGTTTCCAAACTCATCTGCAGTGATTTTACCAGCTGATAAGCTCAACTTGAGGTTATAGACATAGTCGAAAGTGGTTTGCAAGCGTGCTTGCTCGATGCTTTGTCCTAACTTTTGCAACTTATAAACATTTAATAGACGTTTACTTGCAATTGCTTGTTCTGGTTCTTTTAATACAACAAATTCAGGCAAGTTTGATTCAAAGGATTGCAAAAGCTTTGATTCCCTTTGTGAATTTTTGGCTTCAGTTTTAGCCAATTCAGACTGTTGTAAATACTCTTGTCTGGACATATGCGATTCTTCTCTTAAGGCAGCTTCTGGATCAGTCAATTCAACATAACCAAATCTTCTTACTGTGGGTTCAAAATGAGGAGAAGGAAGAGTTAAATCTTCCTTTAATGCTACACCCACATATTTACGCAATGGGTGGAAAGGATCAAAGTAAAATCTTACATAGCCTGGTTCTAAAGCGAAAATAGTATGATCTTTTCCTATTCCTGTATTTTCACCAGGATGTATCTTTGTACCTCTCTGTCTCATTATGATTTGTCCCGGTTTGACAAAGTGACTCTCATGAACTTTTGGTCCTAACCTTCTACCTGCGGAGTCATTTTTATTCGTCTTGGATCCAGATACTCTCTTTGTTGCGTTACGCGTTTGGGTAATATGAATACAAGGGATATTAAATCCACCAGGTACTTTCAGCAAGCTACTGCGTATAATACCTGCGGTACTTTTGAATAAAGACATTGCAGTACTTGATAACTTAGATGTGAAAAATTTTAGATTGGTGCGCGCTGGACTGGAGATTACCCGTAAATGAACCTCATAAGTAATTTACATCATGCACTACAGTGTATTGAGGTCTAAAGCTGTACATCTTTATAAATATTATTAACGATTACCAACCATTCATTGAGTAACTCGGTACTAGACTCTTTCCATAAACTATACCATTCGGATCGAGTCTCAGATAAAACATTTTTCGAAGTTTTCTTGCAAAGATCTACTAGTTCGTTCTTTTCCTCCAAGGGTAAATTGTCCCAAAGTGACTTATTTTTGGAGACAAAACTTAAAGCACTTTCTCTATAAGGCTTTCCAAGCTGAATATCATCCTTCTTCTCTATTATTTGACTGTCAATCAAACATCCCAATAAAAAAGCAAATGTAAGAACTTCAGCTGCTTCATCACTGTCTAAAAATTCACTGTCTATACATTCGATAAACGTTTTCTTGAATGATTCTAAAGGGTTTTCCAAATCAAGGGCTAACGCAAGTGTATCACAAGCTGCATCATCATCAAATAATTCTGGCCCAAAACTACCCATTGCCTTGTCCCTTTTAATCTTTTAAAACTAATGGTCAGGAAATTTGGTTATTTACGAGAAACCTTATACACAGGCATAAACACTGAAACACGAGAAATGTCAAAAGGCTTATGATTGGAAGAAAAAATAGACCACCCAATACCGGAAAAATGGATCTCTTTTATTTCTTGTTGATAAGATCAAATCTTAAACTCTGATATTCTTTAACAGAACTGAAAAAAAAGAACTCCGCGACGGGGAATTGAACCCCGGTCCCCCGCGCGACAAGCGGGGATTCTAGCCACTAAACTATCACGGACTTTCTTGAAGCAGAAATAAGCAAGATAAATATCACCCACCAGGATTAAAAAACACGATCATATTTTTTTAAAGCCCTCCTGGGATAGTATATAAATTAGAACACTTGTGTGCTTTTACTCGCTTATTATCCAATTGGAACAAACTGAGGTGAATAAGAGCCCTATAATCCTGAGATAAAGCTCAGGAATCTGGAAGTCTTTCTCAATTTATGGATACTTCATTGAGCATTATTTAATTGTTGAATACAGATTATTATCATCATAAGCTTCTGAAATGAATTTTAAACAATAAATTTTTAAAAGAAGGTTTTTATATTTACGTTCTTTCCTTCGAACTGGCTGCTTGATTTAGTCTGACGAGTCCTTTATATGAAAAAAGAAAAAAACACTAATTACATTGAAATTACCAATGAAGTCTAGTTGAAAGATAGTTAGGCCGAAAAAATTCAACATTTACCGAAGAAATATCGATTGCTTTATCAAATTGAGAGAATTATTTCTCAGTTAGCCAGTTACTTTGCCCATAAAAAACCAATTTGATCAATGCCTCCTAGTATTGCTTAAAGGGTATAGTTATTTCAGTATGTGATCTTTTTCCTATGCCAAACACAATCTTAGTCCCAGGATTATTAAATTTGAAAGAAAAAGTAGGGAAGCAGATCGCGAAAAAAAAGCTTTGGATAACCATGAGAGGAGGACTTCAATCATGGGAAGTCATACTGTTGGTTTCATTAGCAGTATACATGGTGGGATTCAAGATGTTTGGAAATATCTTGAAGCTTTCTCCTTATCTTGAAGAGCACCTTACAGTTTTACCGCAATCTTTTGTGGAGTCGCAACCTCCTACTACTTTGAACAAATTAGCATATGTCCAATATGCTACTAGTATGGAGTACTTAAAACTATCAGTGAACAATTTTCTTCAGCTTTACGAGACAAAATCAAAGGCAGATCTAGTGGTTGTCTACAATAAGGAGTTAGCCAATTTAGATGACTTTACCCAAATTTCATCCATTGCGGGAAATAAAATGATCCTAAAAGGTGTTAGTGTGATATCAGGGAAAGGGGAGGATAGCATATGGAAGGAATCTCTCACAAAATTGCATATATTTACTCTCGATTATGACAGGTTAATTTATTTTGATGCAGACAGCATGTTGGTAAATGCAACTGAGGAATTATCGAACAGTCCACAAAATTTGGATGAACTTTTTAACTTACCTGAAGATATAGATATAGCTATGCCACAAGCTTACTGGCTTTCTGAGCAAAAACTCAATCCAAAAGGTATTCATATGCCAAAATATGGCATAAGCAACAATCAACTCCCAAGGCCTATTTTATGTGATAAGCATAAGTATGAAAACAGAGATAATTTTTTTGGCACCCACATTATTGTCTTGAAACCAAGTAAACAGATCTTTGACCAGCTTATTAAATACGTAGACAATCCTTGGTGGTGGTATTTGACCTCTCGAGGTCTTCTTTATAAACCTGGAGATTATGATATGGAATTAATCAATAGGTTTGTGGATGAAAATCTTCGTGCAAGACATGGAAATTTGAAAATGAAGGTTGGAATACTTGATCATCGAGTTTATGGAGTTTTAACCGGAGAATTTAGGGATGATTTCCATAATAAATTCATCTCTGATCCGGAATATTTACCATTCATTAATGAAGTACTTGAAACTCCTTGGAATGCGTTACAGGTATTAAATAAATTAAAACTTGTTCACTTCTCTGATTATCCAATTCCTAAACCTTGGAAACCAGAAGATAAGGAGGCGGCATACAATAAATTAAAGATCTACTGTGGTAAGGATTTTGATAGAGAAAAGTTTGATTTTGAGTACCCTGTCAATCAACCAAAAATTATTGATGATTGTGATAGTGTAAAATGTTGGAACTTCTTTAGGGAAGAATTCAAATTATTATGGGATACTGTGATGGTTGGGACAATTTAAATTATAGGAAAAAGACTGCCTTTTAGTAAACCAATTGGAATTGCTGAAGCGTTTTAAATAAAAAAATTCAAAAATCATATTAATTGGGGAGAACACTCCTTGGATGAATTGGAACTGCCATACTAAAAAAAACCTACGAAAACAAGGTTTTGTACTTCCTCAATACAACGATTACCCGTATTTAAATATTAAAGAAAGATAAAAAGATTTAAACTATAAATATGTATTTGTAGCAATCAAGTCATGTGACCACTGTAGCTTTTCTCAGGTTTTGTTAGGTGTATTGATTCACATCTTCTTGGCTGTTATTCTACCAACTTTGACCAGTGACATTTTCTGTCGGCGAATAACATGTAAATCATATCCAAATAAGAAACAAGGGGGAGTATAACTTTAATTAAAGAGTTGAAGACTTTACGAGATGTTAGTGCAAGATTACGCGTTTATGCATCTATACAGAGAATTAAATTGATTTACAAGCTAGTAGGAAACGGTTTTTGCAAGAGATAATGTAGATTTTATAGGATAATCTTCAACAATAAGACGTGAAAACTATCGTCTTGTAGAGGTTCGTCTTGTGATTCGTCGTGTGATTCGTCTTGTGATAGAGCGTGTTTCCCCCTCCAGGTTCGTCGCATAAAAAAGCTATCCTGCATTTCAGCAAATTATAATTATAGCCGTTAAGGTGAAGGAGAAATGCCAATAAATTGAGAAATAAGCAGAGAAACCAAAACTGACGTGGTGATGAGGACTAACATCCCAGTCATCACTGTTTACGTCACCTACAGTTGTCGCGTCAATCAAATCAAAAGAATAACAAACATCTCGTCTGTGTGTTAATGTTTCCGAATCAATGCGCACTCGTCTTATTTTTATCTTTGGAACAAGTTCAACCGAACGGTACCGGCAACCGAGAGGTGAGGAGCTAAACAAGGAAGGTGATCACCTAATCCAGGTTAACGGCAAAACATTGCTGGTAATCATAAGAATGCTGGTCGATTAAGCCCCTAGTTCATGATTTTGATTTAAATACAATCATTCTGCTCAGTTTTGCAAAGCCTCGATACCCTTTGGTAGATTCAATTCGCATCACCCCCACTATTTACAGTTTGCAGCCCTCCTTTAAATCACTAACCGCGATTTTGTGTGCGTTTTATCGTCTAAACCCTTTTTTCAATTACTTTTAAATTCACGGTTCCCCTTGAATTTGTAACCAAGTTCTTTTCCTTATCATGAGCACGAGAACTAAAGACCTTTTTGCTAGTCTTGAAACAGCATTTGATGATTTTAATGACCCCAATACAACTCCTACTGAAGATTCAGATCAAGATGATGATTATTTTGACTATTATTCCGATCAACACTCACAACAATCCGTGTTCTCATCTTCTCAACTGTTAACACACCAGCTGCTGATATCTTCTCGACTGCTGACTCTGCCCAGTGGTAGTCCTTCTAAATCTTACACTCGACGTAATAATTCCAACACATTGATTAACACATATTCCCTCAGTAGGAAGCCTCCTGTTCCTGCCAAAGACACATGGGTTAACTTTAACCACAAAAAGTATATCGGAGAACTTAAAGTGCTAAAAGACGGAACTATACATAATACGGCCATGCTTGATTGTATGGAAGAAATGCTCAACGAAGAGTTTCTGGAAATGGAAAAAGCCCTTATGGATTTGGTTGATGATGTGAGCACGTCTGTAGCCAGTAACACGTATGTTGTAAGGCTTCGGGGTCGTCCATATGCTGGGAGCAGGCCACAAGGCTTTGGGAGGCTATAAGGTTCTGGGAGGCCATAAGATTTTGGGAGGCTAAAAGGTTTTGGGACCCAAAATCATTGACTCAAATGTATTAACTTTATCAAAAGTAAAGCAAAGCAGGTCACTTAATTTGCCCATAATGAGTTACGAATGTATTTTAATCTGTACCAATTAATAAGTAATGTACAAATGTAGTAAATAGAATTTAATAAATTAATCCTTATCTATGCGCGGATTCTTCAAATATAAAGATCATGAGTCTATTAGCACGAACCCAAACTCTTCTTGAACAGCTAGAAACTACTATCGAAGAAAGATCCCAGATCATCCAACTTCAGCTTCTGCCTTCACCTAATGATAATTATGATCTTTTCAACCTTCTTGGTAAGATAAAAAAAAATTTAGCATACTTGGATGACGACTTTAAAAAATCCAGTAATGTTGCACTTGAAACATTGCTTACCAATTATAATAAACAACTCAATATACTAGAAGAAGACTCTTCTTTGAACATAGACGAATACAGATATGAGCTTACCTCTAGATCAGCACCTCCATCCAAAGATAAGGACAATAAAGAATCAAAGTCGGTGAGGTTTAAGGATAATACGGATGATAATGACGAACAACTAAGAAGTGAACTCATGGGGACAAGGACATTTGTGCCTTATCATGATGATCCTAAAGATGATACGAATGATCTTAATAATCATCAGTTATTTGCTCAACATCAGCAAGAGCTTATTGACCAAGATGAAAACCTTGACGTTCTTCATGAATCTGTCAAAATACAGAAAAGTATGGGAATCGATATAAACCGAGAATTGGACGACCACATGATTCTTTTAAATGATCTAGAGAGTGGTACAGATCATGCCCAAAATCGTATTAAAAGCACAAGTGCCAGACTTTCTGATTTTAGAACTAGAGTTCAAGAGAATGGGTCTTTAACCACGATTATTGTGCTTACGGTTATTTTAATTCTTTTATTAGTGGTGTTAAATTAAGTTCACGATTTAATGCTCTTTTTATATTAATATACATCTAGAAATTAAAATCATCATTTTCAGCTTCCTCTTCACTGAAAAACCATATGAATATTATGATGTCCACATAAACGATCAACCCTCCAATTATACTCATGGTCATGCTTCCTAATTCTATTAAGCTGCAATGGTATAACACAAGGGGTAATCCAATACCACTTACTATTAATATTCCGGTAATATATTTACAAAGCTCTTGTAATGGAGAAGGATTATTACCATGATCATTGCTGAAGGTAAGGAAATCGTCTCTTGTGTGCTCTATTGAATTGGCGAGAATGTTCGGTAATGGGGCCAATAAAAATATAAGGATAACCCATAAGGGCTGGTAATTACCAAACAATGCACACAGTAAAAGAATCAAAAGAAACCCAGAAGCTAGAAATGCTGATAGAAAGATGATTTTGTTGAGTGGATTCATTAGTTAGTTGTTTCAATTATTGAGTTTGAAACTCGCGGTCAAAATTGATAGAGGTCAAAATTGAAGGTCAAAATTAAAACATCAAGTTACTATTTACAAGACATAAACATATATACAAATCAATTCCAGAACCAGCCTTTTGGTCTTTCTTCTCCCTTAACTTCGTCTACTTTCTCAATATTCCAATCTTTTCCTGCGGCTTTAGACTTGGTAATAGTGGTGGATAAAGATGTCCCATCATCGTAATATTCAGTCTTGGTTTCCTTAAAGAGCAAATCATTGTTTTCATTAGACTCAGTGGTAGAAACTATAGATTGAGAAATTACATTCTTTTGAACTGCAGTTTCACTGCTCTTTGAGTCTAACAGATCAGAAGCCTTTTTGTCATGTTTTTCGTGCCATTGACGGTGTTTTTCGTACCACTCCGGGTGGTTTTTCTTCCACTGTTCAACCCACTGTTCCTTTCTCTTTCTTTTTTCTTCCTTCACGTTTTTGTACATAATCGATTGCCAATCCATGAGGTCTTCAAACTTCTTGAAAAACACCCCCTTCTCTCCAAGGTCAATCAACTTCCCATTTTTGTCGACCCCACGACGAGCTACTTCTTCATTGAAATCTTCTTTGGTCAAGATGGTTTCAGGGTGCTTTTCGTTTTTGTAACTTAAAAACTTGTTGTTGATCTCAGAGTTGGGGAACAAACACCTCCAGTAACCATTAGAATCGTACAATGGCTCACCATTTTTCTCTAAGCATTCATTGTATTTACGAACCAGAGGAGCTCCATAGCTTACAAGACCAAACTTGGAATACAAGAAATTACCAAACCACGGACTTTTGGAGTTATTTTGGTGACTTTCATAAAATGAAGGATATGACCATTTATCTTTTTCAGGGAAATATGGTTCAATTGCATCTTTAAATGAATCCTTGAGCCAGTCATTATCGTCCCAGTAAGTCTTAGCAAGGCCATTGACTTCATTAAAGGATTCATTGGTAAGATTATAGATCGAAGAGGTGAGAGCTTTGAAGTTCAGCTTCACATCTTCCAAATGGTTGTTTAAGTTTTCGTCTGAGTTATCTTTCATGGTTGATAAAAATCTAGGGATATTCGCAGCCTAAATACATGACTTTGAAGCAAATTGCTAATGAGAATGCGGCTTTAACTTACATGCGCGTGGCCCCAATCTAGTGCGACATGGCCCCGCTGTCGCCCTAGAACGCCCTAGAACGGGGGTTATATGCAGATACCAAAATTCGGATGCCACTTCCAGAATCATCTATAATCGGATCGAAAGCCGATTTGCATTGAAGTATCTAATGGTAGAGTGCCGTTTATGGGAAGTGTTAGCCATTTGGGGTTATGTGTTTTGATCGAAATGGTTGGCTAGCTTAAATGATGGGATGCAGAGATTTGACATGGCTCATCTGAATTTTGATGGGTTTGCAAGAATAGTTGGTATCACTGTCTGATTAGCAGGCCAGATCCAGCAGGGAGTTAGACGGAGATCTGACTGACTAGAGAGGATAACATTGATCAAGAGAAGTTATCACTGATTTAGAGAGAACATTGGTGAAATTTAGTCAATACTGGAGAATTTTAGACAATATTGGTGAAAATAGACAGAACACTGAAGATATTCAGACAGGCTATCGGAGACTCTCGCTATTTGACCCTTGAACTTAGCCATTTGTCTGAAAGCCTTGAAAGCTTTTATTTGCCTATTCCAAAAACTCAGCTCAACTGGAGTCGAAAAATTTGTGAAAATTGGTTGCATAAACCACAGATGTGTTGTTCTTATACCCGGATAGTCATCAATCATTTATTATGCTAGAATATGTATAAAGTAAAATGTGTACAAATATGTCTTATTGTCCCGTTCGTATGAATACCACCGTATGAATACCACGGGAATGCTGGATGCTACAGGCATGAGTCACCATTCTTCAGCCACTTGGTTCATGCTGTATGAATGGCCCCCATTATATCCAGAGTTCGGGATATACGGTAAAAATTCCATATCGCTTTGGATGTCAAAAGATTTGTGAATGTAAAACTTATTGCTAATAAGACTCAAGATTTGAGACCGAGAAATTTCGTGGTTACCAACACCCATACCTAAGGTTGAGTTTGGGTTCATGCTATTATTCATACTATTTAAACCACCATTAACCCCGTTGGAATCTCTATAATAAATGGACATATTTGATCTGAAAATTTTTATTTCGCAGCAAAGTGAAGCTATTTAAACTCATGAGGTTTCTAAGACACTACTCCAAATTCTCGTTTAAATCAACCCCTGTAGTGTCCACAATCAAAAGTACCTCCATACATCCCAAAAAACCGGCTGTTACAAGATTTGCTCCTTCACCTACTGGTTATTTACATCTTGGTTCTTTGAGAACTGCACTTTACAACTATTTATTAGCTAAGAATACTGGTGGTAAGTTTATACTTCGGTTAGAAGATACAGACCAAACAAGGCTTGTAAATGATGCAGAGAAAAACATTTATGATACTCTTAAATGGTGTGGAATTGATATAGACGAAGGTCCAAACGTAGGAGGTGAGAATGCTCCATATAGGCAGCTGGAGAGAACTGAAATATACCGAAAATATGCTGACCAATTAGTAAAGGATGGTCATGCTTACTATTGTAATTGTACTAAAGAAAGATTGAGTGATTTGAGAGAATCGGCAATGAAATTGAAACCACCAACTACTGTTACTTATGATAGGAAATGCCTTCATGATAAAACAGAATCAAACACAAATAGCATTGTAAGATTCAGGTCCCCGGAAAAGTATGATTCCTTTTCAGACTTGTTGCATGGAGAATTAAATTTACAGCCACAAGTGAATGCTAATGACAAGAGATATGATGATTTTGTCATCATGAAATCTGATGGACTCCCCACATACCATTTTGCTAATGTAGTTGATGATCATTTGATGAATATAAGCCATGTGATTAGGGGAGAAGAATGGTTAAATTCCACACCAAAGCATGTTGCTTTATATAAGGCATTTGGATGGAAGCCTCCTAAGTTTATCCACATACCTCTTCTTACTTCATTAAAAGATAAGAAGTTGTCAAAAAGAGATGGGCTCATGGGAATTTACTCGTTAAAGGATACAATCTTACCAGAAGCTTTGGTGAACTTTGTGGCCTTATTTGGCTGGTCTCCACCACGGCCAGAGCATGGTAAGACAGTCTCTGAGGTGATGACAATGGAGGAGTTGATTGAGAAGTTCTCTCTTGATAATTTGACAAAGGGAAATGCTAAAGTGAGTGATAACAAGTTGCATTTTTTCAATAAAGCTCACTTAACTGAGCTTTCTAAAAGTGAGTCAGGGTTGTCAAGAATGTGTGAAAAATATAACTCTTTGACTGAAAATAAAGATTATTTGAAAGCTGTGTTGAAAAAATTGTTGCCCAACACAAATACTCTCGATGAGGTCTACAAGCATGAATATCTCTTTAAAGAACCTAACTATAATCCTTCTAAAGCTCCAAATAACTGTAAGCAGATCCTCGAGGAGTTTCATTCTAGTGGATATGATTTGGAAAAGGTAACTAAGTCATCTTTCAAGAAAAGAGATATTTTCCAATCTATAAGATTTGCTTTGAGCGGTGGAATGCCTGGTTTAAGCATATTCGAGCTTATAGAACTAATATCGTTTGAGGAGACCAAAAAAAGAGTGGAGTCATGTGTAAATAAATTATAATTCTTGTATATACATTAAAAGAGATTAGTAAAATCCATAAAATCTGTATCATTCCGTTTGAAAGGATCTATTAATGGCCCAGTAAAGATACAATGGATTTTCATATTTGGATGATAATATAACCCTGTAAGTAACTTTGGTGTTACCAAGAAATACTGACTGCTATTAGTCATACTTGCAGTGTGCACAAAATGTTTATGTGCCATTTTTTCATTCTCAGGATCCATACCTTGATTAATTTCATCAACAATACGTATTGGTGCATCGGTCAATCCTTGAAGGGCCATGATAAAGAAAATAGTAGAGACAGCTCTTTCACCACCAGATTGCGATTGACGATCAAGGATTTTTAATTCAGATTCTTCCCTAAACTTCACTAGGATTTCAAGTCTCCAATCTTTATACTTTTCAGGTTTCTGAAGCCTGACTTCTCCATCACTTGCTACAGCCTTAAACTTTCTCTTGAAAGTCCTTGAGATTTCGGCCACCAAGTAAGTTAGTTCGGGTTCCCATTGTGACTTAATTGTATCCATGCGTTCATCAAAATCAAGTTTGGCCTTCTCAGCATACGGCAATTCTCTTTCGATTTGGAACAAACTGGTTTCAACTTCCTTTAATCTATTTAAAGATGATTCATCTGTGGCTGCAGACATAATAGCCAATTCATCAGAAATAAGCTGTATTTTAGATTCAATATAAGAGTTAGTGAAGCACGATTCATCCAAGTATCCCTTGGCCATTTCTGCAAGAGCATTCTCAATACGTGCACATTCCTCTTCACCTTTTTCTTGAAGTTTCTTCCTTTGATCCTTGATTTTCAACGCCGCTTGACTTTCTTTGAGGCTTCTATACTTTGCCTTTGCTTCCTCATATACAGAAGTCAATTCCTGTTTGCTTTGATCAATTTGTTGGATTAAGGATTTAATAGATTTAGACCTTTCCTCATGCTGGAATTTTTCAAATTGAAGACCATTCAGCTTAATTTTCAAGGCCACTAAAGAGCTCAAGATTTTCTGAGATTCCAAGAAAGAAGATGTCAATTCTTCATTGAGCTCTAAAATCTGTTTCAGATACTGGGCAATTTTGGCAGTTTGGTCAGAACCTAATTCTTTGGTTTTTCTTTTGATCGATTCCTTTTTACTTCTGATTCTTTGATCCAATTTATCTCTTGTTTTTATGTCGTTGTTGAGACTTTCTAACCTTTCACCCATAATCTTTATTTCTTTCTGAAGCTTTCCAAGTGGCTGAAGGGATTTTTGGTTTTCAGATTCCAATTGCTTTATGGAGGAGGTGAGATCAGCAATATTCAGATTCAAGGTTTGAATGTTTCGTTCAATACCCTTTCTGTAGTCCTCAGATATGGAATCTTCATTACCAAAGAATCTTGCTCTGGGAAGTTTTTCAGAGGAGTATACGAATTGTTTAGATCCATATTTGGACCTACTCACGGTAAAAAGTTGATCACCCACCACAAATCTCATGAATGGGATCTTTCCTCTATTATCGGGTTTCAACAATTCTTGAATTTGGTTTCTTGAAAGGTTATGTGCATAAGGTATAAGGTTCAATTTTGAAACAATATTCAACATATTTACAACTTCTTGCGGACCCAAGACAAGATCTGACATATAGCCTTCAAAACCGTAATTCCCCAATCTTTCACTTGGTATTTCCAGTGGTTGAGCAGTTGAATTTGTTATTCTTGTGGGTGCATTAAATTTGTTCAAAACATCTCTTAGTTTCTCATGGGTATGCTTGGAGGTGAATGTTATAGCCAAGAGGTTGTTTTGGTTGACTATTTTCTCAAAAGCACCAGCCAACTGCTTGTGTTTAATTTCACAAGTGACGATAGGAGATTCAAAATACATTCCCTTATACTCGGGCAGTTTTCTGAGTTCCTGATGTAGAAGGCGTGTGGTTTCTATTAGCCTATTACCATTTCCCATTAATAACTTCAATTTATCCCTGGTATTCAATATGGCCTTTTCAGACTTGAGTTTTTCCTGGAGATTATGCAATTCGCCATTTTTCCTGTTTATGATATCTTGTGCTTCCACTGATCCAGCTTTAAGAGAATTTATTTCTGAGGTTTTCGTTCTATGATCTTGCGTAAGCTCTTTCTTTTCTTCTGTTATATCCTCTATACTAGGAAGCTGAAGTAATTCCTGTTCGAAATTATACAAGCCTTCCTTCAATAAATTTAACTCTTTTTTTAAGGTATCTTTACTGAGTCTTGTTCTCTCTAGATTTTCAGTGATCTCTTCGATTTTGTGCCTTACCTTTTTGGACTGCTTGGTTTTGGAACTATAAGTGATCATCTCCTGTTTAATAGCTGCTGATAACTCTTCAATAACCAGATTGACCTTTTCGGCATTACTGAGCAGTTGCAAATCTTCCTTTTCAAGAACATTGACTTCAGACATCAAAGCGTCTAATCTTGATTTGGCCTCTTGGATTCGATTTCTTAAGGCTTTTCTTTGCTCCTTTTCTTCTTCAACAACTGCATATGGAAGAAGATATTTGTGGAAGGTTAATTCTTCAACTTTCTTATTATAGTGCTCCAATCTCTCGACTTCGCTGGATAAAACTGCCTGTTCTCCCTTTAGTTTTTCAAGTTTAGAAACCAAATTCTGAAACTTTTCATCTGCTATATCCCGTTCTTTTTCAAGTTGGATAAGGTCATCATGCATTTGATACAACTCTCCGGACTTCAAGGTTTTTTGGGCTTCCAACAAGAGCTTTTCAGGACTTAAGCCTGCAAATTCAGCAACTCTTTCTTGCGGCAAAAAGTGACATAAATTATCAAGTTGGATATTAAGCTGCTTTATCATGCTAGAAACAGCCTTTTCACTGACTTTCTTCCCCTCAATTTTCCATATACTGTTTTTCTTGTCGAAGTCTCTGGAGATTTCAATGACCTTGAGCTCCTTATTGACCAAAAATATCGAAACTTCACTACGAGTGTGGCCTGACTTTATCAAGGATTCAAGCAGTTTCCTCTTAATAAGGTCTACTTTACCACCCAACCCCACGCAAATGGCCGAGACCAAGGTGCTCTTTCCCGAACCATTGGGGCCTATAATCATATTAAGACTGGGTGATAAAGAAAACTCAGCATAGGAATATGTGGTGAAATTTGTCACTGTTACTTTAAAGATATTCCCCGGTTTGAACCCGTCAATTTTCCTTCTTTTGGACGATCCATTGGGTATTATGTCACCATTATCATGTGTACTCACAGCCCCAGAGGGCAGAGAGGTTTCAGACTCAGCATCTGAACTAGAAGGATTTGAGTCCATATTGTACGCGTATTCGCGTTGATGGATTCCTAAGTGTATCAAAAATTAGAAATCAAAACTCGCACCGTCAATTTGTTTACAACTAATATGGTACGTATAAATAATAAGTAAATGTAACTAACATCTAGTCTCAAAATACCAAAACATACAAAGATGCCTTTGCTCTATTTGACAAGAAAGGTACAGGTAAGATTCCTGTTGAACACTTGGGAGATTTATTGAGAGCTGTTGGCCAAAATCCAACCTTAGCAGAAATCGCTGATTTGCAGAGCACTGTTGGTGGAAGTGAATTTGATTTTGAGACTTACCAAAAACTCATTGAAAGACCAGATGGGTTCAAGCCATTGGGATTACCTGAAGACTACATAAAGGGGTTTCAAGTTTTTGATAAGGAAAACACCGGTTACATTGGTGTGGGTGAATTGAGATACATTTTGACGTCTATTGGTGAAAAGTTGACAGATGCTGAGGTCGATTCTTTGTTGAAGGGTGTGAATGTTACTTCTGATGGTAATGTAGACTATGTAGAGTTTGTGAAGGCTATTTTAGACCAATAAATGTACTTTGTATCTTTATTACTGTTGTTATAAGTTTGTTGTACTGTGTTTTACTTTTTTACTGTTATTTTTCTATTTTTCTCTTTTACTGTTTACTGCATGATCTAAACCCAATGTAGATCCGTTGCCAATTAGGCAACAATCTGTGATTTCAACAGATTTTCTTAGTTTAAGACAGCTAGTTCAGATGAATCGCGATCGCAAAACTTCAATGAGTGATGATCCCAAAAAGAACGAACGGTTCCACATGCCCCCCGAGGAACGTGTTCCTGCCGTGGCCACGATAACGGGGGCTATTGGATTCTTCAGTGGGTTTTACGAAGGTATCAAAACCTCATCTTTGCGTTATCTCACAGAGAATAGTCATCGTCTTCCCAGAAACGTTGGAGGTTGGTATTTCTACCACAAGAAAAAGAATTATGTCATGCTTACTTCCGGGTTTACTGGAGGCTTCAGACAAGCCATGAAGTACTCCTTTTTGGTCTCTATTTTTTTCGGAGCTGAAGCTTTGGTGGATAAGCTTAGGGGCCAAATAGACTTCTTGAACACTGCTTTCACATCGACTGTTTTTTTCACAGGATTTGGGTACTACAAAAAGCTCAGCAAAGTCCAAACCATAACATACGGGAAGAGAGGATTGTTTTTTGGGTTGAGTATGGGATTTTGTCAGGATATGATGATATTTATTAGAGGAGGTAAAGTGTGGTATTTGGAAGAGATGGGCATTCGAAGATACCTGAATTGGGAGACCAAAGATAAAGAAGGGATTCTAGGTGCTTAGAGATAGACTTGTAAATATGTACTATACATTAATAAATAATTAAACCTTAGAATAGTAATGCAAGTAAGCACCTAAAGTTTTGCACCCATTTATGTAGTTAGATACATCCAATTTCTCATTGATAGAATGAGCACCATCATCACCACGACCCATAGGCAATAACAAGACATCTGTCTTCAATTCTTGCTCGAAAGTCAAAGTAATTGGAATACTACCACCTTCTCTGGTGTAATCAGGTTCAACACCCCAAACATCATGGGTAGCTTTGGCAGCAGCAGAGAAGGAATCATTGAATGGGTTGGAAACCCAGTAGTTACCATCATGAATCAATTGTGCTTTAACACTATTGACACTTCCTAATTGGTTAAAGACTTCGTTAACATATTTAATAACTAATTCGTCCAATTTCTTTGGTTCAATGTTTGGAACGGTTCTGATAGAAAATTTACCAGAAACACGGGCTGGAATAACAGTCTTAGCTCCTGGAGCTGAGAATGCACCTTCAACACCGTGTAAAGATAAAGATGGGTATCTCCATCTGTGTTTTAAGGCATCCTTTTTGTTGTCATGTAAAGAAGTTTTGGATCCAGTAGCAGCATTTAAGTCATCAATGGAGTAGTCAATGGCTTCGTATAACTTGTCTTCTTCTTCAGTCAAAGGAGCAATCATTTCAGCAATACCAGGAATTTGAATTCTACCCTTGGTATCAACTAACTTGGATAAAACGTGAACCAAGTCGGTCATTGGTTCACCAACCATACCCCCGAAAACACCACTATGTAAATCAGCAGCTGGTCCATTAACAACCACTTCATAGTAGTGGACTCCTCTTAATCCATAAGTTAAAACTGGCTTTCTGGTACCCAACCAGTAGTTATCGGAGATACAAACGGTATCAACACCTTTAAAGTATTGCTCAGCTTCACGTTGAATCAATTCGGGTAATCCAAGAGAGCCACTTTCTTCCATACCTTCAAAACAGAACACAATATTGACAGGCAATTCCCATCCTAATTCACGATGAGCTTCCACAACGTTAAGCCAGCCAATTACTGGTCCCTTATCGTCAGTCAGTCCACGTCCATATAAGATATCCTTGACTTTATCGTGGGTCAAAACAAATGGGTCAGTATTCCATCCATCTTCAACTAAAGCAGGTTGAACATCGTAGTGACCGTAAATTAATACTGTCTTCTTGGAAGCATCTCTACCACTACGTGCCACCACAACCGGTGGTAATTGAAGGGACTTGTCACTAACAGGTTCAGGCTGGGTTCCCAAATCTTTTCTTTCAATTTCAACGAATTGCAAGCGAGTTAATTCATCTACTAAGAAATCAGCCATCTTAACCACTTCAGGTCTTAAAGTTTCATCAGCAGAAACAGATTTAATGGCTACAGCCTTGGTAAGACGGTCGAAGAATTTGGGCTTCAATTCTTCAATCTTGTTGAAGAAAGCATCGAGATCAAGTTTATCGTGGGACATAGTAGTTGAGTTTGAGTTTGAGTTTAACCTGATGGTTTATGCCGTGCCGCGCTATGGCTTTGGTGAGTGCACGGCGATGAGTTAAGTAGTTAAGTAGATGAAGGTATTTAGAGGTATTATGGGAATTAGGGGTATTATGGGAATTAGGGGTATTATGGGAATTAGGGGTATTATGGGAATTAGGGGTATTATATGAATTTAGAGGTATGAGAAATATGGCATACCTGGTTTACATGGAATTTACTTGAATAAATATTTACTCTACTCTTCTTCCTCATCCAAGTCGGGGACTGGATAATTCAACAATACTGCAATCCCCGTCAAGGCATCCAATTGTTTACCCAGATCATGGAGACTGGAAAATATAAATACTTCCCCAACATGCTTCACTCTCTCGGTTAATTCGATGTAGTATTTCCTCACCAGTATATCATCGTTTCTGAAAAGCGTATCTGTTAACAATAAGTACTTTACAGCTCCCATTTCAATGGCCTTTTCACACTCTTTACGCCCGTACCACGCCTTGTCGTTGTCTTCGTTCAAGTTCTTCTCAAACTCTTCAAGCACCTGTGCTTCTCTTGTGAATTTTGTGTCTGACAATTGTTTCTGCAAATTTGTGTCTTGTAAAGACTCTTGAAGTCCCTGTAAATATCCTGTTGAAGAATGCCCTACCACAAACTTGAACTTGTTACGGAACAAGAGTTTGTCGTCGTTCTTCTGAGCATAATCCTGTATTTTATTGAGCAAAGTAGGTGCTAAGAAACCAGGAGATATTAACACTACTACTTTCAATTTTTCAAGATCGAAGTTTCTGAGCATAGTCGTGATTATTAAATCATAGAATTTGTCTAGGCCCTTATCGTGATTAGTACCATCACCCCTACGTTTTTTGGGAATGGATTTTTCAATCTTATTCTTCATTACTGTCATATTGTCGGTGATAAGACACAAGTGAGCAATACCTTCTTCGAAAACAACTGCTCCAATTTCTGCTTTGGCCTCAATTGAACATGCTTGGATAACAATGTTATAGTTTATTTCATCCCAGTCATTTTTGTAGATTGTTACCGGTTTATTCAATTGAACTTCCCCAGTATGATAACTTTGAATAGGAACATACTCATTAGCCTCTGAGGTTTTCCCTCTGATTCTCATCAGTTCATCTGAGGGATTGTAATCCACATCTTCAACATTGATCTTCAAAGTAACCAATCTCCTTTCTTGCTTGCCTTTATCTTTGCTACCGGCTGCAGAAACCCCACTCTTTTTGCTGACATTTCTGAAAGTTTGAAGTTTAACATCGTCATTTTTTTGGATCAAATTGTACAACAGCCATAAGTCCTCTTTATCCTGTGGTATTAGACTGGTATATCCACTGGAGTCTTTCTCAAAAGATTGGTTGATAAGCTTCATTCTGCGTAGAATTTTTCTGGGAGATGAGAAGATGCGAGGTTTAAATATTGCAGCATAACAATATTCATTTTTACTGAACCATGGTGGGTGAAAAGTACACTTAATAACATAAAAAAATGGACCACATCTGTATTTCTATATACATTTAATTAACCTTAGCACCAACAAGAGATCCAGCCTTAGCTGATTCACCTCTCTCGTTAACCAACTTCTTAGGTTCTTTACCTTCTTCAGTGTAAGTAACTTCCAATGATTCGGTAGTGGTGAATAAAGGTTGAATTGTTTCGAAAATCTTCTTCTTAGGGTTCATTTGCTTCTCTGGAGTACCATTGAAGTCTTCGAAGAACAATTTATCACCCGGCTTAGAACCAGCTGGTGGGTTTATAAATTCAACATTTGTTTCGTTAGAAGCACATAAAACCATACCGTTGGATTTAATACCTCTCATGGCAACAGGCTTCAAATTGGCCACGATAACAACGTATCTTTCTTGCATGTCTTCCAATGGAACATAATTGACTAAACCTGAACAAATAGTTCTTGGCTCTTCCTCACCCACATCAATAGTAGAAACATAAAGGGAATCGGCATTTGGATGCTTGATGGCCTTTTGAATGAAACCAACTTTAAGGTCAACCAAGTCTGGAGTTGGTGGTTTTTGAGCAGCTTTTTCAGCAGCAGCTTTTTCAGCATTAGCCTTGGCCTTAGCAGCTTTAGCAGCTTTTTTAGCTTCAGCTTTAGCCTTCTTTTCTTCTTCTGTTAATTCTTTTCTTTCACCTGTGTTTTGAGGAGCCTTATTTGCAGCATCTTTAGCATCTTTTTTACCAGCATCCTTCGTGGCATCCTTGGCAGGTTTTTCTTCTTTCTTCTTCTTTTCTTTCACTTCTCTTGCAACAGCTAAATCTTTGTTGAATTCAAACTTATCTTGGTGGTCAGTTAAGTTTTGGATCAAGTCTCCCCAACGGGCAATGTGTCTGTAAGTTGCAAATTCGGAATCCTTAAAGGTTTTAATGGCTGGTAAAATCTTATCGAACAAAGTTAAGTCGACTTTGTTAAGTTCGCTACCTAATAAGTAGGTAGAAGATCTAAGGGTGTTATTGATGGTCACGAGAGTTTCTGGCTCATTGACTCTGGTAGACAATGTGTTGAACTGGGCTTCTAATGCCTTTTGTTCGTTGGTCAATTCTTTGGAGGCAATTAAGGTGGACATTCTGATGTGTTTGAACCTTTGGAAGATTTTATTCATGGTGACAAAAAATTTGATGCGAATTTTGCCGATGCACGATAGGAGAAGGAAGGACTTGGAGAGGAAGGACTTGGAGGAGTTAGGAACAAGAAGATGGTGAAATAGACCAATTGAGCTTATGTGAATTGATGTGGATTCCACCGATGAGATGTGAAGCCCAACATGATTTTCAGAGTTTCTAGGATAAAATATACTCTTTGGAAGCAGACAACATACAGGAAATCTCTTCTAAGTTCTCCAATGAATGATATTCAAAGAAAGATAAATATTTGAGGGATTATTCATTTATTAATAATCGAGGAATATATATAATTTTCAAAACTCATTTTCGATTATCATGATTTGTGAATTTTGCAGTCGTAACTTTTTGTAAAATCGAAGAAACGTTGGAAATTAGATCCAAGGAGCTAAGTTGACAAACATGAAATATCATAAATAGCATTCACACTTCTCAATCCTGCAGAATTTGGAATTATCAAATCGTATTTATATCCCTTTAATTTAGGGTACATAGTACTGTGAAATAACACAGTACGAGTTGAGTGCTCAGCGTTCATAGCTTTTTCTTAATCTATAATCTATTTTAAGTACTCTACGACAAGCAATTTCCTGACCACATTACCTAAAAGCAATAAGCAACCATAGCAAACTTTGGTTATATCCCTCGACTAGGATTCAGTATACTTGGTTTATGCTGCAATAAAACCAATAACTGCACCGATCACCAAAGCCATTGCACCTACCTGGCCGACATGAACCGACAGGGAAGACACTTTACCTGATTGGATATTATCAGTAGTCAAAACATCACTTGGTAGATTTGAGTGTACACTTGTTAATGCTGTACTAGAACTTGATCTCGTGGGAGTCTTCCCTTCTCTCAAACCATTATTTCCTTCTTGCCCAACGTATGGAACTACTTTTAAAGCAGCCATTGCAATTGATAGGTGATATAAAAACCTCATTATTTACAGAGAGAAAGATTCAACAGGACTATTTATAGAGTTTAGCAAAGATAGACAGATGGTATTTAAATAGTTAGATATACCCAATTCGGATTCCGAAATGTAACATCTCGGTTTTAACTGCATATAAGAAAAACTGCTTTGGATGGATCTACGATTTACTACAATTTTTGGATCCAAGATTTTTTTTTCGGAAACTCTTCTTTGTGAGCCTGAGTCGCAATTTTAATCTACAATTAACTGGATTTAGGTTGAGATTATACTAAGTTATACACATACTCCATAAAGTCTCAAAATAAATGACTAAACAACTGAACTATTGCATTAAAACCGAGTTATGACTCATAGGAGGAGAATACGGGGTGGGATACGCACGCAGGTTCCATCTAAAACTTTCCTGGACTGTATGAAGGAGAGGCACGGCAAAGTGACAGGGTTGTCAGGTTTTTGACGAATAGCCCTGTGTTCAAGAGGGCTAGAGCTTAAGGATTTGATCAGTGCGGTGCAATTAAATTTTTTTAAATTGTATGGAAATCCGATGTCTTTGGAAGTATGAGGATTTCAAGCAACTGTAGATTGTTTTCTTTTAGATAATTTTCTAGCACTTTGAAGGCCTTAAGCTCTGTTGTTCTCTCGTTTGGCGAACATTGTATGTTTTTGCTTTCCGAAAATTGATTTGCAAGACCTTTTTTTGACATAGATTTCAACTCTAAATGTGAAATCAACAAATTGAAGACTTTTGTAACTAATCTGCATAGAGTTTGTAGTACTCCTGGATCATGTGATTCCAAATCTGACAATCTGATCCCAATTATTGTTTAGCCCCTCAAATTGTTCCTCATGGCCCAATGGTTAAGGCATCTGACTACGAATCAGGGGATTCCAGGTTCGAGTCCTGGTGGGGAAGTTTTTTTTTTTTTCCTCCATTCTATTTATGAAACAACTTTTATGCTTAAAATAAACAAAAGTTCCCGATCGTCAGAATAATTAAGATAATTCTCAAACCCGGTTAATCCTTAAACTATCACAGGTTTGTTAAACCAGATTTCAAAATCGCAAAATCGCACATCGAAACCAATGAAAGTCTACTCACTTTACATCCTAAACAAGGCTGGAGGGCTCATATACCAGAACGACATCCAGCCAGGCCTCAACAGACTCACAGCAAACGACTACCTTGTTTTGGCAGGAACTCTACACGGAGTCCATGCGATTACGTCGAAATTTACCTCATCTATGTCCCATTCATCCACGACTGAAAATAATCCTACGATATTAACTACGGGAAAAGCCATGAATCCCAACACCAACCGGTCAGGACTTCAGAGTATCGAGACAGAGCACTTCAATCTCTACTTGTTTCAGACATTAACCGGGGTGAAATTCATATTGGTGACACCTCCTGTGGCCACATCTAACTTGGGCAGAGGAACTTTGAAAGTGCAATTGAACCAGACGAGCGAGGTGTTTAAACAGGTCTATATGTTGTATTCGGACTACGTGATGAAGGATCCGTTTTATTCTTTGGAAATGCCCATTAAAAATGGGATGTTTGACGAGAAAGTCAGAGTGCTTATAGGCAGTGTGTAGTTTAATGGAGACACACATTGCTTTTGTACCAGTTTTGGGATACTAAATAAATTTATATTAATGTACATTACTTTTTCAACCTCAAGATCCTGCTTATTCCCGTAACAAGATCCACCTTGGGACTCCATCCCTGGTCTCTTAAACGGTCATCACAGATCAAATATCTTTCGTCATTATAGCACCGATCCGGCCCAAACTCAATGAGCTTGGATGAGAATTCCTTTCCATAAACTTTTGTAATGATCTTCAAAAGCTCTAAATTAGATACTTCATACGGTGATGCAACGTTATAAATTCCAATGAGATCTCTATGCCAAATCAAATCCACAGCACTGATAAAGTCTGTTACGTAAAGATAACTTCTACGATGGTGTCCATCTCCGTGAAGTGTGAGTTTCGTGCCAGAACTGAGTGCTTCTATGGCCATTGGGATGATTTTTTCAGGATACTGTTCTGGTCCGTATACGTTATTGGAACGGATGATACTGACTTTGAGACCGTATGAATACTCGTAGGAGCGTATAATGAGATCAATAGCTGCTTTTGTAGCTGCATATGGATTGGTAGGGTTTAGGCGAAAATTTTCGTCTTTTTTCCCGGAGCCGTTTTCACTTGGTTCATGCTGGTCTCCGTATACCTCGTCTGTAGAAACATGCACAAAACGAATATCTCCAGTTTTTCGTACATATTCCAAAAGATTTTGTGTGCTCAAGATGTTGTTAGTGGTGAAAAAAAGTGGGTCCTCGAAAGATCTGTCCACACACAGTTCAGCAGCTAGATTGAGTATATCGGTAGGTTTATAAGTATCTAGAAGTGTTTTAACTTCATTATAATTGACCAAATCAGTTTTTGAAAAATTAAAGTTGGGGAAGTGTGAGTATTTTGACATCACGTCATTTGAAGCATAGTTAAGTTTGTCTATGCAAAGGAACATATAATGGGGGTATAGTGTAAGGTAAGCATCCAATAGGTTAGTTCCTATGAATCCAGCACCTCCAGTAACCACTACTCTTTTCTCGTAAGTCATAATATTAATTAATAAATAAGGAAATTGTGTTTGCTAGATATATAAACGTGAGATATGAGATCATCGCGGGGCGTGGAGGTGGGAGATTAATATTGCAACGTTGTAATGAAAAATGAGAAGATTTAAAAATTAATTTAAAAACAATTGACTTAAATAGGCATGAGTGTGAGCGCCATGCCTAAAAAGATCAAATAAAAAAAGAAAATAAATAAAAATGTCGTAGTCGTGCGGTTTTACTGTGAGAAAAGTTTTCGTTTTTCTTCATTCAAAACGGAAAATAGCACTTTGCAAGTATTTATCAGCCACGACAACAAACATTTAAAATTGTAACATTGCATTATCGGAACAATTAATTTCAACTTAAAAAAGTATAAATACTCCAGGTCAACCCCCAAGTAATATGAAAAGTGAATTAAGAAATTTATTATTAAATTCAGATCAAAAGCCAACTACTCAAATGACAGTTGATCAAGTTGATATTACTTCCCCACAAGTTAACAGTGTTCCATTTGACTTCACTGACCACTCCCATCGTCGGTTCAACCTCTTGACAGGATCTTGGATCTTGTGCCTGCCTCATAGATCTAAAAGACCATGGCAAGGTGCTAGAGAAGAAGCCAAAAAAACCAGATTACCGGAGTACGATGAGAAGTGTTATTTATGCCCTGGTAATATCAGAGCTACTGGGGAAAGCAATCCAAAGTATCAAAGCACATACTACTTTTTAAACGATTATCCTGCTGTAAAATTGGACCAACCAGATTACGTTGATGGTGATAAGCTTGAAAATGATCCTAAAGGATTGAAGAAAAAACTTCTCAAAACCCAAGGGGTTAAAGGAAAATGTTTCGTTCTTTGCTTTTCTCCTCAACATGGACTTAGTCTTCCATTAATGCCTGTAGAAGGTATTATTAAGGTTGTTGAATTATGGCAAGAGCTTTACTTGAACTTAAAGCACGATGCTCTCACCAACAAAGCTCCATATAAGTACCTTCAAATTTTCGAAAACAAGGGTGCAGCTATGGGATGTTCAAATCCTCATCCTCATGGACAAGCTTGGTGTTTGGACGTTGTTCCTACCGAAGTACAAAACGAGTTGAACAATATGAGCAAGTATCGTCACGAAAACCACAACCATTTACTTGGAGATTATGTTGAATTAGAACTCAGAGAAAAGGAAAGAGTGGTGGCTGTAAATGACTCTTTCTTGGTGGTAGTACCGTACTGGGCCCTTTGGCCATTTGAAACATTGGTGATTGCTAGATCTCATTTAAGATCGATGGAAGATTTCAATGACAAGCACAAGCAGGACCTTGCCGAAATCTTGAAGGTATTGACTACCAAATACGACAATCTTTTCAATACTTTTTTCCCATACAGTATGGGTATCCACCAAGCTCCATTTAAGGCCACTGAAGAAGAAAAGGATAACTCGTGGTTCCACATGCACTTTTATCCTCCATTATTGAGACTGGCCACCGTCAAAAAGTTCTGTGTGGGATTCGAGATGTTGGGAGAAGCCCAAAGAGATATTACGGCCGAACAGGCTGCTAAGAGATTGCAAGATTTAGGAGAGACGCATTTCATGGAATAGATAGATTATTTATAGTAATGTGACGATAACGAAAGAGAAATGTAGCCTTGGTTCAAGAAGAACGGAAACTTTGGACTAATAGCATGTAATATTTTGCTTTCTAAATTGTACCGGCTAAAAATGACTAGGATTAAGAATTTGATATCTAAAGGCCTCTTTCAGAACGTGCTGACTTCCTCTTATTTTTAAGGAGTGTAACTCACAAGGAACTAGCATTTATGATGAAGTACATATATATTATTAATTCCTTGCTTGCTGTTTTCTTATTTGATCTTAGGGAGTTGAGCACTTTCTGAAAGCTAACTTCATACGAGCCCAACATAAAACTGTACACCCTTTACCTCGTCTAGAACTAACTACAGCTTACCGTTTATATTTATATTGAAAATTTTAATTGCATCAGCTAAACAAATCACTTGCTCACAAAACTGTACTTGACTCTTGAACCATAAACTTCACCTCTCTTAACAACCACCTGGTCTCTCCACTCTTCTCTGTTGATAGCATCAACGTATCTAGAGTTTTCCACACAGAACCCGCTTCTAGGCTCAAATCCTTCGGTGTTGATACCTACACCAGTGTAAAACTGGAATGCTGGATCAGTGGTGGCTGCCTTAAACTTGATACTCGAGTTAGGATGAGAAGCCTCCAAAACTTCCTTCAAAGGCTGCTTTCTGGTATCAATTCCTGAACCTTCTCCCACGATAAAGCAGTAGTCAAACCAGCAGTCTTTGCTCAACTCAGTGGGTTTGGTGATATCTGTGTGGGTAGGAACAACTTTTCCGGTAGGCAAAAGATCACCGTCAACTTCTAACTGGTTGTTAGTTATGGCCTGAACAACAGTACCATCGGTAGAACTTGTACCCGAGATGTTGAAGTACAGGTGGTTGGTTAAGTTGATAATTGTTGATTCAGCTGGAGAGGATTCCAAGTGTTTTCCTGTGAACTCGATTCCAACACTTTCAGCATCAATGGTATACTTAATGACAACTTCTACATCTCCTGGGAACCCGTTTTCACCATCTCTGTCAATGTACTTGAACAAGAAGGTGTTAACTTGTTTACCATCAATTTCTTGCTGCTGAGCAACAGGACCAAAGAAAGTCTGCTTATCGTAGCCAGCCAAACCTCCGTGTAAGGTGTTCAGGTTTTCGTTTGCTTCAAGCTTATAAGTTTGGCCATTAAGCTCAAACTTAGCATGACCAATTCTGTTGGCTACACGGCCAACGGTAGCACCGAAGAAAGGATTGCTCTTTTCTTCGTATCTTGCAGGATCAGAGTATCCACAAACAACACTAACACCATCCTTGACGATATCTTGGATAATAGCACCTCTGTTGGCCAAAGAAACAGAAAAACCTGGGAAAGTGACGGTGTGTTTTCTATTGGTGTAGTCTGGGAATGCTTCCCACTTGTAGTTTTCGATGTTGAATCCATATGGGTTCTGAGTGGTCCATTTCCAGAGATCTTCACAGGCTTGCTCGATGGAAAATTCAGCTTTCCAGCCTAATTCGGTGTTGGCCCGAGTAGGATTTGATGTCAAGTCCAAGACATCACCAGCTCTTCTTCCTACAACTTCGTAAGGCAATTCTCTGCCCACAGCCTTGCAGAACGCATGATAGACATCGAACACAGTCAGCCCTTTTCCGGTTCCCAAATTCCATTCTCTGTATAATCCTCCGTCCAACTTGTTAAGGTAGTTCAAAGCAGCAATGTGGCCTCTTGCCAAGTCGATCACGTGGATATAGTCTCTGATAGGAGTTCCATCGTGGGAGTTATAGTCGTTACCAAAGATAGAGAGTTTCTCTCTTCTTCCAGTAGCTACTTGTGCCAAATAAGGTAACAAGTTGTTTGGGATTCCCAAAGGATCTTCTCCCAATAATCCGGAAGGATGAGCCCCAATTGGGTTAAAATAACGCAAAATAGCACTCTTCCAAGTTCCGTCAGCTGCATAAATGTCCTTGAGGATCTGCTCGATCATGTACTTGGTTTTTCCGTATGGGTTAGTAGGATCGTTAGGACAATGTTCCGGGATAGGAATCATGTTTTCAAACCGGGTAGCATCTCCATAAACAGTAGCACTAGACGAGAAAACAATGGTTTTGACATTGAATTTCCCCATTACTTCTAAAAGAGAAATGGTTCCCCCGATATTGTTTTCGTAGTAACTCAATGGGATTTTGGTCGATTCACCTACGGCCTTTAAAGCTGCAAAATGAATCACACCTTGAATGTCGTAGGCCTCAAAAACTTTTTCTAAAGCTTTGGAGTCTCTCAAATCGACATTGAAAAATGGAACTTTTTGATTTACGAGGTACTCGATTCTGGCAACTGCGTCGTAGCTGGAGTTGCAGAGATTGTCTGCAATGACGACCTTGAAGCCGTGATTGATCAATTCGATCACAGTATGGGAGCCAATGTAACCGGCTCCACCGGTGACTAAGATGTGGGACATGTTGAGTTGTGGAAAGATTGTAGGAATGTTTCTTGTTTTATAGCGCGGGCTGCGCGCCCATGCTGCAGGTTAGGGACGCTGTGGTTTGCCCCGATTCTGAGACGTGGGGGAACCACGACATTCGGAGAAACTGTTAAGCAGCCCCTGCATGATGTTTTGCCGTGGTTAATAGTTGGCCCACCTTGTTTTGTAACGTTGCAGATGGTTCTGTTGCTAGCATATTGGCAGCTTTCTTTAGTCAATATTTAGAGGATCTACTGATATTTGGATTTTGGTGAGGTTTAGACTCATAAAGGTTATAAGGTTATAAGTATATTGTATATAAATGAAGATTCATGGTAGTGTTGAAGTTTCTTTCAAGATTATACGACTACTATGATAGCTTTAACTTGATAATTTGTATTTAATGACTAGCAGTTCGTTTAAATCATCAAGTTCTATTTCTAGTGGTCTTTCATTTTGTATTAAAGAACTAATTAATCGCACGTGCAAGACATTCTCTCCTTGCAAAAGAAACTCTAGTACCACGAGTATACCGAAATTTGCGTGTAGTTTGGCATCAAAGGGCATATCCTGAAATCAGGACTGTTCAACACCAGTTTACCAAATGCATTTCTTTGCAGGATTAACTAAAAGTATCAATAGGAAGCAGCTTGAAATTAGCAGATATCAAATTACTTTCAACCCATAAAAGAGCTGATGAATCCCTAAACATCAAGTCCAATAACCCCAAAGTTTCCCCATAACAATTATAATTAATGCATGAAAGACTCTATAAAAATCACAATGAATGAATCTCTTAATGATTGCAAAAACCCCAAACTCCAGCCAAATGAAACGTTGCATTGGTCTCGCTTCGTATTTCGGGCCAGATCCACATTGAACTCCGATAACTGAAGACGTCAACGTCAGGGAAATGAAAATCACTCGACGACATTTCTGGTCTCGGAATATGCATGACCGTTTATGTACAGTCCTCGGAGAGTTATCGTCGCCTGTGCTCGTAATGGAATTTTTCCCCATGGCCCCACGCGAAGTTCTCCACCAATTAAATCGCAATATCGAAATGTAACGTTGCAAGCTTGACCCCAAAGTGGTATGCTCGCTCTCCGGCAAAAACCAGTTTATATTCAGTAGTTCTCGCTCTCAACCCGCATTTTTCAACATGTCTTCCAACGACTTTGTCCCAACATACACAGACTTGTCGTTCTACCCAAACGTAGCTGCTGAGTCTGCTAGGTACCAAAAAATTACTGCTGCTTTTAAACAAGCCCATGCAACTGACCCGCACTTTCTTGCAAGAGCTCCAGGAAGAGTTAACTTTATCGGAGACCATATCGACTATGCTTTCTTCAGCTCCTTGCCCATGGCCATCGAGGCTGACGTTGTAGCTGCTGTAGGAACCAGAGATGACCACACTGTGTCTGTGACCAATCTCGACTCGAAATACGAAGCCACTTCGTTCGATCTTCCACAAGACCAAATCTTGTCAATCAACAAAGAAGTGTTCCACTGGTCGAATTACGTCAAGTGCGGGCTTCTCGTTGCCCTGAAGTTTCTCCACGAGAAACACGGACAAAAATTCAGCGATTTCAAAGGTTTAAATATTGTTTATGACGGAACTGTTCCTACTGGAGGAGGTTTAAGTTCTTCTGCTGCTATCAGTGTTTGTTCAGCTCTTTTGTTTCTCAGAGCCAATGGTTTAAAAGAGATCTCCAAGCTTGATTTGACTGCTATAACCGTTGTAAGTGAACATTATCTTGGAGTTAACACTGGAGGAATGGACCAATGTGCTTCAATCTACGGTGAAAAATCCAAGGCTCTTTTGGTGCACTACAAGCCCCAGATCTACGGAGAAATCTTCTCTTTCCCTGTTGTTAAACCCCACGATATGGTGTTGTTAATTTCCAACTCTCTTGTTGAAGCTAACAAGTTTGAGACTGCTCCTACTAATTACAACTTAAGAGTGGTTGAATTTGCCATTGCTGCTGAGCTTTTGGCCAAGAGAACTGGAATCAAGCTTGTTGAAGATTCCAATTTGGACTGTGGAACTTTCAGAGGCTTTTTGGACAATTACTGTGAAGAAAAGCTCGGAATGCCTCACTGGGATGGCCACAATATCGACCAAGCCATTGAGATGTTCAATGCCGTTTTAGAAGTGGTTGAACAAGAATTCACTGCTGAAGAAAAGAACGGATTCTCTACTGAGCAGGCAGCTGCCCAGCTCGAGCTTTCTGTTGAAGACTTCACCCAGAGATACTTGACCAAATTTACCGTCAGATACGATGCTTTGAAATTATATAAGAGATCCAAACACGTTTACACCGAAGCCCTCAACGTGTTCAAAGTGTTGAAGTTGCTTTCGTTGCCTCCTACAGACTCGTTCTTGCAAGACTTGGGAGCCATTGTCAATGCTTCTCAGTACACCTCCAAGTATGGGGTTGAGAATTCCACAGAGGAAATCGACAGTATCTGTGAAATTGCCTTGAAAAACGGCAGTTATGGCTCTAGAGTTACTGGAGCTGGATTTGGGGGTTCAGTGGTGCACTTGACGACGACAGACAAGATTGACGGGTTGATCAAGGCATTGACAAAGGAATATTATGAGGTTAAGTTTGAGGGAATTGGAGAGCAGGAATTGGGCGAGGCTTTGATCATCACCAAGCCATCTGCTGGAGCTTCTATAGTTGAGTTGTAGTACGTTATGTTATCTATATGATCAGTAATACTGTAGAATTGTCATTAGAGGAAAAGGTGTTTTGGTTTCGATCGAGTAAGTGGTACACTTACTACCAGTGATCACTTTTGATATCATCAGAACGATGTTTAACACAGCTTTACAATTAATTTCTTTTAGAAGTAATAGTCATTCTGGTAAGTTTTCACATATTATTTGTTTAGTATACTTTTACTGTGAACTCAATTACATACTTTCGGTTTAGAAACCGCATTACGATCAATTTGCAGCAACTCCGATATTAAGTGCCAGAACAAATTGAATAGCCTCTTGAATAATATTACTCACTCCCAGTACCTGCATTACATCCTATTCTTGCTTTCTCTATATCAACACACTTGACAACAATTAAATTGCAATCCATCAACCTACAATCCACTACAATCTTTATCAATAGCTCTATAAATCAGCCAAACACAACACCACCAATATACCTCCCCGTGGATCTACCAAACACAGTACTACAAGGTCAACAATACTAAAATATCAATAATACTACAATATTAATCTATTAAACTACCATTCACTCTATCTCTCGCTCTCACCTGCACAAACTTGAAACATTCGCAGCCAAACGATATATTATCTGAAACAAACACATGCCTTTTCAGCACCCCAAAGGTTCCAATCCCAGAATCATAGACATATACCAGTCTTCTATTCAGGGAATTCCCCAGGAAAAATTTTTTGAAGCCCACCAGAAATTCAGCCACTACATGGCCAAGTTGGAACATAATCCTGAAGCAAAAGCGGGAAAGCGGTTGAGATCCCCTTTGAATCTGGAGCCTGAAAAGAGAGTTAGACTCCAGAAAGAAAAGGAGGTAAAAGTCAAAGAGAAAGCAAAGAAAGAGCCAAAAAAAGAGAAACAGGAAGAAAAGAAACCTGGAAAACCAAAACCAAAACCTCTATCTCTTGCAACTGTGCCTAATAATCTGAGAGACGAAAGCTCGTTAAACCCAGTGACTCCGTTATTTGGGCAATATCAGCCTGTACAAAACATCCAAACTTACCCAGCTTATCCAGCTTATAACCGTTATCAAACTGCTTTCCAAACTTATCAATTCCCCTCCCAAACTTACCAAACTCCATCTCAATCCCAGTTTTCAATTCAATCTCCATTCCATTTTCCCTATGCTTATGAACCCCCCTTAAACCATCCGTTCCCATTTCCCCCAAAATCACCCTATATCTCGGGAGTGCCCACAAGACTGCCTTTGGGCCAAAATAGGCCTCAGAAAGTCGGATTGATTCTCAAAAGAGACAACCTGGGTTACCACTGCCCAGAGTGCCTGGAAAAGTTCTTGTACCGGTACGAGCTCAAGTATCATATTGCTAGGTCTCACACCCTTGTTCCTCGGGAAAGCGTGTTTTATCGGTTTGACCACAGCTTGTATCCTCTTTTCGATTTGGATGAGACTTAGTTGGATAAGTTTATGAATTTGGTTATGATTCTTGTCTTTGAGTTATATAATTCTTGTCTTTTATCTGTGTTTAGTTTTGCTCGATCGTAGTGAATATAAAACAGGTGCTCTGTTGATCATATAATAGAGAATTGGTATATGGATGGTTATTGGTATAATTTCCTGATTAGAGAGATAAATGTGTCTAAATACAATGCACTAACTGAGAATAATACTGAATGAACAGTACTGAGTATACAGAATGAACAGTAGTCATTAAACAGAAAGACACTGGGATAACACTGAGTGGACAATCCTGATTTTGCAATACTTACAACGGATACTCAATGCCAAATAGCCATATCTCACACCCTATAGTGTACACTCAATCCCAACACCAAATACTTAAAATGGCTGCAAAGTCATCGCGAAAAATCCATGGAGAAAGAACAGAAGCCCAGCTTGGACACCAGAATAGGCAAAGACTCGCCTTTCACCTTTGGCCAAAGATTCCTTGAAAAAGACGAAGATGTCTTCAACCACAACGCATGGGACCACGTCGAGTGGGGAGAAGAGCAGATCAACCAGTGCAAGAAACTCATCGAAGTGCAATATGAAAATCCAGTGAAAGACTTTGACAAACAGCTCTACAATGCGAACCCTGCTAAGTACTGGGATATTTTCTACAAGCACAACAGAGAAAACTTCTTCAAGGACAGAAAGTGGCTACAGATCGAATTCCCTTCTCTTTTTAAAGTTACTGAAGAAAACTACTCTGAACCCACCACAATCTTGGAAATTGGCTGCGGTGCAGGGAACACTTTCTTCCCTATTCTCGAGCAAAACCAGAACCCAAACCTCAAAATCTATGGTTGTGACTATTCCAAAGTTGCTGTAGATCTAGTACGTTCAAATCCAGCTTTTACTGAAAATAGTGCTAAGGGAATTGCCTATTCTTCAGTATGGGACTTGGCCAATCCTGAAAACCAAATTCCTGACGATCTTGAGCCCAACTCGTGTGATATAATCATAATGGTGTTTGTGTTTTCAGCTTTGCATCCTGACCAATGGGATCATGCCATTACGAACTTGAAGAAATGTTTAAAACCAGGAGGTCAAATCTTGTTCAGAGATTACGGCAGGTACGATTTGGCTCAGGTGAGATTTAAAAAGAATAGACTTCTTCAGGATAACTTTTATATCAGGGGAGATGGAACCAGAGTGTACTTTTTCACAGAAGAAGAGCTCAGAGAAATATTCACTGAAAAAGGACCCTTTACCGAAAAGCAAATTGCTACTGATAGAAGATTGTTGGTGAACCGTAAAAAGCAATTGAAGATGTACAGAAACTGGCTTCAGGCTGTGTTCACTTTAGATTAGTAGGTAGAAGTGTATTGAATGCACTTAGTATTTAGATGAGTTGATAGAAGTAATATATTTCCAGTAATTTCCTTGATTCTCTGAGTAGTTAATAGTCTTACTTTTAACAAACTTACTACCATTATTTATTAGGACCATTCTTTTATTAAATCATTAAATCATTACTCTATACTAAATCATCACTATATACAAAAAGTTATCAAGATACCGAAACACGTCCCACAATTCGTGTAGTTCCATGCTCAACTCATCAATACTTATACCATGAACATAGGCAGAAAACCCTGCATATTTGTCTAAAAAGTCCCTTAATTCCTTGTCCTCTTCCAAAGGAAGTTGTATGAACTGACTTCCAACAAAATACACTTTTATGGGGTAGCGAGAGACGCTTTTCACGAGTTTTTTATTGATAGTAGCGTATTCATTCAAATCATGAGTTTTCACAGCCAGCCAAAGACGTGAAGAGTTTTCTTTGCTCAAGTTCATGACCAACTTGGAGTTCCCATTCATCACGTAGCTGCTCTGTTTCAATTGGTTAAAATAATTATCACAGAGGGCATTTTCGTAGTCTAATTCTCCTTTCAGGTAAAACGGAATTAGTTCAGAAGGCCACAGACCGGACTCAATGGTTAGGTCGAGATTGGGGCTGTCCAGCACCATACTGGGCCCATGATAGTAGTCATAAATAACTCCTACGGGAAGGTTCCATTTTACAGGGGTCTTCTTGTACAGAAACCAAACCGGCTGGCTCACAGTGGAAAAATGGTTAAAGTACTGAACTATTTGCACCAAGTAAACAGGAAGATATGAGACACGAGGAACAGTAAGAAGGTACTCTTTGGGATCATCTGTACCATCATTGTATGAGATCCGTATGTTAATCAGGCCTTCCCAAACCCGTTGTTTGACCTCTAATTGTGACATTTCCAGATTTTTGGGTGCGAATTCGAAAGGTTTTTGGTTTATTCTACTCATGTTTGTGTAGTATTTACTGATATTTGACTTATGTGGGTGTAATGCAGTACATATAGTATCTTGGATATGATGAGTGTAGTCATATTAGAGAGATTTTTGATTTTTTGGGATTTTTCTGTAGCCTATTTGATTTTAAAGATTCCTAAACTCTGCAGAGAAGCATCTATCGAAAACTGGAAGGAGAGTGAAACTTCTAGATTTTTCCATTTACTCTCCATTTGTTCTTCATCTGCTAAAGGAATAGGATTTCCTTTAATTTAGTCAATTATAGCGTATTACACAAATGAGGAAGGCATTTTGTTCTTTCAACAGTTCTACAAATAGTTCTTGTATGCACGAAACCAGAGACTCGGCAAACACTTAGAAATCTCTCCTGTTGTTTCGTAAATTCACTTCTAACTTCAGCAAAAGAATATTCGACGTTAGCATTCCGTAAGTTCTCTAGGAAAGAATAGAACAAAGTTGGTCCATAAAAAGGGTAGGATGTTTTCAAAATCCCCATTCTTCTCTACTTCAGTTTCTTACAAAATGCACTTCACCATCTACTACAAAGTCACTAAGGCCTCTTCAGTTCACAACTTGGACATGGACAACTTAGACTGTGAGAAAGCACAGCTCCTGTACCTTGAAAAAAAAAATTAGAACTTCTTGAAGTCGAACTCGAGCTTGCAAAGAAAAAACAAGCACTCTCTGATACTGAAAACTTTACTAACTTTACCTTTCACCCACCACTACTACTTCTACCACTCAAATCACTACTAACAACACTAATCTACCTCTGCTTATCAAATGGCTAAAGCAACTATTAGAAAAGCTAAAATTCTAGCTCTCTAACTGGAACCAATTGAAATAACTTTGGATACTGAAAGAGATAAAGATATTGAATTCGCTCCACCTGACACTCTCTGTGATCCTCCAGCACTCCAAGCTTCCTCAAGAGTAGAAACATAAGCAGTTCGGCAACACTACATTTTCAAACACATTGAAAAGTGGAGCCAAGATTTGGGAAGCAAAACACTTCGAAGAAGAACAGGAGATACGGGAAAGACAAAGCAGAAGAAAGCATGAATGAAGGAGAAAAAACCAATAAATGACAAATAGTATATAAATAAATAAACAAACTACAGTTCTACTGTTCCTACCGTATATTCCTATCTACTCCCATCGTAAAACGGGTTTTTGTTCTCGCTCTCATAAGAGTCGCTCTTAAACCCATCAAACGTCTCTACCCTATAATGATGCGGTAACGGACTGTACTGATTGTTCTTATAGATATAATTCTTTGTTTCTTCCGGAGTCATAAGGTGCTCTTCAACGGCAGGAAGTTTGGATTTCCTGCCGATTTTCTTATTCAATTGTCGTACAGATGCGTTTCGTGAAAGGCTTTCACCCAATTTTCTCAATCTATTGTGTTCTTGTTCTTCTTTATAATTGTAAAAAACGTCTTTTTGTAAATCCAGTGACTCTCTGAGTAAATTCCCACGAGAATCGTCGGGCTGTAACAGCAAATCGTCCCTGCTTTCAAACCCCAGTTCTTCTTCGGTATCACTGGCGTAAAGCAGCTTTTCCCGTGGATCTTCTGTCAGACTGCTGTTTTGACGAACCAATCTCGAAGTAAACCTACGGCTCTTCCGCACGTCTCCGCTACGAGAATAGCTAAAGTCTCGTTGGTAAACATCTTCTTCAGGAGGATTGGCACACCAGACCCGAAGAATCCACGATAACATAAGAATCATAGTTCCTCCAAATCCAGTCCAAATACAAGCGTACCAGCGAGATCCAAGCAGGGCCTTGATACCAAAAGATCCAAGGTTTTCGGCCACTTCAGCCCGAATGGTTCTTGAAAGGGCCGTGATGGTAATACAAGCAATTGAGGCCAACAAAAACTGCAAAATGGAGAGAATCGTCATTCCATGCAACAAAAATGCAGGAACACCGGCCGAGTGCTTGCCCGGGTGTATATCGTCGCTGCCGTTCCTATTACTGTACAAAATGTACTGGAACAAAAGCAGGGCTCCGGCCACCACACACGCAAGAATTAGCGTCACTGGCACCATCTTGAACCGACTAAGCTGTTCCAGTACAGCCCGGTTGTAGGCATTGTCTCCGTACGAGTTTCCGGGCCCAGTCTCGCCCTGGAGACTGTAGGCTAGCACCCCGTCCATGTTATACTCGTACATGGCCCTACGGTAGTCGATAAGGTACGAAAACTTCAGGGTCTTGAAACAGTCAAGTTTATCGTCGTGGCGTACTAAGATGCTGTCCCCGTCCGGGCTCTCGTCGATCGAGATGTTGTAATAGCCTACGCAAAACTGCCACAAACTTCCTTCAAAATACTGGGGGGCATTCTCGACTTTCTCCTCTGCGTATTCCAGTAAAATGGCAATTTCACTATTAGTTAGCGAATCATCGATGGGCAATTGCAGGGCAGGTCCCAGCAGGTCGTTGTCGAGCTGGCCCGTGTCAAGCTGGCCATTTGCTTCGGCCACAGAACTACGTAAACTCTCGTAAATGCCACGAGAAACGTCTAAATGTGAGCAATTGACTCTTAAAATGTAGAATTTGATACTGGTAGATGGGCCTACGATCGACACGAGGAACGTGATGAACGCAAGGGTTCCCATTCCGAGTCGGAACCACTGGAGGAACCGGGCTTCTTTGGAAAGGCTGGAAAATGCTTTGGAAAACTGCATCGCGATTCTATGATTTAGTAGGATGATTTTAGTGATATGGTTTTAGTAATATGGTTTAGTGGTACAACCAGCTAAATGTTGATACTAGTGTAGTGATCCTAGCCTAGATGTAGATACTAGTGTCTAGATAGTGATATTAGTCTTCAGTTATTGTAAAAGGACTTCTTTTATTAAGTGAGTAAGCCCTGAAGCTTGTTAGCCACAATGTGATTTTTTCTGATTTCGCTCTTTGAGATAGTGATAGAATTTGAAGTAATATCTTTGATGTAAATATTATTGTTTATTTGCTATTCTTTGTATGCTATTCTTTATTAACTGTTCTTTTTCACTATTCTTTTTTACTGTTCTTTTTTACTGTTCTTTTTCACTATTCTTTTTTACTGTTCTTTTTTACTATTCTTCTTTACTGTTCTTTTTTACTATTCTTCTTTACTGTTCTTCATTTACTATTCTTCTTTACTGTTCTTCATTTACTATTCTTTTAATTTCACTCGTTGGTGTGAAAGCTCGTTTAATTCGTTCTTTAATCGTACTGATTCTTCTTCTTATTCACTTTTGATTTCATTATATTCCATTCATTCCTCATTCTCTTGGAATAAGTTTCAATATTGCATTCTTCTCTCTATAAATGATTTTATTCACTCTACATAAACTCTTATATTCTCTATTCATTCTATCTTTCGGGCTCATTCTTGTCTATTCTATCTCATTTCTTGTCTATTCCAAATAATTCTGCAATCATTAAACCAGAAAGTAGCCAGAGCATTTTCTTGTGTATTTGGCCCTACAAAGCTTAATGAAACCAATATGTTATATTGGGAGCTTTACTTGAAATTATTTGCAAACCAATCTATATAATCTCTCTTTGCAATATATATCTAAGTACTAATACCTGTATTAGAAACCGACGACATTTTAAAATTCTTCGATTGTTTATTGATTTCTTTAGCAGTTCTATTTTCCTGGTATCATGCTAAAACTTATTCCAGAGAAAGAGTACAATCTTTCGGTGAATCACATATCTCTTAAACGAAAAACAAACAACTGAATTCATTCGAAAGAATGTATCACGTGAGCAGAATCTTCTATCACTCAGCTTGGGTGTCCCCTGTTTACTCAATACTAAAGACTTGTAGATAAAATCCACGTAGGATTAGCAACTACCTGAACACCAAAAGCTTTATGCTGCATCAAAACCCAGTTTGGGTACATCTCTAAAGAATTACTGTCTACTCCGTTTAGTCAATGCATGTCTGCTGCAAATTCAATGTCCGCAAATCAATAAATAGCACCTTCCCACTCCCCACCTTCTGGCCACCTTCTGGGGTCGATTGCTGTTTAGGGAATTCAATGCTCGCGCTCAGTTTCCAACACTCCACGTCTATAACTTATCCAAATCTTCGCAGGAAACTCACCCCGCAAATCACCTATATATATTGCACCCATTTCCCTCTTTTCGTTCCAATCATAAAATGACTGAACACATCTCTTCAGAAACTGCAAGACAATACGAACAAGAATACTCGGCCCACAACTATCACCCTTTACCAGTGGTATTTTCTAAAGGTGAAGGTGCTCATGTTTGGGACCCAGAAGGGAATGAATACCTCGATTTTTTATCAGCTTATTCGGCAGTAAATCAGGGCCATTGCCACCCCAAAATCATCGGGGCTTTGGTCGAACAAGCTTCAAAATTGACCCTTTCTTCCCGTGCATTTTCGTCTGATGTTTTCGGAAAATATGCCAAATTCGTTACTGAATTTTTCAACTACGAAATGGTATTACCAATGAATACCGGAGCTGAAGCGGTGGAAACTGCCTTGAAATTGGCCAGAAGATGGGGTTACGTCAAAAAGGGAATCCCAGCTGATGAGGCCATTATTTTATCAGCTGAAAACAATTTCCACGGTAGAACTTTAGGTGTTATTTCCATGTCTACTGACCCAGAAGCTACCACCAGTTTTGGTCCATACTTACAAGGAGTGGGTCCACAAATTCCTGGTGAACCAAAGGGAACCATTTTACGTTATGGAGTAATTGAAGACGTAGAAAAGGCATTTGCTAATGCTGGGGATAAAATAGCTGCTATTTTGTTGGAACCAATCCAGGGAGAAGCAGGAATTGTCGTTCCTCCAGAAGGTTACTTGAGCAGAGTTCAAGAGTTGTGTAAGCAGCACAACGTTCTTTTGATCTGTGACGAGATCCAAACTGGTATTGCTAGAACCGGGAAATTGTTGTGCTACGAACACTCTAAAGGTGTTAAACCCGATGTCGTTTTATTAGGAAAAGCTATTTCAGGTGGAGTTACCCCAGTTTCTGCTGTTTTGTCGTCAAAGGAAATCATGTTGTGCTTAGAGCCAGGATCTCATGGTTCAACTTACGGAGGAAACCCATTGAGTTGTGCAGTTGCAATTGCTGCTTTGCAGGTGGTTAAAGACGAAGATTTGGTTGAAAAGTCCGCCAGATTAGGGGAATTGTTGTTCCAAAAATTGACTGAATTAAAACAAGAATTCGGGGGAATCATCTCGGAAGTAAGAGGTAAAGGTTTGTTATCTGCCATTGTCATTGACGACACAAAAACCAACGGTAGAAGTGCATGGGATCTTTGTTTGGTGATGAAAAACCACGGGGTTTTGGCCAAGCCTACACACGACCACATCATCAGATTGGCACCTCCTTTGGTGATTTCTGAAGAAGATTTGTTAAAGGGTGTAGCTGCCATTAAGAAATCTTTGACCGAGTTGCCCAACGCCCCAAAGGCCGACCACTAAGTAGTAAGTAGTAAAAAGTACTTTATTTGTGTAATTTTGTGTTTGTAAGAATAAGTTTAGTTCAATTACGTTTCTACTCGATATAAATGTATTATTGAAAATGTACTATGTTTGTGCTTATGATATAATTTAAATATGGTATAATTTAAGATGTACAATGTTTTGTACTTGATATAATTTAATGGTATAAAATCAATCTTCCTCGTCGTCTTCGTCTCTTCTGGCAGGTAACTCTCCCAAAGCAGCAAGACGTCTTCTCTTCTCAACTTCAGTTTCCTCCAAGTCTTCGTCACTTTCACTCTCGCTTTCAGTCTCAGAAGCTTCGCTGTCTTCGCTTTCTTCTTCTTCAGGAACTACAGGAACTGGAATAACAGCAGAAGTCTTGTTTCTGTCGGTAACAACCTTTTTAAGCTGGTCTTCAACTCTGCTTTCGTTTCTAGCAGTTGCCAACTCAGGACTACCAGCATCGAACTGGGGCGTGAACAATTCCTCGTTCTTCTCTAAATCCCTGTTAATTTTACGCTGCTTTTTGAGCCCAACTAGCGACAAAACACTTCCGACAACCGAAGAAGAACGGGCTCTGCTAGAGGACCTGTGTCTGTTAACCTTGTACTTTCTGATGATGTCCCCGTCTTCGTTTTCGATCAAAAGAATGTCGTCAATTTGATGGGCATACACTTTCTTGTGCTTGGGGTCGTCTTTTCTGTAGTAAGCCTTTCTGCTTTCTCTGGTAAGAGTGGAAGAAATACCAGGAAGATGATGCGACAGTTCACTTGCAGACGAAAACTGGGTCATTTGACGTTGCAAAGATGCCATTGAATGAATACTCTGTTCATCTGTGTGTCTCGAAGAGTGTCTTGAACATGTTGTTTTAACAGGCAATTCCTCGATGATTTCCCCGGTAGAATCTTCAATAAGAATCTTGTGTCCTTCTTGGTAAGCAGTGGCTTTCATTCCAGTTTGCATGTCAGCTTGTGGAGAAGAATCGGAAGATGAAGGCTTGTTCATAGTTTCTTCATCGTAGATTTCATCATTCGTAATAGTAGGTGTTTTACCCAACTGAAGAAACTGATTGGCAGGACGAGGTCTATCTGGGGAATCTGCTTCCAAATCGTCTGGATGGCCAGATAAAGTTTTCATCAACTTGGGGCCTCTGTTTTTTCTTCTGTGTTTCTTTCTTTTTGCCCCTCCAGCTGGTCTATATTTAATTCCACTTGTTTCGATGGTTTCTGATCTCTTCATGGCTTCATCATCACCATTTGATGATCTAAGTGTAGTTCCATCACTATCGACTCTGTGAAGCGAAAACGAGGTATTTGTTTTGTCCAATCTGGGCAACCGTGATAACCAGTTTGAACTGGATTCATTGGCTGCGGTATTGGTGAAAGTCATGGTGATGGCCATTCTGTTCAATCTTCTTCCCAACGTCAAAACCGCAACAGAAGATCCGTGCACCACAATCGAGGTAACGACAATAAAGTTGACAATGGGCCAAAGGGTGTTAAGTAATTGATGGAAAGGAGCGTTTTCGTCGATATCAAAGTCAAGTTTAGAACTGTGATGAAGAAAATGTTCTTCCAAATCTCTTCTAGCCAAAATAACGGCAAAAATTGCCCCAACTCCAATAGGTCCAAAATGACCACAAAATATAGCTTCTCTCCAACTTTTAACGTCAGGAGTTATGGGTTTAAGAGCAATAACTGCTGGGAGTCTTCTCAAAAAAATCACCACAATAGCTAGAACAATAAGTCTCCAAATATCCAATCCCAAAGCTCCATTATTGAATTCTTCCCACGGCACAACTGCTCCAAAATAGACAAAAAATGCCAAGTTGATAATCAAATCAATGACGGTGGAAACATGAGACTCTTCAGTCTTTTTGGCAAAATCTCCGTTCCATCCAAATGCTGTACCTGCTGCAAAAGATACCAATAAATCATCTACACCAAGAATACTTCCAAAACCTGCGGAGTTGAATGCTAAAAATACAAAAAATGCCAAAAATGATTCTCTATCAATAGTATTTTTCTTCTCTGCAAAAGCCACCAATTTCCGTAAACAATATCCTAAAGCAGACCCAAGAACAACCCCAAACATACACTGGTACAATATCGTGATAAGAAACCAGTCTTTAATGATTTCTCCAACATGACCTTCATGGATAAGTAAGTTCAAAGAAAGGAAAATAAACGGAAAAGCCATCCCATCATTACATCCAGATTCAGCAGATAATAAGTTACGAAGATGGCCTGGAACTCTTTCGGCAAATTTACCTTTACCCACGACGGCAGCAGCCAAAACTGGGTCTGTCGCCGTGACACATGCACTGACCAAAAGCCCTTCAGAGAACGTGAACCCCGGTATCAAGACCCAGATAAACAAGCCCACAATCAACCAGCCAGCTGTCATGACCGGTAATAAAAAAATCGCTACTGAAAGCCAGTGTTTTTTCATATACTTTTTTGGCAATTCTACAGCAACTGCCACGATTTGAACACACAAAACAATTCTACTGATTTCCAACGTGATAACTTCACTCTCACCCCACGATAACGGGTCAAACCAATTTAAACAGTGAGGTCCTAAAATAAGTCCTGCTATGGTAGCAACAGTGGCTTCCCCAATATAAAGCCGTTCTTTAACAAATAATGACACGAGGGAAAATAGCGTACTGAATACCCCTACGCAAGCATACGCAATATGTGAGTCTTCTAACTGTTGATGTTAGTATTCCATTAATTGTTTGACAATGACAAGAATTTCTTGACAGGTTTTTCAGAAGTGAGTAAATAAGGTGCAAAAACGGCCTAAAAACCTCGAGATTTCACAGATATGCTTGTGTCAGTCTCTGTATCCTTTTACAACCTTCTTAAACCCATATGAACTTACATACCTCAAGTTGTGACCACACCATGTGTTTAGCAGCAAATAAAATTAATTATCTTCAGTTTGCATGCAGTTTGAATGTTTTTCTTGGTATGCGCGATGATCCAAATGGCTGAAAAACTTGGCAGATAAGAAATAGAATAATAAGAATGACAGATGCAGTTGGGATGTGGATCATTGGCTACGGGTCCTTGATATTCAAGCCTCCTCCTCTCTACCTGTTCAAGGTCACGGGGTACATCGAGGGGTTTATTCGTCGGTTTTGGCAAAGCTCCTCAGATCATAGAGGTACTCCCGAGAACCCCGGAAGAGTAGTAACTCTTATCCCCCTACAGGATTTGGTCAACCACAAAAGGTTTCATAACGATTTGCACTCGTACGAATTGTTGCAGTCCTCAGTCTCAACAAAACTGTTTGCCATAGACAAACTTAGTGAAAAAGACTTGAAAGTGTGGGGTTGTGCCTACTACATTCTGCCCGAACATGTTGATGAAATGAAGGCCTATTTGGACGTGAGAGAGCAAGATGGGTATACGACCCATGAGGTACCTTTCGTGATTCAAACCGTGGAGGGTTCGAGCGAATTGGCCAATAAAGTGTTGCATAATGTTCCAGTGAAAAATGGAGTTTCCTACATCACATCTTCTGTTTACATTGGAACCATAGATAACGAGCTGTTTATAGGTCCCGAGGATATTGTTGATACGGCTAAGAAGATCAGAGAAAGTAGGGGCCCAAGTGGTGAAAATTTAGAGTACTTGGAAAAACTCTGTGAAAGTGTTAGGGGTTTAGATAAAGTTGGAGAAATGCGGGATCATTATTTAGAGGATTTATTAGCATTAGCTCGTGGTAAATAGATAGAGTAATTAGAACAATTCATAGAATTCGACAGTTGCAATAAAGCGTAAAAAAAATTAAAAAAAAAAAGAAGATCTCCCGGGGGTGAGTCGAACACCCGATCTCAAGATTACTTTGAGTTACTCATTACAGTCTCGCGCCTTAGCCAGCTTGGCCACCGAGAGGATCTTGACGAATCCGGGTTTTCAAAATATATGTGCTGCGGATTTGTGGTAGTTTGTACACGACTTGAAAGATTTCAGTGGCTAGAGGTCGAATTTGCTTCAGAATTTGTTCCGATGACACTTTAAACGGTTAAATCCCGGTTATCTTACGCATTTAATCAATAATTGGCACAGTTTAAGTTTCACTGTCTAATTTGAATAAGAATAATTTAGAATTTTTAAACCTCCACAAATACCGGGGACTAATTTTTCAAATTTTATAATTGTTTTCACACCACCAAATAGGGATGGAATTAGTTAGCACCTGTGAATAGTAGTACTATAAAATAATAGTATCTATGTAGTTAGTTTCTAATAAATAATACACACGAAAAAAAAAATTCCCCATAGTTTTCCTTTTAGAAGTTGAAAGTTTTATTAAGGGGAACCCTAGATTCATAAGTTCCTCTATGCTCTACCGAAAGAGCTCATTCTCAGATATACAAGAGTTGGGGGTGTTTTAGATTTTGTCAGGCGAAGTTTGACAAGATTCCGCCAGTAAAAACTAGGGTATCCTGTGTCCTTTTGAACAGAATCAGAGACATAGAATCTAACTACTATGGAATTAACATAGACATTAAAACAGACATTACAATAGTTACTCTTCTTCAATACAAATGAAGTAGAAAAACAGAGTTAAATGGCGAACAAAAGGAAGTCGAAACAAGACTTTTCAGTGTGTGTTTATTTTCTTCTTAACACTATCGGGTCAAATGAGTTTACTACACTTTGCCAAAAGTTTTAAGTTAAATTGCATGCAAAGTGAAACTTAAACAAAGTCTCAACAATTGACAAAAAATAGAGCCAGTGCATCCGAAATGTTCGGTTATCATATGAATCACAAAAAAGAACTCTTCTATTGGAATGTAGGATTTTTAATCATTTTTTAATGTTTTTTTCGATAAAATTCGAAATTCACATAACATCTATAATTAAATAAATCTGAGAAAAATAACTTGAAAACACTGAAAACCCGAAATTTCCATTCAAACAAAATAGTAACAGAAAAGTCATCACCCTTTCACTTAGTAAGTTCATACGAGAACTAGTAACATATAAATTACAAAAAATCCATTAGACCATAAATTCCTAACCTAACCTATCTATAAGCAGCAAATGAATGTGAAGCTGTTTCAATAATTTCACTTATTCTGTCCGTCTCATACTGTGCCCGTTCAAAATCACCCTTGCTAATGTAATCTCTGATTGCTGGAAACGAATTCCATTGCCAACGGTTATTATCAACAGGAGGAGCATCATATGGACTTCCAAATAACACATTCAAAAATCCCGGACGTGGGTGCTTAATATCCCTACTTATGAACTTATTATTAAATTCAACCAACAAATCATTCCATCTCCACCTATTTCTGGTTAATAAAGTTGGTTCAAGTTCAGAACTATCAATAAACTTTTTCCAACTTGCTACCCAATCATCAAACTGTTTACCCGATTCCCTTAAACTATTGAGGGCACTAGTTAATTTTTCAAAGTTTATTGGTGGTTTTCCATTATTACTCTTTAATTTCAATTCTTCATTCGAATATTTCTCTAAGTCTCCACGGTACTCATTCAATCTATCTACAAACTCCCCAAACCTATAAGGAATATGTCCTTGTTCTGCTATGTTCAAAGCTAAGATACTGAGTAACTCAACAAGCTGTCCATGCTTTTTCATGCTAGGATCAATTCCAGAAGCTTCAAAGTTTTTGAAACTATCATAGCAAGAGTGCTTTGGATAATCATATCCTGTGAACTTTATTTCAATGGAAGGAACATTGAGTAAGTTGATAAAAGGAATGTAGTTTTTGAACTCAATCATATTATTTGAAAATCTATCCAGGCCCTTGTTTTGAAGCTTGTATAACTCATGAAGTGATAATGATTTATCTTTGTGATGAATCTTGAGATTGGTTTTATAACTCTTCGAATTTTGCTTCGATTTATAAAACTTTTCTTTGTAACTTTCGACAGATTCAGGATCCCTTTCAATATTGTCTCTTGCCTGAATAGTAGAGCTTCCTACTTTTTTAAGACAGTCTCTAACAATTCCATGCAAAAATGGATTAGCTTTAATAGATAAATTATCACCAGCAATAGCATCACTGAGATCAATATAAGCATATGCTTGTTTTTGCAAGACTTTCTTTTTATTTTCAATCCACTCAGCCAGTCCTGCTAAATTATAATTAGTTCCGTCAAATGAAACGAAAGTTATTGTTCTGGCTGGACTCCAATTATACTTTCTTTGCATTGAAGTGAAGATCTTGATCAATTCAAGTAAAACAGTGGTACCTGTTGCACTTGAAATGGCACCAAAACAAGCAGAATCTCTAGTAGCACCAATAATCACGGCTTTTTCACCTTGATCTCTTCCTGCAATTGATCCAATTACATTCCAAATATGGTGCGTTTCTTCACGGTTGTTTCCAACTCTAAGTCTGAGTCTTTTAGACTTATCGTCTGTTTTTTGACCCGAATAAACATCTTGTTCGAATTTGTGGCCCTTTTTATCCAATTTTTCCAAAAGGTCTTTACCTGTTTTATAAGAAACAGGAATCGTTGGGATTTTAGGGGTGGATTTGGATTTCATCCACAATAATCTACTGACATATCCATCCTCTGAAGCCCAACCAGGGGTGAGAATATCTCCTGGACTATATCTAGTATTACCCACATTGTTTCTTTGAATCACAGTATCCAATTCTTCCTTTTTATCATTTTGGCCTACTTTGAATTTCCTTGATATAAATACAATGGCCTTTACTTCTCTTTCTTTAGCCATTTCAATCTTATTAGCTTCTGGTAAAGAACCACCATATTTGATCAAAAGTATACTATCTTTCAAATCCACATCATGCTCTTCCAAGTCTTTAAAATCCTTTTCAGTCCCGAAATTAGCATATATCATATGGCCCTCTACTTCACCATCAGTATTCAAAGCATTAGGATTATACCCAATATATTCCATTTCTTTGATATCAAATTCGTTCAACACAGCTTTATATGACCCATCACTTGTTTCAAGCTTGGTCTTCTTTTCACTAGCCGCTGGATAGTTCAAAAAGCTTGTGAGAGAAGCATGTTCAACATTTGGAATACCATTGTTTTTCATGTACAGTTCAACATACCGACTTAAAGCCAAATCCCCGGAAGTTCCTGCCACATGGGGCATCAGGGAAAAATATTCAAGGTGTTCTTTCATGTTTTTGGGGTCTATATGATCGACTATCATCTCCGAAAGTTTATCAATATTATAAAATTTTCCCGAAGAAAAAGCACCACCAGTTGCTCCATTTATTCCTTCGTTACCAGTATACATCGAGATGGCATAAATGATACCTACCATGAATCCAACGTACAAAAGTCTTTTCACCACCAAGGGGTTGCCAATTTTCAAAATCGATCTCTCGTACTGCAGATTCACGTACAGAAGTCCTTCGTAGATCGGATCGATGGCACGTGACACAGGGCTTATGATTCCATTGTGGAACGAAGTGGCGACTTTTTTGGTGAAAAACGATGCTTTCTGCAAAAAGCTACGTTTAGGGATTTCTTCACCAAAATCCAAATCGTCTATTTCAAGTTGTTCAAATGGGGTGGAATTGTACGGATTTGAAGCTTCTGTATTCTCATTGTTGGAAGAGCTCTCTTGCGGGCCCAGCTCCTCGTAGCTTGGCGGAAGCGAGGGCATGTCTGAGTCCAACCGTTCATATGGGTTGTGTGACATATTAATGAAACTGTCGCGATCCAAATTTTGTCTCTGGTTTCCAAAATGAGCCAAAGTGTATCAAATTGAAATAGTGCGATTTTGGGAGAGTTTGTTTGAATTAGAATTCGGGCGAGCTTAGTGCGAATTGGGGCGATGTCAGGGTTTTTATCGTGGTGGCTCGTGGTGGCTCGCGGTGGCCCCCACGCTCGCGAATTAATCATCTTAATTCAAGCCCATTACTCACAGGCCATCGCTTCAATATTGGCTAGAGTCAAGTATTTTACTTTACATCCACGTCTAGCATGGCCAACAACACCAACGAGGGAAACACAAGCTCAAGCAAGAACAAGCAAAAACAAATGGCTAAAGAGAGATCTAAAACCCCAAATAACGACCTCGCACGTCAGTTTGACAGCCAATTGAAGCTTAGCAAGAAGCAAAACAATAGGAAAAATCAGATCTCGTTGAACCATCTTTTGCATTTCCAGTCCTACAAAGACCTGGACGAATACAAAAACCGATACTCCAATAAAAAGCCTAGATCAAGACGAGACTCAAGAAACGATGGTGATCGTTATAAAGTTCCTTTACGGGGGATGTCGTTTATCAACTTGAACTATAAGTTCATTGTGGACTACAGAAGTAACTATAAACCTCAAGAACTTGATCCCAACGTTCCTGTTGACGAAAATGACCTTATTCGAATCATAGCTCCAATGGGTAATCTGTGCCCTATTTGTCTTTCAGATGAGCCGGTAGCTCCCAGAATGATTACATCTTGTGGCCATATTTTGTGTCTCAAGTGCCTTTTGTCCTTGTTGGATACAGAGATTCCTACAAACAAAAAACGCCAAAGCAGTGCTGTGGTGGAAAAGTATAATGATTGCCCTTTATGTTCTTCTATAATCAGAAAAACTGAAACTAAGCCCGTCAAAATCGTCAATATCGATGATAGGTTTGAGACTCCCAAAGTTGGGGATGATGTGATTATGAGTTTGATGTCAAGACCTCATAATAAACTATTTGCAGTACCCAGAACCATTGAAAGTGCCCATTATCAGATCCAAAACTTCCCGTTTGTCGATATGAAACTGCCGGATTTATCTTCATTTTCTCGTCTTTTCAAAGCAGATCTACCGTACATAATCCAGATGTATACTGAAGAGAAACAGCAGTTACTCAAGTCTTTGGAAGAGGAAAAACTCTTATATAATGATGATGGAAAGTACTTTAACATGGCCATAGAAGAAATCAATAAAGATATGGACAGATGGATACAAAAATATAATCTGAACCCTGAAGAAGTCCAAGAATCAATAGTAAAGAACGAAGAGATTAATTCTGGCAACAGCTTTTTCTACTATGAAACAGGGTTTAATGCCAGGTCAACATTTGTTTTATCTCCTCTTGATATCAAAGTACTAAAGACCAATTATAACAATGATTATTTCAACTTACCTTCTAGTATCATTGCTAAAGTTGAAAACATTCAGTACGAGGAACTTACACCGGAGAATTCATTAAGAAAGTACAAATATCTCAGCCATTTACCATTAGGTACTTCGATTGGATTCATTCAATGTAACTGGTATAAAAATGAAAGCATAAGTCAAGACACTTGGGAATTATTTAAAAACGATTTAACCAAAAGAACCAAAAAAACCCAAAAGAAACGCAACAAAGAAGACAGAGATAAGAAACGTGCTGAGACGGAAGAAGAAAGAAGGACAAAACTTTTCTTTGAAAGAGAGAATGATCCTACTCGGAATATGGTTGAAGAGCACCACGAAACAGGTAATATGGGAAGTCTTTCTGTTATTGATTATAGAATTAATCAGGACATGCCTGTTTTATCTGAAACTTCTATTTCTGAGTCTCAGTCTGGTTTAGAAGAAGAGGCGATAGATTCTGAAGAATCTGATTATCATACCACTGTTTGGGGAACCAAAGTCCGGAGATCCACATCTGAATCCACCCAGGATGATTGGGATGCAATAGAGATGATTCGAAAGGCGAAACAGGAAATGGAACTTCAACAAGCGAATATGCCTCTGGGCAAGAAAAAGAAGAAGAAGCTTATTCTACTCTCATCTACATAGTCAATGCAAGTTAACGTTATCGGTTAGTAGGTGTCAGGTTATAGGTATCAGGTTATAGGTATCAGGTTATAGGTATCAGGTTATAGGTATCAGGTTATAGGTATCAGGTTATAGGTATCAGGTTATAGGTATCAGGTTATAGGTATCAGGTTATAGGTATCAGGTTATAGGTATCAGGTTATAGGTACCAGGTTACAGGTATCAGGTTATAGGTACCAGGTTATAGGTATCAGGTTATAGGTATCAGGTTATAGGTATCAGGATACAGGTATCAGGACGGGTACCAGTATATCAAACCTTATAACAAACCACAACAATCATTATCTAACAAGCTATACAAATCTAAAAATTTAATTTTGCATCATAAATCCAATTCTCAATTTCTCGCTCAATTTTCAATGGCTACCAAGATAAATTTATAGTATGTACAATTGCTTCCAACGCGTACTAACTTCCCAGTAACTCGACCCAGCTACGCACAATCGTGGACGAGAGTTTACCAGATGTGCTTGCTCGTCTCGGATACTCTGAACTGTTTACCCTTACAGACACCAAATTAGGATTAGGACTCGCTACCGTGGCATTAAGTGGTGGTCTTTTTTTGCTAGAAAAGAAAACGTCCTTTAGTGATTCGTTTGCTTTAACTGTAGCTATTCTTGCTGCTTACTTTGCCATCAGTGGGGTTCTTGTTTACTTCACTTCGTCTCCACAATATAAAAATGTCAAATATTCGGGCAAAGACGATAACAATAATTCAATAACCATTGTCACTTCGAGTCCTAAATTTGAACCAATTTACAACATCGAATTGAGACTTCCAAACGGAAACGTCAGCACAAAAATTGAATTCACAAAATTATTCGACAACTTCACTGGCTACCACTCAGAGGCTCTTATCGAATTATTGAAAAAGGAGATCGAAAAGGTTGACAAAAAGAAGGACTAGTGTATACTAGTACGTGTATATTAGTACGTTAATACACGTATCAAGGAATTGTGTAGAGTTTTTAAATTTTGTATATATACTTCATGTTTGTTAATTTTGAAATGTGCTTTCTACGGTTTTTGGATTATCATTCACGAGTATTATTTGTATTTAGTTCAGTTCTTTTTACTGCTTTTTCTTAACCTTTGGCTTAACTGTGGTCTATCATGGTTGCCCATTTTGTGACTAACGAATTTTTTAGTTTAAGAAAAATATTTAGAAAAGGTGGGAGCTTTAGAAAACATGAAGAATCTTCCCTGGGACATTGAGGAAATTTTAACATAAAGGAAGCATTTTCTGCCGATCGAGAAAATTCGTTTTGACTATAAAAATAAGGCGTTACTTTTGAAACAAAAGACTTTTAAAAGCCCAAATAAGGTATTTAAAAGACAGGGAAAGCAATAAGAGTATACTGATAAACTAAAGGTACTCAAAAATTTTTTCTCCAGATTTTTCAGTTGATATTTACGCTTCCCAAAGCATTCATACGATAAATGTGTTCCTATAAGTTGGCTGCGAAAATTCAAATGCAGGAAATCGCTGGAAAGCTTTAGGAAACTACAGCAGCAGATTAAAAAACCACTTTTCAACTCCCATAGTAATTAACTATGGGGATTTAATATACATTCCAGCATAAACTTGCCAAAACCGCCTGAAACTTGGTCTATAAATAAGGTTGGTCTCCCCCAGAATTCCTCTTTTTATTAAACTCACAAATGTCTTACAACGCAAATATCTTATTAAGTTCTAACTCCGCCCCAACCGATTTCGAGATTGATTTACTTCAAAAGAAGAAAGAGATCTTGGAGATGGAAGTGGCTGCTGCAACTTTGCAGTTGTCCATTGCAAAGGCGAAGAGAGACTTTGTAAGAATGCAAGAAATGACTAATACCACTACTATTACTACCAAAATCACTACCCCTACTTCTACTATTACTACCACCACTTCTGCCCCTACTAATGATGTTTGTATTACTATGGTTGAAAACGAAAACGTCAATCTCGAAGTCCACAAAACAGCCAACCTAGTAATTCCAGACATCGCTCTCAAGCTTACTATTCCTAGAACAATCACTACAAAAGTAGTTCAAGGAGCTGATTTAATAGGCAGTGATAGTAACGCTTTAGTTGTCAAGGATAATAACTTAGCCTTGCAACTCTATACTAATCCAGTATAAGTCTCACTTAATTCTTACATGGAGTCTCAACTGAGTTCATGGCTCAAGTTTTTCTACTTCTTTACTTTCTTGAGAGTATTGAAGAAGCAGCAGACCAATAAGAAAAAGAGATATCATGGATCCAAAAGAAATAAAAGTAAAAAGATGAAAGAAGTAGGAAAATTTGAAACAACTATTCCACACACCTTCCCAGACATCCAGAGATGGAGAAATAGAAAAATGGATACCGAAAGGCAGCCATGGACCAGAAAACAATCATGGAACAGAAGAAACTGACCAAACATTAAAACATTTTTAAACTATATAACAAAAAAAATCGTAAAACAAATAAAAAATAGTAAATAGTGAATATAAGATTACAAAACTACTAAAATTCTTATCTTATCTCATAAAATATAGATTAACAAACTACCATAATATGAGGTGATTTACTCTGCAATATAATAAAATCCTAAGAAATGCTATATGGTT